>CAKJTW010000063.1:12152500-12662015 GCA_917880005.1 Nanger dama
CAACTTTTTCACATTAAGTGAATGTCTTTAATGATGTTTGGATTTCAGCTTTTGAGAATGAAGCCAAGAACTCTCTTCTCTATGTGTGCATTCTTTCTACTGTGTGGTCTCTTGAATGAGACCAAGTTTAAGCAAAGGCGTATGTGTATGTTTAGCAAAACTCTCTAAAATAAAGTTCAAACTCCCTTTCATGGGTCAAGT
Organism: Nanger dama; assembly: GCA_917880005.1. Classification (NCBI taxonomy): domain Eukaryota; kingdom Metazoa; phylum Chordata; class Mammalia; order Artiodactyla; family Bovidae; genus Nanger; species Nanger dama. Next base: position 12,152,702 of record CAKJTW010000063.1, read on the forward strand.
GGCTTTTGTTATACAGCCTCTGCCGCCTCTCTGGGCTCATATCTTTACTACTGCCAAACCCCTTCCCATTCGCACTCTGCATATAGAATTGCTTTAAGTTCCTTAGTGAACCAAGTTTTGTTCTTTCCTTGGGCCTTCACATAGTCAATTTCCTTTGCTGTTTAGAGCTTTATTTTAGTATCCCAACCCCTCCCCTCATTACCTTCACCAAGAAAAAAGTTCACTCTTATAGTCTTAGATCTTATCTCAAATGTTACTTTCTCAACAACCCCATAAAGTGAATACTTCATCATTAGACACAGAGAAGATAAACAGTTTGCCCAACATCACAAACTTTATGAATGAATCTGGATCCACACCTAGGTAGTTCAGCTCTAGAGTTCATCTTCACTAATTTGTGCTTCCTCTACATTGTAATTACCTGTTTACCGGTTTGTGTGTGTATGTGCTAAGTTGCTTCAGTGATGTCTGACTTTGTGTGACCCCATAGACTAGCCTGCCAGGCTCCTCTGTCCATGGGTTTCTCCACGCAAGAAGACTGGAGTGGGTTGCCATTTCCTTCTGCAGGGGATCTTCCCGACCCAGGGATCAAACCAGCATCTCTTAACATCATCTCCTGCTTTGGCAGGCAGGTTCTTACCCCTAGCGCCACCTGGGATCATTTACCAGCTTGTCCATATATAATTTAAAAAAAAATATTTGTCTGCACCCAGTCTTAGTTGCAGCCTGCGAGATCTAATTCCCTGACCAGCGATCAAACTGGGCCCCCCTGTATTTGGAGTGTGGGGTCTTCGCCACTGGGCCACCAGGGAAGTCCTATCCCTAAAGAATTTTGAAGCAGAAATTACGTCTTTTTCAAAGTCTGTTATTAGCACATAGTTCATGCTTGGGAAACATATAAGTGAATGAAAATTCTCTTGAGAGCAGAATTTTTTATTAAATTTCTCTTAGTACTTTTCACGTAATGCATGTCAGTAAATAGTCTTTCCATGCTTATGATACAAAGTGAAAAGTATATGATCAAGTTTGTTGTATCTTTGAAATATTTTGCACTTTGTGCCAAAGGTAGTTCAAGCTCCCTTTTACAGTCACTGTTAACTCCTCCCATCCTTTTATAGCAGTGTTACTTGACTTCTTAAACTGGTGCTCTCTTTTGTAGGCTTCCATTTCACATGGTATTCCAATGAACTATTAAAATATAGATTATTTGTACCTGCTTTCTAAATGGTACATAGATTTTTTAATAAATTATAAATTTTATAACTAGTACATGGACTCTGATCATTTCTATCTGTTAACCTTTTACTGGGTGTGATTGCTGTACATATTTGGAACTTAGAAAAAAATAGAAGTACCCACATTTTAAACCTTGGTGGTATCCCAAAAGATAAATGGTTTATCTGTTCACAGGGTAAATAATGATTTAAGGCATGCACATTGTCATTCATATATATGGGGAAAATTGGAATGTTGTATTTCAATATACTTTTTCAAATAAGTAATGTCTTGAAGCTATCCAGCTTCATGCTGCAATCAGGGTCATTAGGATGGAGAACCAGAAAAGTTTTCTTTCTCCCTGAATATTCTCACTTTACGGAAGACTTTGCTTCTTTGGTTAATCATTCTCTCTTTTGTATCCGCTATGGTTTAGTACAAGGTTTCTCAACTTTGGCACTACTGACATGTTGGATCAGATAATTCTTTACTGGGGGCACGGTCGTGTGTGTTGCAAAATGTTTAGCAGCATCCTCAGCCTCTACCCACTAGGTTGCAGTAGTGCCCCTTCTCATCCCTAGCTGTGACAACCAAAAATGTCTCCAGGCATGCCAGATGCCTCTGGGGGAGCAGGGTCACCCAGTTGAAAACTGATGCTTTACTGCATCTTCCCTCCTCATTTGTTATGATTATCTCCCTCTCCTTCATACACACACCTTTCCAGACTTTCACATCCTCTCTACCACTACCTCACTTCTTGGCGCCTTTTTACAATCTTTCTTTGAAAAGAGTTATAAAACATCTGCTCACTCCAAGTTTTTGCTTCTGCTTCAGTTTCATCTCTTCAGTTGTATGCAAGCACATTTTTCTGGTTTTCCTTTACATCTCTGGCAGCTCCATTTTGGTCTCCTTTATCAGCTCTACTCACTTGGACAATGACATAATTTTTGCTTCTTTCTTACTTTTTCTGATCTAGCCTACTCTTGCCTTTCTTGCTTCATTTCTTTTTATGTTGTCTCTCATATACCTGTTAATTCTTAAGCTTTTCTCTCTATTGAAACACCCTTACCTGTTCTTCTTTCTGTTTAAATTCTAACATTCTTCAAGAACCAAAGCAGATGTCATCTTCCCATGAAAGCTGTTTCTAATCACCCTCCTCTAACTTCCATGCCATGATCCTATTCTTTCTCTTTATATTCCACTTACAGCTTTGTGTTATTCACGTACTGGAGTATGTCCTGCACTCGACAGTAAGCTCATTTTTGTATCTCTGACAGTACCTGGCTGAGTGCCCTGCACATAGTCGGTGCTCAGACAGTTGTTAAAGCAACACTGAGGAGGTAGCAGTAGAGTGGAAAGGATTTAGTAAAAAAACGGTAATGACTTGAAAGGTTGCCAAAAGTAGGAGAAAAAGAAGAAAAATGAAGAAAATTTTAAACTGATCGTAGAATGCTTTACATTCTCTCCTTTCATGGTTTCTGTGATATGGGCCTGCTTTCATTCTCCATTCTAAGCACCTGATTTATTAAGGACCCGTTATGAGCCAGGCTGTCTTCAGGTAATTAGAATACATTTATTTGAAAAGGACACAGTGTCAGTACTGTAGGAACTTAATCTCTTTGAGGATGTAAAAATCTTAGCAATTATTTGCCTCTACAGAGTGGTAAGTACTGAAACTGAAATGTATCCAAAACTTTCCTGTCACACAGAGGAAAGGGATGACTTCTCATTTCAAAGTAAACCTCATTCATAGACCACTTCTTAACACGCAGCCTATTCTGGTCACTGCCCAGCTGATTAGTTTTTTCCATGGTTTCCTTAACTGTGTTCTTTCCCAGCCCCCCAGTCATAGGCATTTCCTGTGCCTCAGTACTTAGCCTTCCGTTCATTCTTTTATATCCTTTTCTTCAGGAAATGGATATATTGATAGCTTCAAGACTTCAGCTGACAACTTCCAAATCCATACCAGCTACAACAGAACATTTTCTGTGTGAAATAATAGACAAGCATATAAACAGTTTTAACTTACCTTTTTATTAAATTATTTGAAATCTGACCCCACCATAGTCATGAAATAGAGCAGTGTAAGCACGAGCGCTTCCCTGGTGGCACACCTGGTAAAGGATCCGCCTGCACTGTGGCAGACCTGGGCTCTTTCCCTGGGTGGGGAGGATCCCCTGGAGAAGGGAATGGCTACCCACTCCAGGTATTCTTGGGCTTCCCCTGTGGCTCAGCTGGTAAAGAATCCATCTGCAGTACAGGAGACCTGGGTTGGAAAGATGCTCTGGAGGCGCAGCAACGCACTCCATATTCTTGCCTGGAGAATCCTCATGGACAGAGGAGCCTGGCAGGTTACAGTCCATGTGTTCACAAAGAGTCAGACACAACTGAGCACCTAAGCACAACACAAACATGAGCAAAGCCTCACTCAATGCCTCGTCTCAATTACAATCACTTTAAAGTTAGCTGCCATTCTGCTTTTTATGGTAATTGCTTCTATTAAAAAAAAAAAAAAAAAGGAAAAGATTCTCTGTACCTGAATACTAACTATATATTTTTTTCTAAAACATTATAGTTTCATTTTGAAAGACTGGAAGACGGGTGGTGGAGGGAGGCATCTCGCTGTATTCCATTTTGTTCTTGCATTGAAATCCCTAAGAACATCCCTGGGTTCACTAGGAAGACTGAGTGTATAGTGATACTCATGGATATCATTTATGGCAGCACAGGATACAAAACAAAATCAGCAAAGAAAAAAAGGCCCATGAGGCGAAGTCCAAAGGGAAGCAGGCACAAGTTTCCAGGAGCTCTCTTTTGCTGGAGTCACAGAGGTCGCACCTAGTACTTCCAGAATCGACTTGTGACAGCACAAGTGAAATACTCTACTAGGGAAGCTCATTAGAGTCTCAGTGGAGTGCCTAGGGTTTTTATTGACGGCTGGTCAAGTAGGCATCCACTATCTAACATGTATCAAAATTCCAGGCTCCCAGAAGGAAAGCAGATATTGAGCATAAACCATACTGTTTGTGCAAACAGTGTAAGTACACAGAGCTGCCCTTGTCTGTTGAGGAATGGTAGAAACACAGAAAGTCCAAGGTCTTGAAGACCAACCAGGGCCAGCCTTTCAAGCATTTTTTAAGCCTGTTGTGCTTTTTTTCTGCCTGATACTTTTAAATTCAAAATTTAAATAAGTGAAAACTCAGTTTTCATATTGTATCATTTTCTCTTAAAATGTATCTGCACTAGCAGAGTGCAGACCTTTGCTTCATACTCCTCTGCTAGCCTATGATTGAAAGGATGTCCTATGGAACACTGTACCTGGCCTGTTACTGGTTTTTCTTAGAAAGGTTTTCATGATTAATTAAGGTTCAGGAAGACTGAATTAAGCAATTAAACAGATAACTTCCACGGGGCTCTCAGCCTTTTGAGTGATGGGTGTGGCCTGGCCTTCTCCTACCTGTCTTCCCATATCGTGCTTCCCCACTTCCCCTGCATCAGCTGCCTTGGCCTTCTTGCTCTTCCTGGAATTTGCTTAACTATTGACTCTGCCTTAACTGTCCAGCATCACATCACTACTACCTCTGTCAATAAATAATGTCAAGTGTTATTTGTGTTTCTATATTATTTATATTGATGTGTTTAAGATCTCGCTTCTGTATGCTGTATGTGTTCTTTTTATGTTTTATGGGCTTATTCATGTCAATAAATCAACTTATTCTTTCTCATAGCAGCCATGCCTTTCATGGCATTTATCCCAGGGTATAATTTTATTTTTGTAATTATTTCTAAACTTGGAAAACTCAGCAGTGGCCACAGGACTGGAAAAGGTCAGTTTTCATTCCAGCCCCAAAGAAGGGCAATGCCAAAGAATATTCAAACTACCACACAGTTGTACTCATTTCACATGCTAGCAGGACTTCCCTCGTGGCTAAGCTGGTAAAGAATCTGCCTGCAATGCGGGAGCCCTGGTTTCAATCCCTGGGTTAGGAAGATCCCCTGGAGAAGGGAAAGGCTACCCACCCCAGTATTCCAGCCTGTAGAATTCTATGGACTACAAGCCATGGGGTTGCAAAGAGTCAGACACAACTGAGTGACTTTCACTCATGCTAGCAAGCTAATGCTGAAAATTCTTCAAGCTGGGCTTCGGCAGTGTGTGAACCAAGAACATCCAGATGTACAGACTGGATTTAGAAAAGGCAGAGGAACCAGAGATCAAATTGCCAACTTTTGTTGGATCATAGGGAAAGCAAGGGAATTCCAGAAAAACACCTACTTCTGTTTCATTGACTTTGCTGTGGAACACAACAAACTGGAAAATTCTTAAAGAGGTGGGAATACCCGATGACCTTATTTATCTCCTGAGAAACTGTATGCAGGTCAAGAAGCAACAGTTAGAACTTTACATGGAACAGGCTTGTTCAAAATTGGGAAAGGAGTATGACAAGGCTGTATATTGTCACTCTGCTTATTTATCTTACATGCAGAGTACTTTATGCAAGGTGCCTGGCTGGATGAAGCACAAGCTCGAGTCCAAATGTCAACAACCATTTAGAAATATGGTAACAGTGACCCTATATGCGAGACAGCAAAAGAGACACAGATGTAAAGAGCAGTCTTTTGGACTCTGGGAGAAGGCGAGGGTGGGATGCTTTGAGAGGGTAGCATTGAAACGTGTATATTATCATATGTGAAGCGGATCGCCGGTCCAGATTTGATGCATGAGACAGGGTACTCAGGGCTGGTGCACTGGGATGACCCTGGGGGATGGGATGGGTAGGGAGGTGGGAGAGGGGTTCTGGATGGGGAACACGTGCACCCGTGGCTGATTCATGTCGATGTTTGGCAAAAATCACTACAATATTGTAAAGCAATTAGCCTCCAATTTAAATAAATAAATAAATTTTTTAAAAAGAAATAACCTCAGATATACAGATGATATCATCCTAATGGCAGGAAAAAAAGAGCCTCTTGATGACACTGAAAGAGGAAAGTGAAAAAAACTGGCTTAAAACTCAGCATTCAAAAATCTAAGATCATGTCACCCAGTCCCATCACTTCATGGCAAATAAAAGGCGAGAAAGTGGCAACAGTGACAGATTTTATTTTCTTGGGCTCAAAAATCACAGCCAGTAGTGACTACAGCCATGAAATTAAAAGATGTTTGCTCCTTGGAAGGAAAGTTATGACAAACCTAGATAGCATATTAAAAAGCAGAGACATCATTTTGCTAACAAAGGTCTGTATAGCCAAAGGTATGGTTTTTCCAGTAGTCATGTACGGATGTGAGAGTTGGACCATAAAGAAGGCTGAGTGCTGAAAAATAGATGCTTTCAGATTGTGCTGGAGAAGACTCTTGAGAGTCCCTTGGACTGCAAGGAGATCAAACCAGTCAATCCTAAAGAAAATCAGCCCTGAATGTTCATTGGAAGGACTGATGCTGAAGCTTCAATACTTTGGCTGCCTGGTGCAAAGAGTCTACTCATTTGAAAAGACCCTGATGCTGGGAAAGACTGAGGGTAGGAGGAGAAGGGGGGCGACAGAGAATGAGAGGGGTAGATGGCATCACTAACTCAGTGAACGTGAGTTTGAGCAAACTGTGGGAGATAGTGAAAGAACAAGGAAGCCTAGCATGCTACAGTCCATGGGGTGGCAAAGAGTTGAACATCGCTTATTGACTAAACAGCAACAACAGATTGTTTAAATGTCCATTTTTCTCAGTTGATTGTAAGCAATATGAGAACCAGGATATTTTGTTCATAACTGTAACCATCAACATTTAGCATAGGGCACATAGTTGGCACTTTAAAGTGTAAAATATTTTACATAGTTAGGATTTGTGGCCAGGAGTTTGTACTTATTGTATATGTTTGATTGAACCTCTGTTAGATGAATTCAGTGTTGGTGTGCTGGATTAATTAGACTGGAAGGAGAGACCAAGATTGATTTGTGACAATTCAACGAAGATAACAAATTGTGACTTAGTCTAAGTGGTTTGCAGTGGGACTGGTGAACCACTTTGTTATAGTGGAGAAAGATGAGGGAAAGATGCCTACAGTTTTGACACTGGATGTCCAGATGTCTTCAGCAAACAACATATGAATAGATAGGACTAATTGGGTTTCTTCTCCCCAAAAGAATCCTCCTGTTAATCTGAAAAAATATCCATTTTGTTTCCAGGCAACACCAGTTAATTTAATTATCTTCATATTAGGAATTAATAAGTTTCTTAAAATTAGCACACTGAATTTCTTAATAGCTGTGCTGTAAAACTCTTTATCTAATGTCAGCTTTCTGCTGTGGTTGAGGAGTGTGTTTACCTACATAGTCTAATTTGGAGAAGACAACAAAAATTAAGAGAACTTTTTGTATCTGATGTAAAAACGTTTACAGCAGGGAACATGAAACCCAGGTGTTACAGAAAGAAACGTTTGAAAAAAGTGACTATATAAAAATTTAAACACTTATGACAAAAGCCATCATAGTTTTAAAAGACTAATATAAATATTCTGCCTTGGTATTTTAACGTTAAAAAGTGTCACAAATTAATAAAGAGAACAGCTACGTAGAATAATAGCCAAAGATTATAAAATAGCCAAAGATTATAAAGAGGCTAGTAAATACACTGAGATTCAGTTTCTCTTATAATTTTTAATATGAAGATTAAAATAATGAGATCATTTTTCCCCCATCAGATTGACACACATTAATAATGACCAGAGTTTTGATGTTCTCATGCAGAATTGGTAGGAATGTAAATTTGCAACTTTTCTGACCAGTCTCCACATCAGAAATATATATACCCTTTATGGTAGAAAGTGAGGAGGAACTAAAAGCCTCTTGATGAAAGTGAAAGAGGAGAGTGAAAAAGTTGGCTTAAAGCTCAACATTCAGAAAACGAAGATCATGGCAGCCGGTCCCATCACTTCATGGGAAATAGATGGGCAAACAGTGGAAACAGTGTCAGCCTTTTTTTTGGACTCCCAAATCACTGCAGATGGTGACTGCAGCCATGAAATTAAAAGACGCTTAGTCCTTGGAAGGAAAGTTATGACCAACCTAGAAAGTATATTCAAAAGCAGAGACATTACTTTGCCAACAAAGGTCCGTCTAGTCAAAGCTATGGTTTTTCCTGTGGTCATGTATGAATGTGAGAGTTGGACTGTGAAGAAGGCTGAGTGCTGAAGAACTGATGCTTTTGAACTGTGGTGTTGGAGAAGACTCTTGAGAGTCTCTTGGACTGCAAGGAGATCCAGCCAGTCCATTTGGAAGGAGATCAGCCCTGGGATTTCTTTGGAAGGAATGATGCTAAAGCTGAAACTCCAGTACTTTGGCCACCTCATGCGAAGAGTTGACTCATTGGAAAAGACTCTGATGCTGGGAGGGATTGGGGGCAGGAGGAGAAGGGGACGACATGGGATGAGATGGCTGGATGGCATCACCGACTTGATGGACGTGAGTTTGAGTACACTCCGGGGAGTTGGTGATGGACAGGGAGGCCTGGCGTGCTGTGATTGATGGGGTTGCAAAGAGTTGGATGCGACTGAATGACTGAACTGAACTGAACTGATCCAGTATGCAGTTTCCTGATATTTATTCTAATGGCATAGGTTACAGTGGTTAAAGATAGAGGTAAAAGGATTACAGGACTGTTTATAATATTGAAAAATTAGAAATGATTCTTAATATGTTTTGGTAAAATAAATTATGGCATATGTACACAATATTTAGGGGGTTTTAAAAGATAAAGTAAAATTTATGTTGGTCTGGTGTTTCTCTATCCCTGATTTATTATGAAATGAAAATAGCTTTTTATAGAACTCTTTGTAAAATATCCCTACCTAAAACTATTTAAAGTTGATTTATGTAAAAAATGATAGAAATAGCTATTAGCTGTCTTTGTGAGGCAGATTTTAGGAAATTGTCTTTTGTTACACTCTCCCGTTTTGTTTTTTTTTTTTAAAAACAACAGATGTGTAATTCTCATAAGTGAATGGGGAAACATAAGTTCTGGAGTGAGTAGGCCTGAGAAGATTTAGCATGCCTTTTATTTGTATATTATCATCTATAACTTTTAAAATGCAGGGTCAAAAGTGTAAATCTCAACTTTTCAAACTCTAGTATAGAAGGCAAAAACCCTTTTGGGGAGAGAAAGAAATAGACAACTAAAAATTATAGAGATGCTAAAAATTTCCATGTTTTCGATAAAGAAAATAAAATTATATTTTAACTTTGTAAAATAACAAAACTAAGAGGGCAGTGGGTGTACACTGATGGCAGTGCATATGTGCTGTCACCGAATAGCATGATTAGTTTTCTGTTCAGATTAGATCGTTGTTTAGTTGCTCAGTCATGACCAACTATTTGCAGCCCCATGGGCTGCAGCACGCCAAGATTCCCTGTCCTTCACCATCTCCCGCAGCTGGCTTAAACTCATGTCCAATGAGTCGGTGATGCCATCCAACCATCTCATCCTCATCGTCCCCTTCTCCTGCCTTCAGTCTTTCCCAGCATCAGGGTCTTTTCAAATGAGTCAGATCTTCGCATAAGGTGGCCAAAGAATTAGAGCTTCAGCATCAGTCCTTCCAGTGAATATTCAGGACTGATCTCCTTTAGGATTGACTGGTTTGATCTCCTTGCAGTCTGAGGGACTTTCAAAAGTCTTCTCCAACACCACAGTTCAAAAGCATCAATTATTCGGCGCTCAGCTTTCTTTATAGTCCAACTCTCATATCCATACATGACTACTGGAAAAACCATGGCTTTGACTAGACGGACCTTTGTCGGCAAAGTAATGTCTCTGCTTTTTAATGTGCTGTCCAGGTTGGTCAGCAGGAAGGACTCTAAGTAAGAATGATTAGCCAAAGACAACCTGGAATTAATCCCATCATCATAAAACCCCAAGACTGCGAGCCACATGGCAGAGCAGTTCTCCCTGATTCTCTTAGGCTACTGCTCTCTGCCCAGGTGCCCCTTCCCAATAAAATCTCTTACTCTGTCAACACATGCGTCTCCTTGGACAGTTCATTTCGAGTGTTAGACAAGAGCTCACTTTCGTGCCCTGGAAGGGATCCCCCTTCCTGCAACAGTTAAACATAAGCATTGAATAATTATTTAGGGATTTAAAATTCAACGAAAGTAATTGTTCTTTATGCAAAGGAAATGTGTGGGTATAGAGAAAAATAATTACGTTAATAATATGGAAGTCCTGTAGCTAATGGTCAAATTTGGAAACAGCCCCTAAAATATTGTGCTTAAATTCAGAATAATTCACATGCTTAATGACTAAGAGTAAAATATTTGTAACATGGCTCACTTCAACTTTTTGTTTTTTATTGACTATTTTCACTAAATGTCATTTCTATTCTTGTCTAACCTACTTAAATATTGATATTAATTTTACATTTTAATGCACATCTGAATGCATAATGATTTTGAAGATTAAATGTACATTTAATTTTCATAAATGAGAAAATTGCTACATTTAACATTATTTCTAATAATTTAGTATCTCATTTAATCATTCTTTCACTGGTTTTGGTTTTCTTAACCTATTTAAAATGAGGATCAATAGTTTCCCTTGTGATTACTCCTATGTTCATGACTCCATGAAGATTATCTTTTCAAAATCATTTGAAAAACTAAGGCTTAACATATTTCAAACAATGCTGAATATGCATTAAAAAGCAGACATTTTATTTAAGAAATGATTTATAACGAGAAATATTAAGAATACCAAGAATATATAGTATGAATCTGCACTATAGTGAGAGGTCTAAGAACCAGACTCACCTCGTTTATCAGTATTTTTCCCCTCATTTTCTAGTTTTAAAAATTCTAATTGTTATCCTTAAAAGAATGTTGCATAGACTGGTGGAATGGGATGTACTTTTTAAGATATCCTTTTTAAGAATTCATTTTTAATAGGAAAAAAAGCAGCAGGGAGACTAACAAGCTCCTATTAAATTATAATAGGTTATATTAGAAAAAGGCCACATGGGCTTAGTAAGATGCTCCTAAGCCAAACTTGAACAAATACTCTCTATTTGTAGTAACACAATTTAATTTTATAATAAAATGCAATTTAATAGATATCTTTACTTAAAATGAGTAAAAATGTTTTCTGATTGGTCCTTTTATTGGTGGTAGGTAGGTAAGGAAAGTATTATTTTTAGACATGATCTTAAGCTACAGGTCCACAATGTCTTGTTTATAATTTGAAATTCTAAAAGTACTGAAAGCCTTTTTTGGGGGAGACTCATTTAATGGCAAACACTGATAATATGACATGAATTGATTTGACAATAAAACCTAACCTGAAGTAACATAGCTTGGTCTAAATATTTAGTATATGTTACTGCAAAATAGGGGATGATAATTTTGCAAAATATGGGATAATATGACAAACCTCTCTGGGGTGTTTCCATAGTATACAGTAAATATTTCACATACCATATTATTTTCTTTTAAAAGAGAGAGAAAGAGAAGGAAAGGAATCTGAATTTTAGAATATATTTAGCTCCAAAGGTTTCTATCTGATAAAGGATTATGGACTTGTGTTCTGAATAACACTCTTAAACTAGTATTTTGAATTGGTGGTGAACATTAAAATTTTATTGGTAAAACTAAAATTGAGAGACAATATAGTATGTAGTACTTTATTGTTAAATTCTATAGATAGAGCTTAATTACCAAATATGTGGGAAGACTATGTGAAAAGTAGAAAACCTTACTGATTACTTTGCAGATACCAACTATAAATAAATATGTTACTTAAAATTAGATAGATACTGGAGGATTGAGATAGGAGGAAGAAGATACTAGCAATTTCGGTATTGCTTATAGTAGGGAGCCAGTGGATAGTAGCCAAAAGAGGGAATTTAGGGTATTAATAAGAATATTATTAAAGTTACCTGTGGGATAGGGAGAGACTAGGTTAAAGTAGACAGGAAGAGCAACTAGTCTTTGAGTGTATCTTTTCTATGGTTTTGACTTTAGATTCATCTAAACATTTTGCAGACATATATAACAACATTAATTAAAAATATAGTGCCTAAAATTCAAAAGTGAAATAAAAGTATACTTCCAGTTAGTGATGTAATCATCCAAAGCGGACTGTTCAAGTGACTTACATACACCGTAATGTAGAGGTATCTTGAGTTGGGTAATTCTGAGGGTAAAAAGAATTGCCCCTCAGAAAGATTTTTGTTTATCATATTGTTGGTGATAGTGTTGACAGTTTAAGTCTTGGCTATTGTGTGTATATTATGAGATAAAATAAAAGAACAGTTATGAAGGCAGCTTTGAAAATAGGGTTTTGGCATGCGAGAAAGGAGAAACAGATGTACAAGTAATGAGATGTATGTAAAAACTCTCTAAACCTGAGTTTGGATTAGAATTATCAGTATATACTCACGTTTGTATGTGTATGTATATACACATGTATATGACATTTCCTGGCTCTGTGTACTTAAAAAGGCAGTCAGCACCCCTTAGCACCCAGATTGTGGTTTCTAAATACCACTTTCCACTGAAAAGAAAAGAATTAGGGCTCCTTTAAATAGATGGCTGATTACAGGTCTAAGACAAGAAAAAGATAAGATATGCCTAGACTAAGGTATAACCCTAGAAAGCAAAGAAGCTCTCTGAGACAACTAGCGATGGTTACAAAGTCTTGGGAGCTAATTTGAATAAGCTTCCACTATCCAAATATGGTACAATTTGAGTGTCAGTAGGGATAACTACAGATAATTGAAACCCATCAAATATGTCTAAATCTGTGAACACAGTTGTTTTTAACTTGCTGATCATCTTTAGAGAAATGCTGGGATGTTAATTGTTTTGAAAATTAGTTGTTCAGTTGCTGAGACATGTCTGACACTTTGCCACCCCATGGACTGCAGCACTCCTAGGCTCCTTTCTCCTTCACTCTCTCCTGGAGTTTGCTCAGATTCATGTCTGTTGAGTTGGTGATGCTCTCTAACCACCTCTGCTGCCCTCTTTTTCTTTTGCCTTCAGTCTTCCCCAGCATCAAGATCTTTTCCAGTGAGTTGACACTTCGGGTCAGGTGGCCGAAGTATGCTTCAACAGTGGTCCTTCCAACGAATATTCAGGGTTGGTTTGCTTTAGGATTGACTGGTTTGATCTCCTGCTGTCCGAGGGGCTCTGCAGAGTCTTCTCCAGCACCACATTTCGAAAGCATCAATTCTTTTGGCGCTCAACCTTCTTTATGGTCCAACTCTCACATCTGTACATGACTACAGGACTTCCCTGGTGGCTCAGATGGTAAAGCGTCTGTCTACAATCAGGAGACCCGGGTTCAGTCCCTGGGTTGGGAAGATCCTCTGGAGACAGAAATGGCAATCCATTCGAATACTATTGCCTGGAAAATCCCAGGGACAGAGGAGCCTGCTAGGCTATAGTCCATGGGATGGCAAAGAATCGGACACAACTGAGTGATTTCACTTTCACTTTGGAAAAACTATAACTTTGACTATGGAAAGTGATATCTTTGCTTTTTAATTTGCTGTTTAGGTTTGTCGTAGCTTTCCTTGAAAGAAGCAAGAGTCTTTTTATTTCATGGTTGCAGTCACTGTCTGTAGTGATTTTGAAGCTAAAGAAAATTAATAAATAAAGGTAAAGAATCATTTATTCTGACCTTTCTGTGCAAACAACGGAATTGTTGATGGATGAGTTTCTCTTACAAAAGTGTTTTAGCCAATGAATAAAGAAGGAATGATAGAATATTACCATGTTGCAACCCCTAGTGAATTAATAACTCTAGTTAGTGATTACTGAGAATGAGAACTAGACATTTGATACCTATGTTGGAAATATACTTCACCACCTGTGAAGCAACCTTGACAAACTTTAAAAGTACCAAAATGACCCTAAATCTGATTAAGTCATTAGATCTGTCAGTTACTGTAATTACAAGGATCAGAAAAACATGTTAAGGTACACCATAGTGATACATTTGGCAAATTCAGACTATGGGAAACAACCAGATAACCTGATTTCTTTAATAATTGAAAAAACTGCAAGGGGGAAAGGGCTGGGGAGGGACCTTCTAAAAAAATTTAAGAGACATAGTCATTCAGTCACAATGCATGGGCCTTATTTGGATCCTGATTCAAACAAACTAAGAAAAAAATAAAACAGTGATGGAAATGTCAGCACTGTCCTGGGAAGTTCGTACTAAGGAATTATTGTTCATAATTTTAGATGTGGTCATGGTACTATAGTTGCTCTCTGGTATCCTTTCTTTTAGAGATTCATAAGGAAGTATTTGCAGATGAAATAATATGCTGCCTGGGATTTGCTTCTAAATAATCCAGAGAGATTAGACAGAATGTGGGTTGAGATATAGTGATTGATACAAGACTGCTGCTGCTTCTACTGCTAAGTCGCTTCAGTCGTGTCCGACCCCGTGGGCTGCAGCCTACCAGGCTCCTCCGTCCATGGGATTTTCCAGGCAAGAGTAATGGAGTGGGTTGCCATTGCCTTCTCCAAGACTGCTACAAATTGGTAATGGTTGGGCTTTGTCTTCCTAGTCTCTCTACTTTTGTTATGTTTTTCTTTCCTTTATTACAGAAACTATAAAAGTAACTGCTGTGCAGGAGGAAAAAACAAGTGATGGGAAGAAGTGAAAATAGAAAACCATAGTTTTAATTGTCTTTGGTGTTTGCATGCTAAGGAGTTTGATATTTATGGAGTGTAATCCACAATCAGGAAAGTTTTTATTGTTCACCAACAGTGCGAAGCACTAGAGATTAATTTAAGATCTGTCTTTTAACCGTAGTTGGGTGATAAAGTAGGAAATTTAATGGTTTAAGAACCGTACCAAAATCAACAGTGCAGTTAGATGTAAAGAAGTATAAGGAAGACATGGCTATTCCCATCAGAAAGGTTGATATAGGACCGAGGACTTTTGAGATGCTTCCTTGTTGAGGGGAAAAACACTAGGTTAGGGATCAGAATGACTGGTATCTAGTTTTGGCTTTGCCATTTTACTATATGGATAAAATTTTGGGGCCAACCCAATATTTTACTTTAGATAAGTCGCTTTGTGTTTCTACCTTAACTGCCTCATTCAGAGATGAGAGGATGAAACCTGTCCTCTCTACACTGAAGACTTGATATGAGAATAAAATGACTTCATGTGTGGAAAAGTGTTTTGTAAACTATTCATCCCTATTAAAAGATACTTCTGCTACAGTCATTAGAAGAATGTACAAAAGGGGAACTCATGTCATTGCTTTCCTGTCTTAGTGGGTCTTATTTCCATTTACTTTTTAAAAATTATGATTAAAGATACAGGTAACATGGCATTTACCATTTGAACCAGTTATGAGTGTACATTCACACTGCTGTGCCGCCGCCGCCACCATCCATCTCCAGACCTTTTCATTTTCTCCAGTGGCACCCCAGCCCCTGGCAACCCCCATTATTCTTTCTGTCTCTGTGACTTTAACTATTCTAGGTGCCTCATATGAGTAGCATCACATAATATTAGTCCTTCTGTCACTCTGAGACTCTTTGTTATCTTTTGCAAACATTGACAGGACGTTTATAAATGATATCTTCCATCAGAAGTAGATGAATTATCATATTGAGATAGTGCTGTATTATATGTTCAAGTGTTAAGCCTCTAGAGTAGTGAAAATATCATAGTCATCCCTCAGTATCCAAGGGGGTGGATTACAAGATCCTCACACATACAAAAATCTGTGGATGCTCAAGTCCCGTACGTAAAGTAGCACAGGACTTGGATATAACATGTACATATCCCCCATATACTTGAGATCATCTCTGGATTACTTATAATAACTAATATAGTATAAATGCCATGTAAATAGTTGAGAACATGTTTGCAATTCAAGTTTGCTTTTGGAACTTTTGGAATTTTTTTTTTCTGAACAGTTTCTATCTACAGTTGGGTCAGTCTGCAGATGCAGAACCTGTGGATACAGAAGGTCAACTATATTAGGAAACTCTTGTTTATAGATTTCTCCTTTAATGTATTCTCTGTTTGCATTATGTCTTCCTTGGTATGTCTTTCTGGGACCTCAAGCCCATTACTTATTACTCCCAGTTCACCCACAAATTTCTTGTCCTGTGTTTCTTCTTGGTTCACCAGAAGCATTGCCAACCACATTGCAAAGCAGACTTTATCATCTTCCCACTTCTTCCTTTCCACCACCTCCCTCACCAGTTAGGTAAGTGTTTACTATGTGTTCTGTGATAAAGACTTCATCTGAGTTGTCTTAGTGTTTTGTTATAGATGCCCTAAACAAATGCAAAATAATGTTTTAAGATGCAGAGTTATATTACGTAAACAGGACCTAGAATTTTTGTGTTCTGGTCTGATTTGTTTGGCCTGTAATATTCTCGTCTAGCATTTTAGCTACGAGTAAGTAACACAGGATAAGCAGTGGGATTGAGGGAAGAAAGGGGAAAATGTTTTATCATTTATCCAAGAAAGGCCTCATAAAATCCTTAGGAGGGGAAGAGTTTAGTCTGACTTTCTACTTCTAACTTTACCTAAGAGGTGGTGTTGTCTCTGTAAGAGGGGTCTTTCATAATGGAGGTTTCTTAAAACTTGTTCATCCTCAGATCTACAGTTTGAGAAGTTCCTACTTCTTTACTAGGACTTATGTCTGCAAGAATCTTTCTAACTATGAACTTCAGGAGACTTTTAGGAGGAGAAATCCCTCTTCATTTGACATCCTAACAAAGAGTCTGTGAGTATCAGAGGTATTCTGATGGGCAGAAGCCTATCACAATGGAATGAGTGACCATTATTAAGGTGAGGGCCATAGTGTATATATCTTACTCTTGGCTGAAGATATAAACTAGTGGGTTTTCCCTCATATCTGTTCGGACTCTTCTACTCTGGGCAATGGGAGGAAAAATAGAATTTTAGTACGAAATTAACTCCAGCCACTAAACCATTATTATCTTCCTATTTATGAGAACGTGAATAATTCCTAGGACCATTCACATGCTGATTCTCCTGATGACCAGAAGTTCCAGCTAAGCGCTCGATGCCCTTATGGAGACTGCCCCGGATGAGGGGCCTTTGAGGGCTGTGTTCCTGTTTCTGTTTTGCTCTTGTTCTTTCCTTCTCCGTCTGCAGCCATAGTGTCAGGCTTACTGTCAGCTTCACCAGGATGTTTCCTTTCTTCTCCAGATTTTCCAGGGAGCCCACAGAAACTCATCCACAAGAAATATGCCCTTGTATTTTGTTTTTAACATTCACTGAGTTGGTATCAGAAAATCTAAACTTTGTCTTTCAGTTTATGAGAAATTCCATGTTTTTCCTTCAAATTCAGTTGCTTTGAACATGTTCTCTGATTGCAGCTATAGTTCTCTCTACTGATCTCTGTAGGTTCCTATCTAGACTCAGATTTGTCATTGCCTTCTCCATATCATCCAGAGCTGCTTAGTTGCTCAGTTGTGTCCGACTCATGCGACCCCATGGACTGGAGCCGCCAGGTTCCTCTGTCCATGAGATTCTCCAGGCGAGAATACTGGAGTGGGTTGCCATTTCCTTCTCCAGGGAATCTTCCAAATCCAGGGATTGAACCCAGATCTCCTGCCTTGCAGGCAGATTTTTTTACTGTCTGAGCCACCAGGGAAGCCCACTAAACCAGCAGTGAAAATGGTTGTCCCCAATTAGAAAAGTGACTTCATTTATTCACTCAAATAATGTGTGCCTGGCTCAAAACTAGTCTTCCTACCGTGAACACGAAAGTTCCAAACAGCACCATTTACCATAAAAGTTGATTGAGCAAGTTCTTGGAGGGCTTCATAATCATTTTCCACCCTCTGTTTGTACGCCCTTATTCCTACCTGCTAGAGGAAATTTATCCTGCTGCTTCTGGAGCTGCCTTAGTTAGGGGGAATACAGTTTATTGCTAAGAAGACAACAGAAGGTTTGGTGTGGGGGATAGCTGAGCCAAGCTGCTCTGATCCAGCTTGCCCCATTGGGTCTCACTTAACCTCTACTAGAGACCGAGACAAGGATCTAAACCCCCTTCCACTTTGATCTTATCTATTTAAAGATACCTTCAAAAGGCAAAGGTCTTGCTGACTGCTTCTGACTTACTAGTCACAGTCTTTTTGCTTTGTTCTTCTTATGTGTCCGAGGATAGAACTGAAGGTTCTATCTGAGAGGTATTTGGAGAATCAAGCGAGTTTAACACATATAAAGGCTCTAAGCAGAGTTTGGTATATAAATGATAGCTGTTATTTTGGGTGAAACATGCTTGGGAATGAAAATGGACATAGGAAATCATATTCTTTTAACTTTTAGGTTTTGTTTTTTTCTTTTTAAATTTTTTTTCTAACTCTACAAATGTGAGATTTGACTATAGAAGCTATCATTCATCCTGCTTTGCCTCATTAGGCCTGGGTGGTACCCTTTTTCACTCTCACGTATCCTGATTTGAATGATGTAGTCCTCTTAGATTTGACAGAAGTGAAATATTACTATAGTTTTGCATTTCTCTTTAATTATGAATTGTTTTTCATAGTCCCATGTGTCCCACATTCCTGTTCTTCTATAATTATACCTAATAATCGGACTAAGTGGAAAACATGTTTAAAATTCAAAATTCAGTTGCCCATTTTTTTCATTGAAACGTTTATTATAGAAATAACTCCCTTCCCCATCCTCATTTTACAAATCAATAAGTCTTACACTTCAGTGAATTTTAGGAACCCTGTTTTGACTTATTTTATACATGTGGTCCATACATCTCAACTTTGGTTTATAAAAACTGAGATTCATAGAAGTTAAATGTACTTAACCTGTGTAAGTGATAAATTAGTTATGAGAGAGAACCATCTCAGATGCAGTAAAAGTGCATTTGTAAGTCCAGTTTCTTCGTTAAGTTCAACAAAGTTAACCTAGGTACCCAACTAACACAATCAGCTATATAGTACTGTACTAGAATATGGAATAGGTTTATAATACTTTTCACACAGATACTACACAGTTAACAAACACAAAAATAAAGCATTTTTAATCTTAAAGTACATTACCTTGACAAGCACAATGATACAGTACAACAGCTGGCATACAGAGGCTGGCATCAAGTGAACAGGCAAGAAGAGTCCTGACTGGTGGAGGGACAGGAGGCGGGAGATGGTAGAGCCAAAGGATAGATGGCAATAGGAAATGGAAGGCAAGGCGCAGTTTCATGCCTAGTAGTGATGGAACACACATTCACGCCTTTGAAAATTCACAAACTTGAAGGCTTTCATGTATGGGACTTACTGTACCTGACACTCATTGTTCTGTCTGCAGCCTAAAAGGTAAAAACATATTTTTATGGCAAAGGTCAAAGTTTTCCAAGTGTGTTATACAAGTCTATTTTACTGCTCTGTGGGGCAAAAGGGCTCCTTTAGATTAAGCTGAATACTTTCTTTTGGAAGTTCACAATGCACCTTAGCACTAAAGGTGCTTAAAAAGTTCTGAAGTAAGGAAAAGTAAAGCTTTGTTTAATTCTGCATTTTCTAAAACACTGGGAAAACTCTTTGGAAATGCTGGCTTAAGGATTTTGGGAGGAGGGGAGTTTTAGGGGAGAGATTGATTTTTGTTTTCAATTCTTTTTCATTGGGTTGTAAATTTTCTCCGTTGCATTCAGCATGACTTTTTCTCCCATAGTTGGATATGCTACAATCACTGAAGCTTATTTTAAGCCAGTTGGATCCTCTGATTGAGATTGGTCATGTCAACTATTAGCAGGAGCTCTCCCAGAAAGGTGATTCTGGGAAAATGATTTATCAGCTTTCTAGGACCATTTGCATCCTGTGGGCCTCTCCTAGTCCCTGAGGCCCTCCCTTTCCCTTTCCTGTCTATCATCCAAAGGTTACATTTCATCCTGTTTTATGTAGGAGACAGTCAAAGCTGGCCAAGAATGAAAATATCCCTAAAGAGTTTTAAGACTGTGACTAACTCTCACTTTTAGCATCTAAAGGCAGCAAATTCAATTAAGAAATAAATAACAAGATTCTGTGTTCCATTTGGCATGCGTTTTTGGTTACCTAAGAAATAAATTGTTTCCTTAGAATTCGAGAAATACGGCTTTAGTAACTTTAATGACTCCTAGGATTTGGGATTGGGGATGCAGGAGGGATTTAAGGATTATATCTGATCCAGAAAAAGTCTCTCCCATCAAGTCTTTCCAAGGCCTATGTACTTTAGTTTCAGAGCTCTAATAGGAGGTATGAATGTCACCCAAAGCAGTTCATCTTGAAGGGGATTTCCATTGACTAGCTGCTGCCATGAAGAGACACTGTCCCTTAGTCCTTTAGACTTTTGAAGTCCTCAAGTCATTTCATCAGAGACCCCAGCTGTCCTTCTGGTTCTAATTATAGTGGCAAATGGCCAAGCATCAGTATCTCAGCTGTGACTTCTCTAGTGTTTGCTGGGTGTTCTTGTGTCTTCATTGGAGCTGGTGAGGTTTTCTAACCTTTCTGTGGATACCTTATAGAGTATCTAATTGTGCTAATCATAAAATTGAGCTTTTTTTAAAAATCATTTTTGGCCTGGTTTAAATCTCAAACAGACCAGTGTAAAAATGTTTTCTGTCCCTGCAAACTTTGCAAAATTCTCTGATGAAGATAATTCTCATGTGTGTGCACACGTGTGCACATGCACACACAGGTGAGAGAATAGTTAACTTCATCATATTTATGTGATGGAGTGAGAATAGGTTAACTTTGTCCATTTCTGTAGACACTCTGGCTTTTCTTCATCTGGACGAAAGTCTCCATTCTTGGTTTGCTTCTTCAGCATACTTTGTGTTGTGTTAGTGAATTTACTCTGCAGTCATTAGAAATGAAAAAGCAAAACAACAAAATGAAGCAACGTGGAACTTCAAGAATGCGTAAAGAAGGAAGCGAGAAGAAGGCTACCATAGGAGTGACACTTGACCAGCACTTTCCATCATCCACCATGACGTCCATATTCAGAGCTCGTCTACTTTCCATCATCCACCATGACGTCCATATTCAGAGCTCGTCTTTTTAATCTTTTTTTCTCATTTTGATAAAGGCTTTTATTTTGCGTATTTTTACTCTGGATTTTTTCTTAGTATATTTCAGACTTCTTTGTTCACATAGGATTGCTTATGCTGTTTCTATGTTTTAAATACAAATTTTCAGTGACTGAGACTAGGACTTGTCTTGAAAATAAGACCACAAACTTGGCTTCCAGGATCCTGGTTTTTCTTTCTTTTTTGTTGTAATATTTATAGTTGATTGACAGCATTGTGCTAGTTCCAGGTGTACACCTTCAGATTCCTTTCCATTATAGGTTACTCCAAGATACTGAATATAGTTCCCTGTGCTATAGAATAAATCCTTGTTGTTTATCTATTTTGTATATAGTAGTGTGTATCTGTTAATCCTTTATCCCTCCCCTTCCCCTTTGATAACCATAATTTGTTTCCCAGTCTCCTCTTTGTTTTCTATGTCTGTGGATCTTTGTTTTGTAAATAAGTTGATTTGTATTATTTTTTTAGAAAGCCTGTTTTCTCTTAAAGAACCAGTAAAAATGCAATAGAATCTTGAGGCTTTTAAGGAATTCAAAAATTAAGATTTATTAATTAGACTTTGGTAGTGGTGGTAGTTTAGTTGCTAAGTCGTTTCTGACTCTTGTGACCACATGGACTGTAGCCCACCAGGCTCCTTTCTCTATGGTATTTCCCAGGCAGAAATACTGGAGTGACTTGCCGTTTCCTTCCCCAAGGGATCTTCCTGACCCAGCGATTGAACCCCAGTCTTCTGCATTGCAGATGATCTCCTGCATTGCAGATGGATTCTTTACTGACTGAGCCACGAGAGAAGTCCGTTATTTAAACTTACTGTTTTTGAAGTTTGAACTGAAATTAACACAAGCAGATAGATTTAGTTTCTATTTTATAAAAATTGACAGCATTCAAAATGAATCACAAAAAATTGCCTTTTCTATATTATATATATTATATATATATTACATATATACATATATATTTCTACATTATATATAATATATATAATGTATATATACAAAAAGTCTAATGTGCTGTGTTCTGTGGTAGGTAAATTTCAAATAGGAAATTAAATTTACTCGTGAGCATATGATTTGATTGAAGTTACTGCTACTTTGCATAGTATCTAGTTAGCAGAGTTTCCCAGTCTCCTCTTGAACACTGTGAGGGTGAGGTGAGGTGAAGTCGCTCAGTCGTGTCCGACTCTTTGGGACCCCGTGGACTGTAACCTACTAGGCTTCTCTGTCCATGGGATTCTCCAGGCAAGAATACTGGAGGGGATTGCCATTTCCTTCTCCAGGGGATCTTCCCAAACCAGGTAGCCAACCCAGGTCTCCCGCATTGGAAGTAGACGCTTTAACCTCTGAGCCACCAGGGAAGCCCACTATAGGCAGGTAATTCTGTGTTTATTAGATAAACAAACTTCCATATGATCATAGTGGGGAAAGATTGAAGGAAAGCACAGATGTCAAGTGATTTTCTTAAATTTGATTTCCTAAGGTTACACTATGTGAGTGAGTGAGTGAAGTCGCTCAGTCGTGTCCGACTCTTTGTGACCCCATGGACTGTAGCCTATCAGGCTCCTCCGTCCATGGGATTTTCCAGGCAAGAGTGCTCGAGTGGATTGCCATTGCCTTCTCCAGGAGATCTTCCCGACCCAGGGATCAAACCCTGGTCTCCCGCATTGCAGGCAGATGCTTTACCATCTGAGCCACCAGGGAAGCCCCTACACTGTAGCAGAAGTGAAAATAAATGCCGAGAATCTTGACATAATTCTGTTTTCCAGCAGGGTTTTTGTGATGTGTGTGTTTAACTCTTAACTGTTAAAAAATTTCATCCTTCATTATGAGGCCATATTAACTGCTTACTGACTGGTTTCCTAACAGTTCCAATAATAGATTTTAAATTGTATTTTCTCTTAAACCATTATTGCTTTTGGTCAAATAAATTTTATATATCTGGATGGTATCAAAATTTAGAAGTATCCTTCCTATTAACACTCTTCTCTCTTAGAATTTCTTCTCTTTGTGCTTATGTCTTCAGCTTGCAGCTCTGAGAGTTAAGGTTCTATAATGTGGAATTTATTCTGTAATTGTTAAAATTATCTCTTACTGGTACTTCCCTATCCTTCCTAAGCCATAATATCAGGTAAAAGAAAGTAGTGTTTTTATTTCAGGACTTTATGGGGAGGAAAGATGAAAGTTTTTGTTTTTCCTTGTATCTCCTCACTGTATGTATTATAATTTCCTCAAAATTGTTACAGAACAAGTAGCCTAAAGATAATTTAGTTTGAACTGTCTTTCCTTCCCCCTCTTTCAGCAAAATGCTTGAATAAATCTGATATGGTACTTTTTGCTTTCTTAGAATGTATATAATTGGTACATTTTCTGGTGCAAAATTGCAGGTAGCACTGATTCATAAGTCAAATTTAGCTGTTTAATTACATTTTCTGAAATCTTTGCATGTGAATTTGACAGTATGTTGTTATTCGCAAATAAAAGCCATTTTCAATAACTTTTTTCTTTTAGCTGTGCAATTTGAGATACATTTGAAGCAATAAAATTCTTTTTGTTTCGTATCAAGAAATGGATGAAGAGAGGCTACTGGATCCAGGGTTGAAAGTTCATAAAGGCCTCTGGGATCATACTCTGAAGAACCAGCAGATGGAATGCCTGAGTGACTGAAGAAAATGGGTGCTAATGCATCTAGCTATCCTCATTCATGTTCCCCGAGGGTAGGGGGAAATTCTCAAGCCCAGCAGACTTTTATAGGTAACCATTTCAGTTTTTCTAACCTGATTTTCTTTTGTGGATATAAATAGGATTGTGTTTTCAGTGGTCTTTTTGGATGAAAAGAGGGTTGAGCTATGGAAAAAGTTAATATATATAATAATTCTGCAGCATCCATGTTTTTACCTACCAGGTATAAATCTGGCTTCTATGATTCTTATCCTAACCGAGCTGCTGTAGCACAGTTGATCTTTGATTGTTTCTTGTGTCTTGTTTCATTTATTGTGCCCATAGAAATTTAGCATTTTTTACAGTGAATAATCTGCTCTGTTTTTCCCTATTCCTTATTTAATATAAAAATGAGTTATTTGAACTTTTTAACCTTCCTTTATAGAAACAAAAATCAGTTTTACTTGAATGGTTCAGAAATGTCTATAAAAATTTTAGCACAATATGTTAAACTGAATGTTGAAAATGACTATTAAGAAAAAGAACTAAGTTTTCACTTGTTTAATTTCCTTCTTAGGGACATCATCCTATTCTCAGCAAGGCTATGGTTGTGAATCAAAATTATATAGTCTTGACCATGGCCATGAGAAACCACAAGACAAAAAAAGAGAACCTCTGGCCTTGCCACCCTCAAAAAGAAGTTCATCAAGCGTCGGAAATCTAATCGGTCTGCTGATCACGCCAAGCAGATGCGAGAACTCCTCTCTGGGTGGGATGTTCGAGATGTCAATGCGTTAGTGGAGGAATATGAGGGAACTTCAGCCTTAAAGGAGCTTTCTTTACAAGCCAGTGTGGCTCGACCAGAAGCCCGGACATTGCAGAAAGATATGGCCGATCTTTATGAGTACAAGTATTGTACTGATGTAGACTTAATATTTCAAGAAACTTGCTTTCCTGTTCATCGTGCCATTTTGGCGGCAAGATGTCCATTTTTTAAAACACTACTTTCTTCCTCACCTGAGTATGGGGCAGAGATCATCATGGACATCAGTACAGCTGGTATAGATATGCCCATGTTTTCTGCTTTGCTCCACTACCTTTACACGGGAGAGTTTGGAATGGAGGACTCAAGGTTTCAAAATGTTGATATCCTCGTTCAGCTTAGGGAAGAATTTGGAACACCAAATTCCTCGATGTAGATATGCGTGGACTCTTTGATTACATGTGCTATTATGATGTCGTCCTTAGTTTTTCTTCAGACTCTGAACTGGTTGAAGCTTTTGGTGGAAATCAGAACTGTTTAGATGAAGAGCTCAAAGCTCACAAGGCTATTATTTCAGCACGGTCCCCATTTTTCGAAATTTATTACAAAGAAGGATACGGACTGGTGAAGAAATCACAGACCGAACTTTGAGGACTCCCACAAGAATTATATTAGATGAGTCCATTATACCAAAAAAATATGCAAAAGTAATA
The DNA here is from genome assembly GCA_917880005.1 of Nanger dama. Classification (NCBI taxonomy): domain Eukaryota; kingdom Metazoa; phylum Chordata; class Mammalia; order Artiodactyla; family Bovidae; genus Nanger; species Nanger dama. The sequence goes on from CAKJTW010000063.1 coordinate 12,178,110, forward strand.
TTACACTGTATGTATACTGACATGGTGGACCTGGCCGTTTTGCACTGTAGCCCCTCTGTGGGGAGTCTAAGTGAAGTTCAGGCTCTCGTCGCAGGGAAGCCAAACATGACCAGGGCAGAAGAAGCCATGGAGCTTTACCACATAGCACTGTTCCTGGAATTTAACATGCTTGCACAAGGTAACGGAATTCTGATTTTCAATTTTAATCTTGATCTCTTGAATTGCACATTTGTCTTCCAGATTGAAAGCACAACCAGTATGTTCCATGATTTCAGTGTTTGGGATGTGACAGAGTCAGTTTTTCAAATCTATAGTTACGACATCTGAGACAGAATGAGGGTTAGTGTTAATGTGGCTCTTCATTTGGTATTAAAACCAAGCATTCAAAACTAATGATTAAGAATAGATGAGACTTGAGGCTCTTTCTTCCCTAATGTAAGATGAGAGGTGTGAAAATATGTAATTACCCAGCTACCACCCTGTCTGCTCTTGAGCTTTGAGCTAGTCCTGTTTCCCAGATTTCAAGGTTATTCTTGGTCTGAGACTCCTTGGGTAACTTAGATTCTCATATATATACTCAGTGCCTTATTGATACTTAAATATTTAGAATAAGAATGAAAGTTCATTACAAAAATGAAGATAGTCTCATTTGGATACAGATGTATTTGAATCAAAAGTTGGGCAAGGTTTCTGACTTAAATTTTTTTTAATATTCTCTATCTTTTCAAGTTCAGCTGTGCATCAAGCAACAGCTTATGGAGTATAAAGCAGTTTGTTCTTAAACTCACGTGCCTTTTTCATTTAAGCTAAAATGACTAATTTGGAATGGCACGTTCTTTGTGTTATAGGCAAACAATTGCACTACAGCTACACTAGAAGAATGCACCTTTCAGCGTGTATCTGTGGCAACAGTAGAATCGTAGCGTTTCAGAGCTGGAAAGAGGCCTTCCGGGGGCGAGAAAGGGAATTTGCTGTCTTGACAGAATGTACTCTTAGCTTTCTATGATCATATATTAAAAGAAAACAAGCTATATGACATGAAGGTACTTCAGAAATTTAGCTGATGCGTGTTTGCTGAAAGAACACTAGAAGTTGCAAATTAGCAGAGAATGTTAATGATTTGGGTAAAAGATATATATTTAAATAAGGAAAACTAAGCACATTTTCTAGTTTGGAAAAAAATCTGTATTGTGTGGCTAAATCAACAAGTCAGTAGAACTTTGAAAAAAATAAAAGCCCCAGTTAAATAACAATGTCAGTAATAAAATGGGAGAGATTATTGGAAGACCTTGATAAGCACGAGTGAAAAAGTTGAGATTTCTATTATATAATCTTTTAAAATCTTATTTTACCATTTCCTGTATAGTAATAGTGTTAATTTTGTTTTATTGCCAAATCAAAATGTCATTAAAATATTTTTTTGCTAGTTCAAAACAAAAACTATGAGTAACAGTAGACCATTAAATATCAGACTATAGGAAAATGTTATAAAAAATAACCTAGCAGCTTGCCCTACCATTCTTTCATTCTGTAAAACCAAATTTGTCAGAAAATGCCTCTACAGAAAAACAGTTTGCAGCACTACCATAAATGTGTAATAATCTCTCTTTTCTCAAAATGGTTTTATTTTTGAAACATTTAAATAACAAGAAACCAAAGTGTATTGTGTATACTTTACTGTTTTTAAAACTGGGAAAGCATCGCTTGGTATAGTTTTTGTTTTGTTGTTAAGTTTTTAACAGAAAATAAAATGGTGAACTGGCTCTTCGGATCTTGGATAATATTTGATCTAGAGTGGTTTTTTCTTTTTTATGTTGAGTTAAATTTTTATACGTATAATTTATCAGTAGCTAGAAATTTCATTTTTGGAGCACATTTAGAGCTATAAAACAACACTCCTTGCAGAACTTTAATTTCGGTTACTTAAAGCAAGCAAGCAAATATTCCCTTAAATTTGAGTATACATGACTCTCTATTATTCAAATTCAAATTTTTCATTATTCAAACTACAGAGTTTGAGTTACTTGATTTTTTTTTTTTTTTTTTTTTTGCACACCATGTAGGCATTACCTTTCTCCCATACTCATTAGACTGTTCATACTAGGGTTTATATATAGCCATTCCTAACCAGCACAGTTTTACCCCATTCCCATGGCAAGGAGACTATTTAGTCACTTGAAGAGGGATTTTATACCATAAAGCTTAAGATCTCAAGCTCTGAAACCAGACAAACTGGATTTGAATTCTTTACTATCATGTTTTAACTTGTTTAATCTTAAAGTAAGTCATCTCTAAGTCCCTGTTTTCCCATTTGTGAAATAAGAATAGTAACACTATGAGGTAGGATTATGAGGATTAAAGGAAGTAACACTTATCAAGTGATCTGAACAGTGCCCAGGACATAGTAAGCATTCAATAAATGTTAACCACTAAATGAAAATCATCACAGCATATGTTATTCACTACGACAGTCTCTTCTAAAACTAACTTTTTAAGTTTTAAGAAATACTTTTTAAATTATATTGACTAAACCCCATATTGAGACTAGTTTGCAAAATTTTTTTAAGTAATTATTGTTTTTAAGACTTGATTGTAATTTTATTCCTAGCAAACTGGTGCATACCATTTATCAGACTGTTGTATCTGACCATTTGTCACTCAAGCTAGAGTTCTGCAAGCATACTAAACCTATAATACTCTGAGGCATCTGTTATGTGTAATGAATTAGCATCTCTCCACTGCATTTAGTGTGGTACTAGTTACATACCATTGTGGAGAGAATTAAGAAAATAGTCCCCAAAATAATTTTCTGTCTTCTATGATTCATTTGAAGACTCCTGGTGAAGAAAGCCTGTGAGACTAGCCTGGCAGCTTGAGTGTAGGATCATATTGTTCTCATCCTTGTATCCCCAGTGCCTGGGGCATAATAGGCACTGAGTAAATGTTTATGAACTAATGACTGTTAACTTTCTTATTCCAAATTAGGTTAGACTTTAAAAATTAAAGCCCAGTTTTAAAAGGAGGCAAATTCTATCAAGGGAAGCTAGGACCTTGAGACAGCATATGCTCTTCAAGGTGGAGAGGTGATTTAATAGTTTTAAGAACATCATAAAAAAAAGGCAGTATAGGCAGACAGCCAGAGTAATTTGGCAAGTGGATAAAAGGGAGGATTCTTGGCTTACATTGAGAATGTGTTTTATTCAGAGAAGTAGGCAGTCACTGTTAAGGAGATGAATTAGCAGGTAATGAGGCTTCAGCTTACTCATGTGTGCTACCCTTTATTAAGCTCCTGCGAATACATGGTTTAGCACTTTTTCATTCTGCTTCAGTGATCCACCTGTCTGTTCTTGCATTGATGTCGTTTGCAGCTAGGTGGCAAATCCTGACCTGCCTCCTCAATTCCCTTCTAAACACAAGAGTCCTGAGGTTTATTTTCAAAGAAAGGAAAATAGATTTCACATCTGGAAATAGCTATAAAGAAGGGTGGGGATAAGGCACAGGATTGTGATCTGGAATTATGTGAAAGCCTACACACTCTACCTTTCCCTACTCTGGTCCACACTGGACAGATACCAGACAATAAACTGGTGCTCCAGAAGTGGTCTGTATGAAGAGCATATAGACCTGCTTTGGGGTTTCATGATGCTCAGTAGTTATACAGTGAAAGAGCCGGTTTGCCTTCCAGATGTCCTACAGGGAAGACAGCAATCAGCAAGCCTTCTTGTGCAACAGACCTTCCAAATAGCTGTTGAACTGCCTTTAGTCTTCCATATAAAAACCCATCCAGGGAGCACTGGATGTTTGAGAAAAGCTTGCAGACTGAGACAGAAAGAAGGACACATGCTAGAGGAAACAGGCAATGAAGGGAGAGAAGAACGTCAATAGAATCAAAAGATCCTTACATAAAAGAATAGATTATTCAACAACGAGACATACGTAGGATGCTATACATGTGAAAAGAGGAGCTTTTAGAAATGACAATTATAGGAGGATTGGAAGGGAAAGTTGAAGGAATCTGGAAAGTAGAACGGATTAGCAAAGAGATGAACAACAATAAGAAACGAGTGTTCATCCAGAAACTGTAGCGTCACAAATAACGGCTGTAGAATATATACTAGGGAAAAGAGAAGAGAAGACAGTATCTAAGGAGTAATGTAATAAATACTGCCAAGGCTAAAGGGATTTCTATATTTCAAAAATTTCATCCCTGTCACTAGAAGATACCAGAGAAAAGAGAAGATTCTAAAATCACTGGGTGCGTTCCATACAAGAAATAGGAAACAATGATAGTGAACTTTCCAGTAGCAACAACTGAATGTACCTTTAAAAAGATGATGGAAAATTGTTTTAAACACAAAGCCAAACAGTCAATCAAATGTCAGGCTAAATAAATGCATTTTCCAGTCACGCCTCAAAAAATTTTAACCCTGCTCAGGAAGCTACTAAGGATGTATTCCAGTAAATGATGAAGTAAACGAAGAACCAGAAAGTGCAGGATCCAAAAAATGGTGTCTAACACCAGAAAGAGGAAAAGGAAATCCTAGATACTAGCTGTGCATTAGATGTAGTGGGTATCTAGTCTAGACTGGATGAGGAGGAGGAGTCTCCAAGTAGTAGATATCTCGGAAGAGACCAACTGCCTGAATGTTTGAAAATTAAGTGACAAGTGACATTGAAAGAAGTATTACAGATCTTTTGGTACACTTGTGAAAAGTTCAGTTCAGTCACTCAGTCGTGTCCGACTCTTTGCGACCCCGTGAATCGCAGCACGCCAGGCCTCCCTGTCCATCACCATCTCCCAGAGTTCATTCAGACTCACATTCATTGAGTCTGTAATGCCATCCAGCCATCTTATCCTCTGTTGTCCCCTTCTCCTGCCCCCAATCCCTCCCAGCATGAGAGTCTTTTCCAATGAGTCAACTCTTCGCATGAGGTGCCCAAAGTACTGGAGTTTCAGCTTTAGCTTAATCATTCCTTCCAAAGAAATCCCAGGGTTGATCTCCTTCCTAATGGACTGGTTGGATCTCCTTGCAGTCCAAGGGACTCTCAAGAGTCTTCTCCAACACCACAGTTCAAAAGCATCAATTCTTCGGCACTCAGCCTTCTCCACAGTCCAACTCTCACATCCATATGTGACCACAGGAAAAACCATAGCCTTGACTAGATGGACCTTCGTCGGCAAAGTAATGTCTCTGCTTTTGAATATACTATCTAGGTTGGTCATAATTTTTCTTCCAAGGAGTAAGCGTCCTCTAATTTCATGGCTGCAGTCACCATCTGCAGTGATTTTGGAGCCCCCAAAAATAAAGTCCGACACTGTTTCCCCATCTATTTCCCATGAAGTGATGGGACCGGATGCCATGATTTTCATTTTCTAAATGTTGAGCTTTAAGCTAACTTTTTCACTTTTCTTCTTTCACTTTCATCGAGGCTTTTTAGTTCTTCTTCACTTTCTGCCATAAAGGTGGTATCATCTGCATATCTGAGGTTATTGATATTTCCAAAGAATGCTCAAACTACCGCACAATTGCACTCATCTCACATGCTAGTAAAGTAATGCTCAAAATTCTCCAAGCCAGGCTTCAGCAATACGTGAACCGTGAACTCCCTGATGTTCAAGCTGGTTTTAGAAAAGGCAGAGGAACTAGAGGTGAAATTGCCAACATCCGCTGGAACATGGAAAAAGCAAGAGAGTTCCAGAAAAACATCTATTTCTGCTTTATTGACTATGCCAAAGCCTTTGACTGTGTGGATCACAATAAACTGTGGACAATTCTTCAAGAGATGGGAATACCAGACCACCTGACCTGCCTCTTGAGAAACCTGTATGCAGGTCAGGAAGCAACAGTTAGAACTGCACATGGAACAACAGACTGGTTCCAAATAGGAAAAGGAGTACGTCAAGGCTGTATACTGTCACCCTGTGAAAAATTAGCTGTTGCTAATTTATTAAAAGTAAAGCAAGTGAGAAAAGAGGAAATTAATAATTTCCAAGAAAATTTAAAGTTAAGTATAAGTAGAATAAAGTATTAAAAAAAAATAAAAATAAAGTTAAGTCTGGAAGAAAATATAATTCTAGTACACAGCTTGGTTCAGCAGTAAATAGTATTTAAGTAGTCATTATGATTTGAACACTGAGTGTTTAATAAAATGTATAAAATTATAAAGAGATAATATCAGAAGATAGATACTAAAAAATTGAGTATAGTTGCCTCTGGGAAGTAAGACTGAGTGAAGGAGAGATAAGGACAGAAGGTTTTGCTTTTAGGGTACACTTTTTATTGCCACTAAGTATAAGACTTTCTAAATTATGAGCCTATATTGCTTTGATTACAAATCTAATTTTTTATAATAAAGATGTGACATCAGTACCCAGAAGAACAAGCGAGATCTGAATTGGCCATGGTCCTGAAGAACTAGGGAATTTATCATACCTATCAGGGCTATTAACTAATGAGATCATGCTTATAATTTTGGTCTACATGGAGCCTTTACTTTCCTCTCATTTGGTTATTTTGACAACCTATGAGTATGATACGGCTTAGAAATTAATAACTAGCATTTTCCCATCTTGTAAGTGATGAAGCTGTGAGTCACACCAGCTCTTCCAACCTGAAGCCCAGGAATCTGGGCATGGTGAGACAGGGGAGCAGTGTGAAAAACAATTTCTAAGAATGATGGTGAGAGGCCACTGTGGCCTAGTTGTAGGAGTCAACCAAACTGGGGTAGGAACAACTCAGAGCCATCTCAGCTGTGTGCATGTTGGGACTGAACCGCCTGGGGGTGGGGTAAGCACGTACGTGGGGGAATTGTGGGCTAGCTGGGTAGGTCACCAGTCAGGCTGCTAAGCAGGCCATTCTTTCCTGGATAGACAAGTATTCCCAGGTCAGTTATTTGACTTTTCAGCGGCCCCAAGTGAGGAACTCCTTCTTTGCATTGGGCAATTCTTACCACGTAGGTCTTGATAGAAGACAGAGCCCGCCTCAGTGTTTTCTCAGTCTTCTCTGTGGTCAGGGTTTCCCCACATGACCTAGACTTTTGAATCTAGAGCGTTGATGGCACCGAGATTTGGGGACTGTAGAGAATTCTTTCTGGAAGCATGGTGGGAACAGCAACACCTAGTGGAAAAGCAGAGAAATCAGTGTCAGTGGTGCCAGTGATGGCATTCACTGCCCAGGAGCAGCTTTGGCCTGGGTCCCGAGGCCACACGAGGTCCTCACTGGGCTGCTCTGTGCTGTAGTACTCAACTCGCAGTCTTCCTTTGTGGTTTGTACTTTGAGCCTGCTCTCCAACTTTCCCAGCAACTCTGGGCTCACAGTCTCCTTTCAGATAAATTCCTTTTCTGTTTAAGCCAACTGAACTTGTTTTCTGTGGTTGCAGCTTAGAAGCCTAGTTTATAACAGTAACTATATTGAAAGACCAGTGTATAAAATTCCAGAATAAATGACTAGATTGGAAGAGCTTCAGATGAAGGGCCAGGTGTTTAATTAATCACTGACTTTACACAATGACCTTAGAATACACTGCCTAAACAGCTCTGAAAACATGAGAACAATGAGAATATATTATTTATTGATTTGTAATTCTTTTAGTAAATACCAACTCTTAGGGGAACTATAGATTTTCTCATGAACTTTAACAACCCACAGACAGGCCAATAGAACTTCTGTTTCCTTTTCATAAATACTGTTGAGTTAGCACCAGCATCTGCATGCATATTCCGTCAGGGACATCTTACAGTCCTGTGCCTAAAATACAGATTTGTTTTTTTCATATTGATCAAAAATGTATTTTTCAATCTTTGGAATATGAAGTTTATTTATAGCTTTAGTTCCAAAATAGCTTCTGAAATGCATTGCCCCTGTTTTTAGTTGTAATGCATGTGATTATACTTTATTGAATTAGAACTCTAACAGAGAAACAACTGAAAGCAATGACCTAATTTTTTCTCTTAGCAACTTGGTCAGATTCCAGGAGTATGTGACTTGAAACAAATACAGAATAACAAAAACTGCCCCCACTTTAATCCATTCCTCCCTCTTCCCATCCTCTCCATTGTCTCCATGTTAACATGCTCCCTTCTGTCTCCGTTTGGTTGCTCTGATAGTTCATTTTGCTTCTCCCTCTAATTGTTTCCTCTTCAGCAGCTTAGTCTGGATATACTTGCTAGAGAACAGTGGAGCTAAGTTAAATACCATGATCCGCAGATCAAAGTAGTAAATACAGGTTTCAGTTAAACATGGGATATGGTCAAAGAGTCGGACATGACTGAGCAACTGAACTGAACTGATGGTTGAAGAATTAATCTGTTTCAGGAATGGCAGTTCAAATGACTCAAGTTATACATCTTTAATCATAATGAAATTTAGCACTGAACTCAAAATTGTGAATAACATTCCAATGTGTGATATTTAAAATATTCCACGTTTTGTTTTATAACTTAAACTTTTTCATATAGACTGTAAACTCTTTACCTCTGACCCTCTGTGCACACTGTTCTTTGGTTTTGTAATATCTTTGACTTTGTTCACTAAATGTCCAAATTCTACCCTTGCCTTTAAGACCAAACTCATATGCTACTTCCCGTGTTTTGTCTTAGGCATTTCAAATTAAGTGTTCCTGCTTCTTGCAAACTTCAGAAACACTTCTTTTATCATTCTTTTAGGTTTTTACATCTTCTGACTTGTTTTGAAATTAACCTGTGTGACTTTCCTCTACCAACTTGTATCAGCTATATTCTCTAAAGACAAGTTGCAAATCTGAGTCATCTTTGAATCACCCAAAGAACCTAATACAGGCCTTTGCTCTTGATAGACTCTCAGTTATATATTTTGAATTATCTTTAGTACCCATGCAGACTGCATACCTTTTTCTTTTAAAAAAGAGGAGAGTGTAATCAATGTTTAACCCTAGTTGTAAAACAAAGAGCACAGTGAGCCTAAATCGAGGAGATAAATATGAAGTATTACTATAAAAATAAATTTAGATATGGTCTAAATGATGTATAATTCTGTACTGTTAAACTCGGTTTTAAGTTAAATTTCTAATAAATTGTCTCATCAGCTCTTTACTTTCTTGGTCCATGCTGCTGCTGCTAAGTCGCAGCAGTCGTGTCCAACCCTGTGCGAGCTTTCCAGAGACTGAAGAGCAATCCCAGAGGTCAATGCCAAAGAACATTAGAACTACCATGCAACTGTACTTATTTCACATTCAGTTCAGTCAGTCCCTGGAAAGCCTTTAATCAAATCCCTCTGGCTCTGAAGGCCGGATTCCCTTGGGATTCCCAGTCCCTTTGTCAGATCCCCAGGCTGGGAATCCTGACTTGGGGTTCAGAATGTAACCTTCAACAATAGTGTGACAACTTCCTTGGTATAATTGTTCTCTGATCTGTGGGTCACCCACCCGGTGGGTGTGGGATTTGATTTTATCATGATTGCCTCCCCTCCTACCATCTCATTGCAGCTTCTTTGTCTTTGGATGGGGGGTATCTTTATTAGTGGGTTCCAACGTCCTCCTGTGGATGGTTGTCCTACAGCTAGTTGCCGTTTTGGTGCTCTCGCAAGAGGAGATGAGCATAGGTCCTCGACTCCACCATCTTGAACTGCAAGCATATGCAGTTCAAGATGGTGGAGTCGAGGACCTATGCTGTTTAATGTAATTTTTACAGCAGCCCGATGAAGCTTGCAGAATGGGTCTTCCATTTGCCTGGAGAGATTGAGAGATGCATAACAATGCCCAAATTTAATGGTATTAATATTTTATAAATATGAAGTCTGGAGTTATATATGTGTTCTCATACTGGCTCTGCCACATACTAACCATATAAATTCTGTCTAGGTTCCTCAGCCTGAGTTTGTTTATTCCTCTTCATAGAAGTGCAGGCACCAAACACTATGCCTGGCTCACAGTTGGGCTTTAACAAATGGTTTTTAAATTTATTTACATTAACTCTTAGTAGACAATTTCTGAAGATAAGCATTAAGTTATTTTCCTTACACATCATTTGACAGCACAGTTTCAAGTTTCCAAAGTCTAAAAAACTTTACCAGATTAATTAAGACTTTTGAAAAAAACAATGATACAATTGCAAGAAATATCCAGTGTTAGATGGCAAAACAGAGCCATTTAAAAAAATTGTACATACAGTGTTCCCTGTGGTGGTGGGCTTTTGGCGTAAACTCCCATTTTGCTTTGATTCAGTTACAGTCCCTTTTTCTCTTAGAAACACTGAGAAAATAGCCTGAATGGGCCATTTCCTAAAGCCCCAAGTTATTTTTATTTTTCTAACTCTGCCTTTGTCAGATTTTAACTACTCCTCTTATGCCTTCTGTTGCCAAGAAGTACAGAAACTAATGCAGTCTAAGATGCATCTTAGACTGATAGATGGAAAACAGGATTTGGAGAGGGTATTAGTGAATGAGGAAGGAAAATGACAGAAGGAAGAACCTCTGTATTGAACAAGTCTCCTGCCTTTTCAAACTCAGTTTTGAAATACAAAGTTGCCATTTCTGCCTTAAAACCAAATATTGCACTTAACTCCTAAAATATCCAAAGTTGAAGAACTCTGACCAGACACAAGCATTCTGTCCGCTTCTGGTTTTGGAAGTGGCTGGAGAAAACTGTTCTAGAAATTTGGATAGATTAGCATATTTAGCTGTTACTATGTGCAAAACATTGGGCTAAACTTGTTATGTGTAAGACCTCCCTTAAGCTTTACAGTAGCTTGTGTAGTAACTGCTGTCGTCCTGCTTGTTTTAGAGATGAGGTAAGTAACTTGTTACTTCTCGAAGGCCACTTTACTGATCAAAAATGGACTACAAAACAAACATTTACTGAGCACCAACTCTGTATGAAGTAGTGAAGCTTCTATTATATTTTTTTCCCTTTTTTTGGTGGGAGAGTGGAGGACAGGATCTTAGTTCCACAACCAGAGATCAAATCTGTGCCGCCTGCAGTGGAAAGACAGTCCTAACCCCTGGAGCGCTGGGGAAGTCCCTTTACTTTACACTTTAAGAAACTTTCGACAGTGTGTTCGGTAACGCTCATCAATAAACCATATTTTCATCTACTAGCACTCCTTTCCCAAATGCGTATTGATGACAGACTTTGAACAGTTTTGGGTTTTCTTACAAGCCTCTGAATATGTTTGAATGTGTGTGTATATTTCAGTGCATCTCTTGTTCTGTTTGCAACCAGTCCATTCTGAAGCAGATCATCCCTGGGTGTTCTTTGGAAGGAATGATGCTGAAGCAGAAACTCCAGTACTTTGGCCACCTCATGTGAAGAGTTGATTCATTGCAAAAGACCCTGATGCTGGGAGGAATTGGGGGCAGGAGGAAAGGGGGACGACAGAGGATGAGATAGCTGGATGGCATCACCGACTCGATGGACGTGAGTTTGAGTGAACTCCGGGAGTTGGTGATGGACAGGGAGGCCTGGCGAGCTGCAGTTCATGGGGTCACAAAGAGTCGGACACAACTGAGCGACTAAACTGAACTGAATACATGTTATCCTGTGTCTTGGTTTTTATATACTTAATAAACTTTGGGAAAATGTCGTCAGTAAAGAATAGCTACCTGGGCTTCCCTAGTGGCTCAGAGGGTAAAGAATCTGCCTGCAATGTGGGAGACCCAGGTTCAGTCTCTGAGTTGGGAAGATACCCTGGAGAAGGGAATGGCAATCCACTCCAGTACTCTTGCCTGGAGAATTCCATGGAGAGAGGAGCCTGGTGGACTGTCGTCCATGGGGTCGCAAAGAGTTGGACACGATTGAGTGACTAACACTTTAATAACTATATTTTTGTTTCTAAAAATATAAAGGATGCCCTGATTGGATATTCACATATTTCAAATAATAAAAAAAGTTGTTTTAAAAACCCCTTAGTCTCACTCCCCAGTGAAAAACACTGTTGACGAATAATACCTTTTCATAAATATCTCCTGAAGACTGAATCTTAGAGTGTTAATTTATGGACCTGCTAAAATATTCAGTGAATATAAACTGACTAGAAAGTTCTTACCTCAAAACTATTTTTTCTCCTATTTAGATGAAAAGGAGTATCAATTTCTATTATAAGTTAAGATGAGCTGGCCTCACTAAATATGTGTCCATGAAGTGGGTAGCTTTGATATATTACAAGGCTTTGAGCTCTGTTTATGTTTCATGCTTAGCATGGACATGTCCATAAGACTTAGAGTAAATGTTTTTACATGTCAAAGCACTTGAAGGTGAAACATCCACACATCTGAAAGTTGTGCCAGAAAACTGAAAACACTGTTTGCACACTTACATGTCTTTGTTTTTAACCAAGTCCCTCTTCAACTGTAATAGACCCCTGAAGTGGGTTTATTTTAATACTGTTTTCACTGTCAGAGTCACGTCCTGTTAAAGTTTCCATTGAAGAACAATGCTGGTACTTCCCATGGCAGTCCAGTGGTTAAGACTCTGTGATTCCACTGCACGGCAGAGCCGGTTCTTTCCCTGATCAAGATCCCATATGCCACATGGCTCAGCCCCCCCAAAAAAAGACAGTACTGAATTTTGGAACCTGATTCACTGAACTATTTGTAGAAAATATATGGGCATCATATTGGTTTTCTAAACCTTGATATCTTTCTGAGCTTATATCTAATTGTGAAAAGTTCAGAAATGTATGATTAATTGCTTTTTTTAATGCCTCATCTCAAATTCGGGATTGATAGTTTTTGTTTGTAAGTGTAAGTAAAAGTATTAAGTATCTGAAGTCTTCAGTGGTGTGAACCCCCTCCTAACCTACCTTTAATTATCAGATTTTTAGAAGTACTAAGTGAAATAGAAGTAGATAGAATGTTGTAAACCTGGTCGTTGGAGTAGGTATGTAAACCTGAGAGAATAACAGCTGCCTGAGTTTTCAAAGGTAAAAATGGAACATTGTGGAGGGAGGGAGGAATATCACCTTTAGATTCCAGTGGGTCTTCCTATAGGATTAGCACTGTGATTCCTAGACTTATTCATGTAGCAGACACTTACTGAGCTCTTACTGGATGCCAGACTCTGAGAGTAAAGTAATGAATTAGATAGTCTAGTGCTGGGTGCCAGTAGGCAGTTCCAGTGTATAAATGCCCTAATAGAGTAAAGCCCTGAACAGCTGGGAGCACGAAGGAAGAGAGAAGCCCTGACTTCAGTATATGGAGTTAGGGAAGGAGGGACAGTTTCTAGAACTTTACAGAGAAGCTGTGACCTGGAGAATGAATAGGAGTTAAGTAAATAAAGACTGGAGATAAAGAGGCCCATATCAGGCAGAAGGAACTTCAAGTGGCAAGGTCTAGAGATAAGTGAGAGCAGGGCACTTTTGGTTTTGGGGGAGGTTGTGGGGATTGCAGAGATGAGAGAGAGGTATGATGTAGCAAGAAATGAGGCTGTAGCAACCAGCGCAGCTAGGTAATAAAGAACTTGGTGTACCACGCTGAGACATTTGGTTTTATCCTGAGCATGTGACCTGATTAAATTTACATTTTCTGAAAGATGTCTTTGGTTGCAGCATGCAGGTGGAGACCATAAGAACTGTTCCAGAAATAGTGTTTTTATTTTAAATGTATACTTTCTTTAAGCAGATAAAATCTGTGTAAATTACACATCGAAAATTACTATTCTTTTTAAAGGTTCCATACTCTATTTATGTGTTTATTCAGTAGAATTTTTTTGAATACCTATTTTTTTGCCAGGTATTGTGTAAGCTTTCAGTTCACGATGTCCTCTGTGGTAGGTATTATCTCTATTTTACAGATAAACTGAGGCTTGAAAATACTGTCACTGGAGGTTACAACTAGAAAGTGTTAAGGCCAAAACTTGAATCCTGGGTTTTCAACTCTAGACCTACTCTTTTCTATTTGAAGGGGAAAGGGAATAAGATTTCTATAAGTGGAAGTCATCTGTGAGGTGCATTGTTGCAAATGGAGCAAAGGATTATACTGAGGAGATAACTAAACCAGTAGATATCAAAACCTTTTCTGAAAATCGTTAATTACATGGCTCTCCCTCAAACGCTTTGGATTTTTCCCTTACTATGATGATGGAATTAAGGATACTAACTTACTATTTTGTTAGTAGTAGGAAAATGGTCTAAGAATAATAAACAAGTTCAGTTCAGTCCCTCAGCCCTGTCCGATTCTTTGCAACCCCATGGACTGCAGCATGCCAGGCTTCCCTGTTCATCACCAACTCCCAGAGCTTACTCAAACTCATGTCCATCGAGTCAGTGATGCCATCCAAACATCTCATCCTCTGTCTCCCCTTCTCCTGCCTTCAATCTTTCCCTGCATCAGGATCTTTTCCAAGGAGTCAGTTCTTAGCATCAGGTGGCCAAAGTATTGGAGTTTCAGCTTGGTCATGAGTCCTTCCAATGAATATTCAGGACTGATTTCCTTTAGGATGGACTGGCTGGCTCTCCTTGCAGTCAAGAGACTCTCCACGAGTCTTCCCTGCTACTAGTTCTTCAGTGCTCAGCTTTCTTCATAGTCTGACCCTCACATCCGTACATAACTACTGGAAAAGCCGTAGCTTTGACTAGACTGACCTTTGTTGGCAAAATAATGTCTCTGCATTTTAATATGCTGTCTGTATTGGTCATAGCTTTTCTCCCAAGGAGTAAGCGTCTTTTAATTTCATGGCTGCAGTCACCATCTGCAGTGATTTTAGTGCCCACTATTTCCATCGTTTCCCCATTTATTTGCTGTTAAGTGATGGGTAATAAATAAGGTATAAGTATAAAGGGGTATTTTTGTTTTTAGATTAAAAAGGCATGAACCTCTGAGTTTTTCACATACTGAGTACTAGGGTTGATTTTTATGTAGCATTTTAACAAATGATCTGTGAGAGACCCCAATACATTTAGGTTGTCACTGGCTATTTCTGTTCCCTTATGATCTTTGCTCTGCTCTCTTAAGATTGTGCTCGTTTCCTACCCTCTCTCACCCCCACAGATCCCTGTACTTGCTTTTGAATTAGACTACCCCAGTACAGTGGATGCCCTCTTCAAGAAAACCTAATTACAGTAACTGTTGTTCAGTCGTTAAGTCATGTCCAGCTCTTTGCGAACCGTGGACTGCAACGCACCAGTTACAGTAATAGCTGCTGCTTATTATTTAATCCTCAAAATAACCCGATGAGGTGGGATTAGGAAACATTCTTTCAGATGAGGAAACAGGCAGAATTTCACACATCACACAGCTATAGGGAGTTGGGATTGGGTCTCAGGTCATGGTTTGGGGTCAAACATGTGTCAATTTCAAGGAATTCAGGCATCCTGTAGATCCCAGAATTAGATCTCCTTGCATTTTAATTTAGCAGAGGCTTATATACAGTATCTGTGTCCAGAGAATGGACATCCCCATGACTGCTTTTCCCTTTCAATATGCTATTTTCACCCCCAAAATACTAAAGAATAAATAATTTAAAATGTCATATTAAATTAATAGCATAAACATTAGAGAAATATCAGTCTGTATTTAACTGCATATCTTAGAGATTTTGTTTGTTTCCTTTCATGGTAACAAGAGAACCCTTCAGTCTTTTATCACTTCTTGTCTGTGTGCTTTAGCCTCCTCCTCTAGTTACCAAAGTTGTTGTGTAGATATTTTCAGCTTCTTTCACATCTTTGTCTGTTTTTCCGTCTCCCATAGCTTGGCAGAGCTGTAAGAGTGAAGAGTACCAGCACTATTTGTATATTTTCACACACAAGCAACGTGAATCTCAGTGATTTGTGTCTTCCGCATCAAAGGGAGTCATGTTCTCAGAGCAGAGAACCTTCTGATTTCCCTCCCACTGTTTGCTTGCATTTTGTGGACAGTGGTTGATTTTATGTTGAGCACTGAGGGAAGGAACTTCTGGCACCTTCCCTAGCCTGGTGTGGTTTTGTTTTTTTGAATAGATAATACATTCAAATGGAGCAGAATTCAAAAGGGGACTCATCAGAAGGTTCCTGCCCTCTCAACTTTCTGTTCCCCAGAGACTAGAGACTTTTTACCCTGCCAGCTTTGAAGAAGTCAGCTTTTGTGTTATATGACGGCCTGTTGAGTGGACTGCATGGAAAGAACTGCAGGCAACCTCTTGGAGGAGATTGTGACTCCTCAGCTAATAGCCAGCAAGAAGCTGGGCCTTTAGTTATACAGCAGCAAGGAAATGATTTTTGCCAGCAACCTGAATGAACTTGGACACAAATTCTTCCCTAATTGAGAATGTAAACCTAGTTGACACCTTGACTGCAGCCTTAGGAAACCCTGAGGACCCAGGTGACCTGTGCCCAGACTCCTGACCCGCAGAAAATATGAGATGATTTGTTTGTTGATTTAACCCACTATGTTTGTGACCATTTGTTGTGTAGCAACAGAAAACAAATACATATTTAATCTTCTGACTTTCATAGGGTAGAATGGTTTAATAACAATTTCATGTGATTTAACTTAATTAGAGGAGAGCAGTAATTTAAATCCAATTTACCACAGAGTCTTCAAGGTGCTAACCAGCAGCACTTCTATAAAGACTCAGTTCAGGAAAGATGATACAGTTAGCCACAACCCCAGCTGCTGCAGTTGGGTGGAGGCTTTAATTGATAATTCTCATCATAACTGTATCACTTGGGTTTCAGCCAGGGAAGCTAAGCAACACTGACTTTCGGGGTAAGAGAATCATTTTAGGAATTGATCCTTATACAGTTGTGGGAGAAGCTGGGGAAGTGAAGGTCTGCTGTGGTGGAGGAGGTTGAACCCGAAGGAGTTAACCAGTCAACCTGGGAAGCCAAGGATGTCGACGCAGTCAGGTGGGGCTGCACAGGGGAGAGTGGCCTATCTGTGGCCTATCAGCCAAGCATCTGGCGGTGGCCTGGGGCCAGTGTTGCCACCAGAGCTGCAGTTGGGAGGGAGAGCTGGATGCGGAGTGCAGAGAGCAGGGAACAGCTAGGATCCACGGGCATCTCCATGTCTGCCTTTCACCACATCTAGCTTCAGTGATTTTTAGAGAGTGATGGCTGCTGCTGCTTCCTTTCACATCACACATTTCTGTTTTGGCCAACTTTGGGGATGATTATGGAAAAGAGTTTTAGCTTAGAGAAGTTTAAACAGTACAGATCAGCACAGTCTCCGTCTTTCATCCCTGCACCTAGATTTTCTTCCTGCTTTGCCAACATTTCAGCAGGTCTAGATAGCCTACCAGGTGAGAGGACCCAGACCTTCATCCCAGAAGTATCTGCAATTGCCCAGGTTCCGTTATCACTGAGCAGAGAAGCACCAGAAGGTGCTGCAGTTGAGCCCCTTGGATTCTGGAGGAGCACCTTCCTGCTTCTGTTGTCCTGCCCCACACCTCACACCCTGGCCCGGGACTCTCAGTAAGCATTCCCACAGCATCTACATCCAGGCCGTGCAGTTCTTTGGGTGTATATGCTCCTTCTTCCCAGAACAGGGACTGTACTTTCTCCCTCAAACTGTGATTATGCTCAAACATAATCAGATCCTGATGATTGGTTTGGAGCTAGTGAGAGGAGGCCAGGGCAGACACTGAAGAGGGCAGCATTGTCTTTTTAGGCACCTTCAGGGTCTTCTGGCAAGAGAAGGCTGCTGGCCTCTAGCAGGGAGTTGGGAGCAGGATGCTGCTTTTCCCAGCCTGGAAAGTTCAAGTGAATCTTGGGGCTTAGCATTCCTCATCCACCAAATAGCCCCTTTCAAGGTTTCTGTGTCCAGCTGTTCCTCTCAGGATCCACATTTTGTCATAGATTTGTCAGGATTTTGTTCAGATCTTCTTCATAGATCTGATACAATTAAATCTTGAGCCTAAGTTTTGGCAGTCTTTTCTGCAGCTCTAGGAAATAAGGGTATCTTTGAACACCAATCTAGAAGTTTCCTTGTTTTGACAGAGTTCTTAGGCTTAAAGAGTGACTGTCATTTTCTTTTTCATGACTTCTAAGCCAGCCAGCCAGCACCAGGTCCTTAGAATCACTCATGTTAAGAGGACACTAATAGATGGAGAAATATACCATGCTCATGGGTCAGAAGAGTCAATATAGTGAAAATGAGTATTCTACCTAAAGCAATCTACAGATTCAATGCAATTCCCATCAAGCTACCAGCAGTATTTTTCACAGAACTAGATCAAATAATCTCAAGATTTGTATGGAAATACAAAAAGCCTCGAATAGCCAGAGCAATCTTGAGAAAGAAGAATGGAACTGGAGGAATCAACTTGCCTGACTTCAGGCTCTACTACAAAGCCACAGTCATTAAGACAGTATGGTACTGGCACAAAGACAGAAATATAGATCAATGGAACAAAATAGAAAGCCCTGAGATTAACCCACACACCTATGGACACCTTATCTTCAACAAAGGAGGCAAGAATATACAATGGAGTAAAGACAGTCTCTTTAATAGGTGGTGCTGGGAAAACTGGTCAACCACTTGTAAAAGAATGAAACTAGACCCCTTTCTAACACCGTACACAAAAATAAACTCAAAATGGATTAAAGATCTAAATGTAAGACCAGAAACTATAAAACTCCTAGAGGAGAACATAGGCAAAACACTCTCCGACATAAATCACAGCAGGATCCTCTATGATCCAACTCCCAGTATACTGGAAATAAAAGCAAAGATAAACAAATGGGATCTAATTAAAATTAAAAGCTTCTGCACAACAAAGGAAACTACAAGCAAGGTGAAAAGACAGCCTTCTGAATGGGAGAAAACAATAGCAAATGAAACAACTGACAAACAACTAATCTCAAAGTTATATAAGCAACTTATACAGCTCAACTCCAGAAAAATAAATGATCCAATAAAAAAAATGGGCCAAAGAACTAAATAGGCATTTCTCCAAAGAAGACATACGCATGGCTAACAAACACATGAAAAGATGCTCAACATCACTCATTATCAGAGAAATGCAAATCAAGACCACAATGAGGTACCATTTCACACCAGTCAGAATAGCTGCGATCCAAAAGTCTACAAGCAATAAATGCTGGAGAGGATGTGGAGAAAAGGGAACCCTCTTACACTGCTGGTGGCAATGCAAACTAGTGCAGCCACTATGGAAAACAGTGTGGAGATTCCTTAAAAAATTGCAAATAGAACTGCCTTATGACCCAGCAATCCCACTGCTGGGCATATACACCGAGGAAACCAGAATTGAAAGAGACACATGTACCCCAATGTTCATTGCAGCGCTGTTTATAATAGCCAGGACATGGAAGCAACCTAGATGTCCATCAGCAGATGAATGGATAAGAAAGCTGTGGTACATATACACTATGGAATACTACTCAGCCCTTAAAAAGAATAAATTTGACTCAGTTCTAATGAGATGGATGAAACTGGAACCAATTATACAGAGTGAAGTAAGCCAGAAAGAAAAACACCAATACAGTATACTGACACATATATATGGAATTTAGAAGACAGTAATGATGACCCTGTATGTGAGACAACCAAGAGACACAGAGGTATAGAGTGGACTTTTGGACTCTGAGGGAGAGGGAAAGGGTGGGATGGTTTGGGAGAATGGCAATGAAACGTATATTTTCGTGTAAGAAACGAGCGCCAATCTATGTTCAATGTAGGATGCAGGATGCATGGGGCTGATGCACAGGATGATTCAAGTAGAGGATGTGGGGTGGGAGGTGGGAGGGGGCTTCGGCATTGGGAGATTGTGTTCACCTATGGCTGATTCGTGTCAATGTATGGCAAAACAAATACAGTATTGTAATTTAAAATAAATAAATTAATTAATTTTAAAAAAATCACTCATGTTGACATTCAAGTGCAGCCACAACCACTACTACTAAACTAACACTTCCCTTAGTGAAAAATCTTAGTATTGTCACACTGCAGCAGGCAGGGGTCGCCACCATCCCACTTGCCATTAGGAGTGGGATCCTCTGTGCCATCTTACCAGGGAATGATCTAGTTCCAGAATCGTTTTCAAGAATCTTATTTCCTGGAGCCACTTGTCTTACTATCATAGTGTGGGTGTCCCCTCCCATTCCCCCATAGCCTGTGCTGAAACAGCCTAAAACAAAGGCTGGCTTGTGGGAAGTTATTTGGTAAGGAATCCCATGAACAGGGGAGAATTGGGGGGAATGAAACCAGGGAGGAGGAAAAGCAGCAGAAGAGTGGCCCATAGTTGGCCCATATTGTTGGTTACCAGTGGAGGTTATGGGGCTTCAAGCCTGCCAGGAGCCTTGAGGAATTTTGTACAGTCTTCTTTAGAATGGTCCTCCTGAAAGATGGCATAGAGGAGCATTTATCTAACCAGCTGTCAGGTTTTGCAGAGTCCTGGGACTAGCAGTGAAAAGCACTAAGGCATAGATCGACTTGTCTTCTCACCCACATGTCTGATGCTCGTTTCTGCCTTGGATCTGGAATTCTGGTTGCCTTTTTAAAACAAATGTGCAGGGATGATGTGTTGATAGTGGTGTCTTAGAAAGCATGACTTTCAATGGTGTGATCATTGTGGATTAGAATACTGAAGGCATGGAGACAGTTGGAAGCTTTTCTATAATTAAGGTGTGAAGTACCTTGAACCAAGGTGGTGTTGATAGAAAACAAAACTAATCAAATTGTGTTTTTGAAGGAAGAATCAGAAACGTTAACTAGTTTGTTTCGTGTGTATATATGAGGGAGAGAGAGAAAGGAGGGTGAACTGGTCCAGCGGATTGAAGATTTCTTGCCTAGGAGAAGCATAGTGCTCATGGACAGGTTGAAAGTGAAAGTGTTGGTTGCTCAGAGTCTTCCCAGACTGTTTGCAACCCCACAGACTGTAGCCTACTAGGCTTCTCTGTCCATGAAATTCTCCAGGCAAGAATACTGGAGTGGGTTGCCATTTCCTACTCCAGGGGATCGTCCCAACCCAAGGATTGAACCCAGGACTCCTGCATCGCGGGCAGATTCTTTATTGACTGAGCCACCAGGGAAGCCCCATGAACAAATGGGCTCCTGAGTATTTTTAACATGATCCTCAGAACTCTGAGGGCATTATTTCATCCTGGATATAAGGAAAGGAGACTAACAGAGCATGGGATGCTTTGATCCAGGACTTATCACTGGATGATGACTGAGAGCCAAGAGCTAGTGATATAATTACCTGAATTCGGAACCTTCAGTGCTCTATCTCCTACTTCATGCTTCTGTCACTTCCCACTTGTTTCATAATTCCTTCCCTTAGGATTTGGAATCAGTCCCGTACAGTTTAGCAGGAAAGAGTTGAAGCAGCTTTTTCTTGAGCCTGTTTGCACTTGAGTCTTAACTCTAACTCAGGTGCCCCTGGAGAGTCACCGCTGAAGTGCCGGCTCTAAGGCCAGCCTTCCTCTGACCTTACCATGCTGCTTTATGTTGCAGGTCAAGCCATAATCTCCTCCATAAGTCTCTTCTTTCTTCCCCCTGGTCTGTTTCTTTCTTCCTCTTTCCACCTCAAGCCCACTATGAAATTCTCAGTCTGGAAGCCGCTTATATATTTTCTGACGGCTCTAAGCCAGTGAACAGGCTTCCCACTGATGCTGGTGAAACATAAATGACGATGTGCCTGGGAGTGATGAAGAGTATGAGAGCAGCAGTAAAGACAGATCCTGACAGTGTATTCCGAAAATCTGTCAACATAGAAGTATATTTTGGTTATCAGAGGTACATGGAGAGGAGAAAAACAAAAATCTTCATAATAAAAACAGAAAATGACCCTATTTAACATTCAGAGTAACACGTATTGGTATCACTAAATGTCTAATTTGTTTTACTTCTTTGTATTTCTGCCTTGATCATTCATGTTATGTAGCTCAAATTTTTGAAAAGAAGCATTTCTGCCATCATTAAGGATTAGAAAATATTCTGGTGAAAGAGAGTAGAAGAAAAGGATTTAAAAAGTAGGAGATGGATCTGTAAAATGGAGTTACCACAGAAGCGTGAAAGAACTGTAAAATGTTTACTTCATACTCTCTGCCAACCTCACAGCAACATCATTGAAGATCTCCTACCTGAGCAGAATACATGGGCATCTTTGAGATGTTAAATGTCTAGGCTCCAGATGAGTTTTTCTGTTACGAGGAAATTGTTAAAAACTTTTGATTCATCCAAAAAGTTCTCTGGTTTATTAGTCAGCCATTGCTATATAACAACAACCAGAGAATTTCAGTGGCATTTAACAAAAACATGTTTCTCACAAATTTCAGGTGAGCTTAAATCAGTGCTTTAGGTTTGCAGCAGCTGGGGTCACTGTGACGGCCCCCGTGGTTGAGTAGGACAGGCAGTTCTGTCCCCACTGCTGCTCACTTTCCTCCTGGGACCAGCAGACTAGCTCTGTGTATTCTTCCCATGGCAGTGGCAGAGGCAAGTGGGCAAGCCCAGTTCCCAAAAGTACTTTTGAAGCCTTTGATCATATCACATTCACTAACATTTAACTGGGCTTCCGTGATAGCTCAGTTGGTAAGGAATCTGCCTGCAACGCAGGAGACCCCCGGTTCAATTCCTTGGTCAGAAAGATCCGCTGGGAAAGGGATAGGCTATCCACTCCAGTATTCTTGGGCTTCCCTTGTGACTCAACTGGTAAAGAATCCGCCTGCAATGTGGGAGACCAGGGTTTGATCCCTGGGTTGGGAAGATTTCTCTGGAGAAACGAAAGGCTACCCACCCCAGTATTCTAGCCTGGAGAATTCTAAATATTTAATTAGTCAAAGTGGATCTCACAGCTAATTCCAAAGTCTTGTTGCAGGGAAGTAACACTCCGCCCATTGAGGGGTGGTGGGGATCAGAAGGCTGGTAGTAGGGACTGTGTCTAAACAGTAATCTAGCATATGTGGACAATAGTCTCACAACCTCTAAACGTCTAGTTTAAAAAGATAAAGTAGTCATTCTGTGTTATTTAGTTTTATTCAAAGAAATATATGTAATATTTTGTCTGTAGTGAGGAAATGTAGTCAGTGAGTTCTGTAGGGAAGAAGAGCAAGAATGCCCTCTGGAAGTTAATTAGGACCAAATGGGAAGAAACAGTCTGACTTCCATATATCCTGAAACTGACAGAGGGGAAAGGATTTTAGAGAGAATGGTGCTACTCACTGTTCAGCACTGTTCTAAGTGGTGTGTGGCTCACAACAAACTGGAAAATTCTTCAAGAGATGGAAATACTAGACTACCTGACCTGCCTCCTGAGAAATCTGTATGCAGGTCAAGAAGGAACAATTAGAACCAGACATGGAACCATGGACTGGTTCCAAATTGGGAAAGGAGTATGTCAAGGCTGTATAAGTTATTTAACTTGTATGCAGAATACATCATATGAAATGCCAGACTGTATGAAGCACAAGCTGGAATCAGGATTGCTGGGAGAAGTATCAGTAACCTCAGATATGAAGATGACACCACCCTTATGGCAGAAAACAAAGAAGGACTAAAGAGCCTCTTGATGAAGGTGAAAGAGGAGAGTGAAAAATCTGGCTTAAAACTCAACATTCAGAAAACTAAGATCATGGCATTCAGTCCCATCACTTCATGGGAAATAGATGGGGAAACAGAGACTTTTTGGTGGGGGGGAAGGGGGCTCCAAATTCACTGCAGATGGTGACTGCAGCCATGAAATTCAAAGACGCTTACTCCTTGGAAGAAAAACTATGACCAACCTAGACAGCATATTGAAAAGCAGAGACATTGCTTTGCCAACACAGGTCCATCTAGTCAAAGCTTGGAGAAGGTAGTGTCACCCCACTCCAGTACTCTTGCCTGGAAAATCCCATGGACGGAGGAGCCTGGCAGGCTACAGTTCATGGGGTTGCAAAGAGTCAGACACAACTGAGGGACTTCACTTTCACTTTTCACTTTCATTCATTGGAGAAGGAAATGGCAACCCACTTCAGTGTTCTTGCCTGGAGAATCCCAGGGACAGAGGAGCCTGGTGGGCTGCCGTCTATGGGGTCGGACAGAGTCGGACACGACTGAAGTGACTTAGCAACAGCAGCAGTCAAAGCTATGGTTTTTCCAGTAGTCATGCATGGATGTGAGAGTTGGACTGTAAAGAAAGCTGAGCATAGAAAAATTGATGCTTTTGAACTGTGGTGCTGGAGAAGAGTCTCGAGTGTCCCTTGGACTGCAGGGAGATCCAACCAGTCCATCCTAAAAGAAATCAGTTCTGAATATTCATTGGAAGAACAGATGCTGAAGCTGAAACTCCAATACTTTGGCCACCTGATGCGAAGAACTGACTCATTGGAAAAGACCCTGATGCTGGTAAAGATTGAAGGCGGGAGGAGAAGGGAACGACAGAGGATAAAATGTTTGGATGGCATCACCAACTCTATGGACTTGAGTTTGAGCAAGCTCCTGGAGTTGATGATGGACAAGCAAACCTGGTGTGCTGCAGTCCATGGGGTTGCAAAGAGTCAGACACAACTAAGTGACTGAACTGAACTGATTCAAAGTGGATCTACAATGAGATAAGGAAACTGAGAGTATGCATTTTAAAACTTTTGTAGCAATTTGACATTGCCACAGTATTCAAGCAGTGTTTCTACTGAATTTTACTAACGTATTGGTTCATGTTAGATTGGAAACTTAAAAAGAACCAAACTTAAAAATCTGTTCCTTGATGCAAGATAGTTTGAGAAGAGCGCAGATAGACTTTCCACTGACTAGAAATGAATACTTCCACTGCACATAAATGGACCTTCTGATTTTTCCATTAGTCTTTGGGATTTGGGTTATCAACACTTCATCACCAAGAATCTGACCATCTTTGAGTGTGCAGTAGTGTTTTACAAGACTAGTCCACATTTTTCCAAGGAAATGTCTTTGTATGAAGCCTCTTTGTATCTCATTTCCTAGCCTTTCCCTGCCAGCATCCATTTGACCTTGCTGCTATAGTATTTACATTTTCATTTCATTATTGACAAACTTGGCAAAAGATAAGTTACCACTAACTGAAATTCTTTACTATAACATGAGAATATTAATTTTGACAATACTAGATAAATCTCTTTAAAATGTCCCTTCCACCTTTATTTAAATTTTAGCCCAATTTTCTTTTTACGTTTCTGAGTTAACATCACCATGTTTGGTGAATTTATAAGGTGCTTTTCTGTTCATGAGAGAGGCAGTTCTAAGTGAAGAAGTTATGTTGAGCGTTGATTAGTAGAAGACCTAAGTTAAGAAGCATGATAAGGAAAGAGAATTTTAAGTCATTAAGTATGACTTTCTTCTTGGCTGTATGACCTTGGGCAAGTTAATTCATCTTTGTGAGTCTTAGTTTTCTCATCTGTAAAATGGGAATTATATTACCTTCTTCAAGAATATTATCAAAATTAAGCACAGAGCTTAGTACATAAGAAATTTCAAAAATGTTAGCATTATGTTTTGTTTTTAATTATCTGCCAGGTGTCAGGTGCTATAGCATCAGAAATAAAGGGGGGTCACTACCCCAGAGGAGCACTCAGTCTGACAGAGGAGTCAGACAAATATGTCAGAAATGTAAACTAAGCTAGTATGAAATTTTAGTGCTATTACAGAGAGAGAAACAGGACATTGTGGAAGATTTTAGGTAGGAGGAACACCTAACTTTTGACTTAGGCTTTGGGGAATGGGCTCAAGGTAGGCTTTTGAAAGAGGCAATATCTCAGCTGACTCTAAAAGAATGTGGAAGACTTAGGAAGGAAAAATTAAGACACTCAGGGTGGTTGAGTGGTTTGCCCAAAGTGACTTTTCTGCCTAATGCCCAAGTTGGGATTTCAAGCCAATCTAATTTCAAAGTCCGTTTTTCATATTATGTCTTACTTCTTTGTAAACCTGAGAAGTTTAAACATGATGTTGTCTTTCTCTTTCTCTCCTCTGCCAATATCCTGGTTTTAGAAGGACTGTGACACATTCTTTTAAATAACCGCTTTTTCTCTTAATTTGCCCTGTTTTGTCCCCAAGCACATCTACCAGGTTGCCTTCACTGTCGTGTTGCCTCATACTACTCAACTCTACTCCGCTGCCTGCTTTAAAACAACAGACGTCCTTCACTGGCTACTGGGCGAGGCCTGTCCTCCTCAGCTTGGCATTCAAGGCTTACTGTAGAATCGTGAGAACTGTCCAGGACTTCCATATTTCCCACTTTTCATGAGCACATATTCATGCCTCTGGTGTCATTTACATGCGGATATCACTTTATAAGGATGCCATTTTAAGGTTTAGATTAAATAAATTAATCTTCAGTCTTTAGATTTAATTACTCTCTTACAGTTGAGTGCTCGTGCACGTGCGCACACACACACACACACACACACACACACACACACACACTTACTCTGTTATTTCCAAAAATGATTTTATCATTATGACCAAGAGCGTGGATGTCATCCTTCTTTAGTTCCACACCCAGCATAAGGGTTTTTGGTTACTGCTGTTGTTTAGCTGCTAAATCATGTCTGACTCTTTTGTGATCCCATTAACTGTTGCTCACCAGGTTCCTCTGTCCGTAAGATTTCCCAAGCAAGAACACTGGAATAGGTTACCATTTCCTTCTCCAGGGGATCTTCCTGACCCAGGGATTGAACCCATGTCTCCTGCATTGGCAGGTGGAGTCTTTACCGCTGAGCCACCAGGGAAGTCCAAGGGTTCTTGGTACTCTACCCATAATATGATGAGCTAACCTCTGCTACATTTTTCTGGAGGGATCTTTCTTCTAGAGGGATCCTTTTTTGAGGTGAGGTAAGGAGAACAGTTTTGATTGTTAGAAATTTCTTAATAATGAGTCAGAATCTCCTCCTTTACCATCCATTTGTTTCCCAGGACTTTCCCTTGGAACCATAGATAAGTGGTCTTTTTTTTTTTTTTTTTTTCTGCCTCATGAGGTTCCATCAGACATTGAAAGATAGCTCTTACATCTCTCCTTGGGTTTCTCTTACATAAATCAATAATAATATTGTTTGTTCAGAGCTTTTCTCAGTAACAGGGCTCAAACTCTTCACTGTACTTTTGCCTTCCTCTGAGAATTCTAGAGTTTTGTCATTGCCGGTCCAAAACCACAGGGCTTAGAACAGAACACAGCATCCAGTAGGACAGCAATGCAACATTATTCCTTTGATTATGACTCTATGCTTGTGTCTTAAAAGCCTGTGATTGTGTTAGCTTTATAGTAATCATTTCACATTTGGCATTCATTCAGTTCATATACCCAGATACTGTCTTTACGTAATGGTTGTAGTTAAGCTAGCTCTTCCTGTCATCTACTCTGTAGCTGACTCTCTTTAAATACAGAACTTAAGATTTTTCAAGTTAGATTTCACCTTCATTTTGATCCATCTTTTTAGTTAATTTTTGACCATTTTATCCAGTGTATTTTTAACTGTGTTTCCCAGCTTGAGGTTATCTCAGTTGAAGCCTACTTTCCAACTTGATGAACATCAGAAAAGTAGAGACTCTCCACTCCATCTCAGGAGTTGACCAGTGCTTCTTACACATGATTCTGTTAACCACTGTTCTGTCACCCCTCCACATCTTTTTGTCTTACCTTCAAAGATCTCATTTGTACATTTGGCAAATTTTTATTCAGTGCCTACCATGTGGAAGAAGATGCCAGTGATATAGTAAAGACAGCAGTCCCCATCTTCTCAGCTAACAATCTAGAGACATCATGAAGTGTTCTGTTAAATGCTTTACAGAAATTAGGTTACACAGTTCTCTATGATACTCGGTTTCTTTGTTGTCATATCAAAAGGAGAAGATGCATTACTTTTTACAAACTCTATATTGGCTCCTAATGATCCTACATCACTGAAAATGGGAAGCGTTACCATTCTCTTTTCACAGGTTCACAAGAACTCTGAGCTTGGAAAGTCTCCAGAGTTTATTCCTGACCTTTCTACCTTTTATTGTATCTTTTAAACCTCTGAGCTCATCAGAGAGCAGCCTGTTCAGCTGCATTGGTGGCGGTGGCAGTGGCATCTAATCCCCCGATTATTGGGATTCTTTTTGTATTTTATGGTAAACTTAGTTATGAAGAATGTCTGCCCAACTTTAGCCATTTTCCCTCACACAGTCTTTGTCACTGCAATTCTATTTGTGTTTTATCTTTGTATTTTGGAATTATTTTTCCGGAGGAAAATAGCTGACTATCCTCAGATGTTTTTCTTCTCTTCTCAAAGCACTTAAAGTGTCAGTCACTTTCTCCAGGATCCTGATCCTTTCACTTAAACCATGTATTTCTTTTTAGTTCAACAAATGAACAAAAAAGTGCAGTACTCTAAGGGATGAAACTATCAACAATGCGAAGTGTTGGTTTTTTACTAGAATAAAACCAAAAACAGATATCCTCATAGTTCCTAGAAGATAGCCCAGCCATATCCCTACGTGTGGGTTCACTTATCCATCAGGTGTCACCCAAACCTCAACTTGCCAGTTCCCACAGCTGTATCATTCCCGCCTATTCTTCCCTCTTTCCCCGTCGGTCTAGTGCTCTCTGCTTTGTCTTGTACAGATTTTCAGTTGCACATAGATATTTATTTCCTTAAACAATTATGAGAATTCCCACCTTTTTCTGTAGATCTTTGTGGAACAGCAGATTCCCTATAGCTGTCAAATCTATTACGGTTACCAGTTGCTACCCCATCCCTTCAAGTCTTGGTGACTTCCATGAGATACTGTTACCTCTGTGTTCTTTTTCCTGTTGCTACTTTTATGATTGGTGTCTAACACACTACTGTTCGATAATATTTATGATTAATCTCAAGAAGTATTTGCCTTCTCTTTTAGGCTGTGAGGATATCATTGCTGAAAGCATCTCATTAGATACCTTAATTGCCATCCTCAAGTGGAGCTCTCATCCGTATGGCTCTAAGTGGGTGCACCGACAAGCTTTACATTTCCTCTGTGAGGAATTTTCCCAGGTCATGACTTCGGATGTTTTTTATGAACTCAGCAAAGACCATCTGCTTACTGCTATCCAGTCTGACTACCTACAGGTAATCATTTACACACCTCTCAATTCACTGTCATTCGTCCGTGCACCAGGAGGCCCGTCTGTGCTCGGCTATTCTCCCACCCAGGGAGATCAGCCCACCCAGGAATGCCCTCTTCATGTTTGTGCAGCCGAAGGTTTCTAGGCCTCTGGCCCTTTGTGCTCACTGCCACCGTCACTGAGCAGTGCGAACCAGCCCAGGTCCTAGCCAGCGACTCCCCAGAGGGTTCTGGCAGTAGGCAAGGTCAGAAGCATATCCCAGTGGTGATTCTCTTGCCTTCTATTAATAGTAGATGTGCTGTAACAGCTTCTTTTATTTTTGGTAAAGTTTCAGAAGATACTTAGACATAAGCAGCACAAAGTAAGAATAACATTCAATTTCAGACCTATTCGGACTTTTCTTAAAACTCAGTGTATGAGTCCTGCTGAAGTATAATAATTTTTTCAACTACTTATTTTTAGTCAAAAGTACGTTTAAACAAATTCTTGTATTCTTATATATCATTTATAATTAAGTAATTTAAACTAACAGTATTTTTTTTTTTTAAGTTAAAATACTTCGAGGTAGAGTTTATTCAAGGTTTTCTGTGTTTTTTTTTTTTTCTTTTTGCATTGGCTGTATGACTTTCATGCTGGTAACTGTACAGCAGTTTTAATGTTATGAAGTTATGAACTCATTAAGCCATATCCTATTTCTTTGTATTTGTACCAGAAAAATTATGAAATGCTTTCATCTCAGTCAGCAGTACAGTGAAGAGTTAAATAATCCACTTAGCATCTGTATTTTTCCTTCATATGTTGCTTTGATTGTAGTACATATTTTGTCATAATTGGTTTTGATCCATTTAGGATCTGTTTTAATTAACCTTATTGTTTCATTGTCCTGATGCAGACATTATAGGAGTTAGGATTTCTCAGTTCAGCTTCCCCCTCAGTCTGTCTCTGCCATCACGAAACTTCCATAAGCCTCTTATCCTTATCCATCGGAGGGAAGACAGAATGAAAACCACAATCACAGAAAACTAACCAATCTTATCACATGGACCACAGGCTTGTCTAACTCAGTGAAACTATGAGCCATACTGTGTAGGGCCACCCAAGATGGACGGGTCATGGTGGAGAGTTCTGACAAAACATGGTCCCCTAGAGAAGGGAATGGCAAACCACTTCAGTATTCTTGCTTTGAGGACCCCATGAACAGTATGAAAAGGCAAAAAGATAGGATACTGAAAGATGAACTCTCCTGGTTCATAGGTACCCAATATGCTACCGGAGATCAGTGGAGAAATAACACCAGAAAGAATGAAGAGACAGAGCCAAAGAGAAAACAACACCCAGTTGTGGATGTGACTGGTGATAGAAGCAAGGTCCGATGCTGTAGAGAGCAATATTGCATAGGAACCTGGAATGTTAGGTCCATCAGTCAAGGCAAATTGAAAGTGGTCAAACAGGAGATGGCAAGAGTGAACATCGACATTTTAGGAATCAGTGAACTAAGATGGACTGGAATGGGTGAACTTAACTCAGAATACCATTGTATCTACTACTGTGGGCAAGAATCCTTTAGAAGAAATGTAGTAGCCATCATAGTCAACAAAAGAGTCCAAAATGCAGTGTTTCGATGCAGTCTCAAAAATGACAGAGTGATCTCTCTTTGTTTTCAAGGCAAACCATTCAATATCACAGTAATCCAAGTCTATGCCCCAACCAGTAATGCTGAAGAAGCTGAAGTTGAACGGTTCTATGAAGACTTACAAGACGTTTTAGAACTAACACCCAAAAAAGATGTCCTTTTCATTATAGGGGACTGGAATGCAAAAGTAGGAAGTCAAGAAACACCTGGAGTAACAGTCAAATTTGGCCTTGGAGTACAAAACGAAGCAGGTCAAAGGCTAACAGTTTTGCCAAGAGAATGCACTGGTCATAGAAAACACCTTCTTCCGGCAACACAAGAAAAGACTACACGTGGACATCACCAGATGGTCAACACCAAAATCAGATTAATTATATTCTTTGCAGCCAGATGGAGAAGCTCTATACAGTCAGCAAAAACAAGACCAGGAGCTGACTGTGGCTGAGATCATGAACTTCTTATTGCCAAATTCAGACTTAAATTAAAGACAGTAGGGAAAACCACTAGACCATTCAGGTATGACCTAAATCAAATCCCTTACAATTATACTATGGAAGTAACAAATAGATTCAGGGGATTAGACCTGATAGAAGCGACTTAGCAGCAACAGCAGAGTGCCTGAAGATGTATGGACGGAGGTTTGTAACACTGTACAGGAGGCAGTGATCAAGACCATCCCCAAGAGAAAGAAATGCAGAAAGGCAAAGTGGTTGTCTGAGGAGGCCTTACAAATAGCTGAGAAAAGAAAAGATGCAAAAGGCAAAGGAGAAAAAGAAAGATAAACCCATCTGAATGCAGAGTTCCAAAGAATAGGAAGGAGAGAAAAAAAGCCTTCTTCAGTGATCAGTGTGAAGAAATAGAGGAAAACAATAGAATGGGAAAGACCAGAGATCTCTTCAAGAAAGTTAGAGATACCAAGGGAATATTTCATGCAAAGATGGGCACAATAAAGGACAGAAAAGGTATGAGGCAGAGGATACTAAAAAGAGGTGGCAAGAATACACAGAAGAACTACACAGAAAAGATCTTCATGACCCAGATAGCCATGATAGTGTAATCACTCACCTAGAGCCAGACATCCTAGAATGCGAAGTCAAGTGGGCCTTAGGAAGCATCACTATGAACAGAGCTAGTGGAGGTAATGGAATTCCAGTTGAGCTATTTTAAATCCTGAAAGATGATGCTGTGAAAGTGCTTCACTCAATATGCCAGCAAATTTGGAAAACTCAGCAGTGACCACAGAACTGAAAAAGGTCTGTTTTCATTCCAATCCCAAAGAAAGGCAATGCCAAAGAATGCTCAAACTACCACACCATTGCACTCATCTCACACGCTAGCAAAGTAATGCTCAAAATTCTCCAAGCCAGGCTTCAACAGTATGTGAACTGTGAACTTCCAGAGATGTTCAAGCTGGATTTAGAAAAGGCAGAGGAACCAGGGATCAAATTGCCAACATCTGTTGGATCATCAGAAAAGGAAGAGAGTTCCAGAAACCATCTATTTCTTCTTTATTGACTATGCCAAAGCTTTTGCCTGTGTGGATCACAACAAACTGTGGAAAATTCTTCAAGAGATGGGAATACCAGACCACCTTACCTGCCTCCTGAGAAATCTGTATGCAGGTCAAGAAGCAACAGTTACAACTGGACATGGAACAACAGACTGATCCCAAATTGGGTAAGGAGTACGTCAAAGCTGTATGTCGTCATTCTGCTTATTTAACTTCTATGCAGAGTACATCATGAGAAATGCCGGGCTGGATGAAGCACAAGCTGGAATCGAGATTGTCGGGAGAAATATCAGTAACCTCAGATATGCAGATGACACCACCCTTATGGCAGAAAGCAAAGAGAAACTAAAGAGTTTTTTGATTAAGCTGAAAGACGAGACTGAAAAAGCTGGCTTAAAACTCAACATTCAGAAAACTAAGATCATGGCATCCAGTCCCATCACTTTAGGGCAAATAGATGGGGAAACAGTGAGAGACTTTATTTTGGGGGTGGGGGTGGGGGCTCCAAAATCACTGCAGATGGTTACTGCAGCCATGAAATTAAAAGACGCTTGCTCCTTGGAAGAGAAGTTATGACCAACCTAGACAGCATATTAAAAAGCAGAGACATTACTTTGCCAACAAAGGTCCATCTAGTCAAAGCTGTGGTTTTTCCAGTAGTCATGTATGGATGTGAGAGTTGGACTATGAAGAAAGCTTAGCGCCAAAGAATTGATGCTTTTAAACTGTGGTGTTGGGGAATAGACTCTTGAGAGTCCTTTGGACTGCAAGGAGATCCAACCAGTTCATCCTAAAGGAAATCAGTCCTGAATATTCATTGGAAGGACTGACGCTGAAGCTGGGAAATATTGAAGGTGGGAGAAGGGGACAAGAGGGATGAGATGGCCAAGTGGGGTTGCAAAGAGTCGGACACGACTGAGGAACTGAACGGAACTTAATGAGAGTCAGACATGACTGAGGAACTGAACTGAACTTAATGATTGTTTAGAATCTTTGCATTTCTTCTTGGAGTGTAAAAACTTGGAGAGCAACCTGAATTATGCCCTAAGATTTTAAATGCAGTACAAAGAAATGAGGAGCACATTGCCATTTCACAGACTGTGCCTGAGGGGTCCTTCACCGATCAGTAGCATACTTCATGGAGATCATAGTGTCTTCTGCCAAGACAAGTTGCCATACTTGTTGTTTTTGCTCCTCAAGGAGACAGCAGTCACACTGTATCTTTACACTTTTACTTTCATGTATTTATCTGCATTTTGTCCCCAAAAGAATTTAAGGCAGCTGTATAGAAACCATATAGTAAGATAAATTTAAAACAGGGAACGAAAACTGTTTAAAAAACAAATAAAGATGGAAACAAGAGTAAAAATTTAATTTGAGCCAAGAGTGAGGTTACTGGACCAAAAGTATATAATTGGGTCTATGTATCTGCTTCCTGGTATACCACAGGTTTAGGTCAGACATTTGAAACCGCCAGTGTAATGAGTGAAACGTGGCATGTTGCACATTGTATGTACTTTATGACATAAGAAGAGTCTTTAATGAGATTAACGTCTATCTGTTTGCACTAAAATAAATATAAACTTTTTTATTATAGGCAAGTGAACAAGATATCCTTAAATATCTGATTAAATGGGGTGAGCATCAGTTAATGAAGAGAATAGCAGACAGAGGTAAGCTCAGAAAACTAGCTTGCAACTGTAAGTTTTTCCCAAAAGTTACTAAAGTGTATGCTGCACATCAGTCTTGACAGTTTTCACTGTTGCCTGGTAAAAATAGAAATATTTACAATCAGTAAAATCCTTTAGTGGAAAGAGTATGCTTGGTTAGAAATAAACATATCAGAAAGTTTAATTTTGCACTTTAAACTGTAACTCTTAATATTCTCTTTCTATGTGTTTAATAATGTATGTTGAATGATTTATAAAAGTATTAGAGTATAATTTTTCAATTAATGAGTACATTGTTACAAAGGCATGTTGTTGATGAAAACATTTTAGAATTAGATGGTGGTGGTCAGTGCATAGCATTCTAAATGTACTAAAAGCCACTACATTGGGCACTCTGAAATGGTTAAGATGGGAAATTCTATATTATGTGGATGTTGCTCGAGGGAAAAAATATATATATGACTACCAAAGGGAAGCATGTTTGTTGCTTATTTGAAGTTTCTGTGAAAGGTAAAGGAGAAATGATACTTTTGCATGGCCTCCAACCAGGGGACACTGCAGAAGAGAGGCAAGCACCACATGTGGCTCATGGTCTTAACTGGGGGAGCTTGTGCTTGTGTTGCAGTCTTACATCTATATCTAGGCGAACTCGCCCACCTGTGTGACTGCCTTCATATAATTTTGTGTTTGTCTATATAGTGAACCCAAATAAAAATATTTTAATTTGAAAAATTAAATGCAGGTTTCCCTTTCCTCTCATTTTTGACAGCTTTATATAGATAAATTTACATACCATAAAGTTATATTTGAAGTGTTCAAGTCAGTGTTTTTAGTATGCTTAGAGTTGTTCTTCTCACATTTTAAAATATTTTTAAAAAGTAAAGCTGAACCTGCCTTCAAATCATTTTATAGTGTTCCTTTAATATACTGCTACCACACTCAAGGAAACAAAAGCAGTCCTCCTGTCTTAATTCTCCTAATTTAATCTCTGGCCTGCAGAAGCCTTTCGCAGTTTCAGATTTGAAATTTTTTAAATATAAAAACCACTACTGTTAATTTGGGACATTTTTGAAATGCCAGTATATAGTCTATGCTGCTGCTTTAAAGATTCTAAATTTGCAAATTCACCTACTTGCTAAAATTTATTCATGATCCCCAAGTCAGTACTCATGACACTTTTAGTCATTTGCAGAGATGCACGGAATGACAGAAGATTTGAATGACATATGTTTCCAGCTTATGGTAGAGCAAAGTGATACTCTGCCATCTTAACTTCAATTCTCAAACAAGTGTCCTTTTCATAGTCTTTTTAGTGCTCTGTTTTTTACATCTTAGTAGGATTTTCTGGTAAACCCACTGTCTAAGATAGCCTCCAAGTTAATTCTGTCTAGTGTTCCTAAGTCCAAGAGGGCTATGATGTGCCTTATGGAGAAAATACGTGTTAAATAAACATTGTTCAGGTGTATGCATGAGTTACAGTGCTATTGGCTGTGAGCTCATTGTTAATGAATCAACAATATATACTAACAAGGTGTCCTTAAACAGAAACATACATAAAACAAGGTTTTGTCTTCATTGGCCGACAAAAATATTGTGACCAGAGGCTCAAAGGAACCTAACTGTGTTTCCCTTAGGAGCAATGGTTCAGTAGTCACTAATTGTTGTGGTGGCTTTATAGAGCAGTACCACCCCAGTAACAAGAACCAATTATATATAGTGCTCCATAATCATCAAAGGCTTGTTTATTGATATAAAGCTGGTAATGGTATGTCATATTTATTTTGAGCAGATAGTGAACATCCTTGATAAAATTTCCATTGTTTAATGGTTTTCTGGCTGGGTTAGAATGGGAGGCTCTTCAGAGATGAGAAGGACGCTGCACGAACCAGACTGCACCTTTGTCTCAGTCACTTTCGTGTATAAGCTTCTGCTCTTACCTGGTACATATCTGAGGATTTCATGGAATATTTCACTTGAAAAGAGAACACCACTACTTTGAGAAAAAAATTTCTTTTGAAAAGCAGTGCCTTATATACATATTGAATCCAAAGCATAACAAGGCAAGAACAAAAACCCTTTTCCACACACTGGCAACAATTTTAATAACCCTCTCAAAAAACAATATCTCTTTATCATATTATTTAAGGAAAATACCAGTTTACCTGTACTGTTTGTGGAAAAATCCAGCATTTATATTGTGAATGATAAAGATCTTATTTTTAAGCAAAAAAAAAAATATATATATATATAGCCCCCTAGTTTAAAGATATGATTAAAAATTCCTCAAATATGTTGTTTTTCTTCCCACCTCACTATCAAAAATCGTATATATACTTCAGATCTTCCTCTTCCACTAATACCCTATTGAAAAAAACATTTATTCTCTGCTCTGGACAGTGGAATATATTACACATCAACTTTTATGCATTAACATTTCTGTGGAAATTTAGGAGACTCATAAAATTCTTAAATAGAGTGTACATTAGGTTTTGCTGCTTTAAGGTATCAGGTAATATAATTTTAGAGACTCATTAAATTCCTATAAAATCTATATAATAGCCTAATGAGCATACTCATAACTTACAGTTACCAGAAATAATATTTGTCCTATATTACCCTTATTGTAAGTTGTATTAAAAAAAAAAAAAACTGGCCCCAAAAGTGAGGAACATTAAGAAAAAGCCCTTGATCAAACTAGATTTTAATAGATTGTTGTTTTTTCTCCTATGAGTTAGTATGCAGAAAAGAATTCTGTCTTTTTAATGCAGAAAATTTTAAAGAACGTTATGGTACTATTAACACCATGCCTTTTCTTTGTCCAAGAATATCTCTATTAAGGAAACTTCTTAAGCCATAAAAGTAATTTATTTATAGCACTTTTTAAAGCAGGTAAATTTAATAGAGAGGATTACTGAAAGTATACTTAGAGAAGAAAAAGAGCCTTTCTCTGAAAATTTGAATTTGGGTGGAGACTTCTCATTTTCCATTTGTCATAGAGCCAAACTTACTGAGTGGCACTGCTCATAGTGTGAACAAGAGAGGTGTGAAAAGACGGGACCTGGACATCGAAGAGCTTAGAGAGATCCTTTCCTCTCTCTTACCTTTTGTGCGAATTGAACACATCTTGCCTATAAACAGTGAAGTCCTAAGTGATGCAGTAAGTATCTCTCTTCATTTATCCCTTTCATGAAAATAATGTCTTTTTTTTTTTTAATCATTGTAAATAATTTCTCCTAGAGGAGTATCATGAGACTAAACTCCATGAAGACAGAGACGGATGTCTGTTTGGTACTGTGTTATGTCCCTAGTATCTGGCACATGGCACAAATACATGGTTGATGGATGAGACTTGAGTTGTGTGTATCAGTCTTACTTTTGCAGAAACATAGTCTCTAAATGAAGTTAATCCAGCAATTTATCTGTGTAGATCAAGTAGTCCTCATTTTAAGTGGAAAGAGTAGAAGTTACCTTTGGAGACTCTCTTAAGAATAGCAGTAAATCAGAGAGCAAGAGAGGAAGAGATTGGTTCAGTGTGAAAGGGGTAAATGAATCCTGTAATTGTGTTTCAGGTAAAAATTAATGGAGCTGACTGATCATGTTACTTTCACAATATTTATGTGAATATTTTTAGACTATAAGAATCGCTCCAATTA
The DNA here is from genome assembly GCA_917880005.1 of Nanger dama. NCBI lineage: Eukaryota > Metazoa > Chordata > Mammalia > Artiodactyla > Bovidae > Nanger > Nanger dama. The sequence goes on from CAKJTW010000063.1 coordinate 12,215,514, forward strand.
ATGGTTGACCAACCTAGATAGCATATTGAAAAGCAGAGACATTAGTTTGCCAACAAAGGTCCATCTAGTCAAGGCTATGGTTTTCCAGTGGTCACATATGGGTGTGAGAGTTGGACTGTGAAGAAAGCTGAGCGCCAAAGAATTGATGCTTTTGAACTGTGGTGTTGGAGAAGACTCTTGAGAGTCCCTTGGACTGCAAGGAGATCCAACCAGTTCATCCTAAAGGAAATCAGCCCTGGGTATTCTTTGGAAGGAATGACTATAAAACTGAAACTCCAGTACTGTGGCCACCTCATGCGAAGAGTTGACTCATTGGAAAAGATCCTGATGCTGGGAGGGATTGGGGGCAGGAGAAGAAGGGGACGACAGAGGATGAGATGGCTGGATGGCATCACTGACTCAATGGACGTGAGTTTGAGTGAACTCCAGGAGTTGGTGATGGACAGGGGAGGCCTGGCATGCTGCAATTCATTGGGTCACAAAGAGTCGGACACGACTGAGCAACTGAACTGAACTGAATGGTTGACAGCCTGGAGGAGGAAATGGCAGCCTACTCCAGTATTCTTGCTTGGAGAATTCCTTGGATGGGGTCTCAAAGAGTCAAACACGACTGAGCGACTTACTACTACTATGGTTGGCAAAAATACTCTTCACAGATTGGTTTATAACTTTAATAAAATACTGTAAATGTAATAGTTTCTTTCAGCTGCACAGAAACATTGTAAAAGTCATCTGGAAAAAAACTGATAAGAATTTTTAAGTTCTAAAAGAAAAAGAAAAATACGGAGGGATAATAAAAGGCCAACTTTAAACATTAAAAACTAAGATCATGGCATCCGCCCCTATTACTTCATGGAAAATAGAAGGGGAAAAGGTGGAAGTAGTGACAGATTTCCTCTTCTTGGGCTCCAAAATCACTGCAGATGGTGACTGCAGCCATGAAATCAGAAGATAGTTGCTTCTTGGTAGTAAAACTGAAAAACCTAGACGGCGTGTTGAAAAGCAGAGACATTATTGTACTGAGAAAGGTCCACATAGTCAAGGCTATGATCTTCCCAGTGGTCACAGACACTTGTGAGAGCTGGGCAGTAAAGAAGGCTGAGCACCAAAGAATTGATGCCTTTGAACTGTGGTGCTGGAGAGGGACTCCTGAGAGTCCCTTGGATAGCAAGCAAATCAAACCAATCATTCTTAAGGGAAATCTGCCCTGAATACTCATGCGAAGGACTGATGCTGAAGCTGAAGCTCCAGTATTTTGGTCCTCTGATGCGAGCAGCTGACTCATTGAAAAAGTCCCTGATGCCAGGAAAGATTGTGGGGAGAAGAAGAAGAGGGTGTTGGAGGATGAGATGGCTGGATAGCATCACCAATGCAATGAAAATGAACTTGGGCAAACTTCAGGAGATGGTGAGGAACAAAGAAGCCTGGCATGCTGCAGTCCATGGGGGTCACAAAAATGTCAGACATGATTGGGTAACCGAACAACAACTCTTCCATAATATAAAATATATTTTAAAACTCTCAAGAGTCAGTCTGTGATGCTAGCATAATAGAGAAGACAAAACAGCCCAGAAGAAGATCCTAATTAATATAAGAATTAAACATATAATAAGCAAGCTACCACAAACCGTGCTACAGTAACCCATCAGTCGGGGAGGGAAGAAATGTGCTTTAAGTTAAATCCTTATTTCACTTACACACAAAATTAATCCCAATTAGATCGAAGAATTAAATATGAAGTCAAAATATGGAAAAAATAGAAAACAAATGTTTATGAAACCTCTTATTAAAAGGATGTTCAGTCTTGCTAGTAAGCACACATACAGTAAAGAAAGCAAAATAAGACAATAAGTTATCACTTTTTTACCTATTAGGTCACTAATTTTTGAAATAATATTACTGTCTGATAGGGAAGTGTAGTTGGTACATTGGTAGCAGCATCATTAAGTATATTTGGAAATAACCTAAATGTCTAATAACAGGGGAAGTAAGTTATAGCATAACCACTTGACAGTATTTTGCTGTCCTAAAAAATATGTACTTTTATATATTCTAAAATTTAGTTAGGTAAAGATTTATCTAAAAAGATTGGAAGGAAATATATCAACAGTACTACACTTATAACAGATTAGAGTTATAGGATTTTTTTGCCTATTTTCAAAATATGTCTAATGCTATATTTTATTAGTTAAACATAATCTTAATGCAGCAATGAGATGTTTATTATATTTAACAAGAATAATATTAGAAACAAGATTTGGTTTCATTTTAAAATCTGGGACTAAAACCAGGTTCAATTTGGTTTAGAAAAATACTTCAGAACTTTCGTTTAATAGATTTAGATAATATATAACTCTGTTATTAATATCCCTTGCTTAACACATAATAAATAAAGTGAAAGTTGCTCAGTCATGTCCGACTCTTTGTGACCCCATGGACTGTACAGTCCATGAAATTCTCCAGGCAAGAATACTGGCGTGGGTAGCCTTTCCCTTCTCCAGGGGATCTTCCCAACTCAGGAATTGAAGCCAAGTCTCACATTGCAGGCAGATTCTTTACCAGCTGAGCCACAAGGGAAGCCCAAGTATATTGGAGTGGGTAACCTATCCCTTATCCAGCGAATCTTCCTGATCCAAGAATCGAACTGGGGGTCTCCTGCATTGCTGACAGATTCTTTACCAACTGAGTTATCAGGGAATCCCAACACATAATAAGTCCCCAGTAAAAGTTTACTAATACTGATCATTAGCCATAGTGCTCATATAGTGTATGTGCCAGTGCCTTTTATCTTCCTTACCTTCATTTCCTCCTCACAGCCATCTCATGGGCTAAAGTGCTTGATTTATATTCTCCTAGCATAGATGTGGAAACAACAGGACCACCACATTTAGTTAGTCCTGCAGGGTCCCATTTCCAGGGCTAATTCAGGGTCCTTAAGGTGAGGCCCAGGTAAGAGATGTCTGTGGCCACGTGGCTGTCGAATGGAGAGTTAACGTTTCAGCCAAGTTCTTCCCTTAGAGCCCCTGCCCCTATCACTGTGCAGACTGGCTATCTTCGTACTGTAGATACAGGCCCAAGAATGTGCTTGTTTTGTCTTGTGGAGTATAGATTGGGGGAGGAATCAGTTCCTAGATGAGTAAGGAAAAAAATCGGTTCTATTTTAGAGTTCTGAAAGTTAGTCTGACTTGTATTTTTAATTAATATAACTCTTGTTTTTAAAATATCATTCCACTATTTAAAGAAAAATGGAAAGTTGTACCTTTTTATGGCTTTCTGAATCCTTTAAATACTTTGAAACATTCAAAGTACGTTAAAGTTTCATGTGCATTCCTAAGTTCATGTTTAATAGTAAAGTTTGAACATGCTGACTTATAGGTTTAATTATTTTTATCTTAGTAATATTGTGCTACACAAATGTCTGTTTCTCTAAAAATAATTTATTTTTCAAGATGAAAAGAGGCTTGATTAGTACTCCTCCATCAGATATGCTTCCTACAACAGAAGGTGGAAAGTCAAATGCCTGGTTACGGCAAAAAAATGCTGGAATCTATGTTCGTCCTCGGCTGTTCTCTCCCTACGTAGAAGAAGCCGAAGGTAATAAACCACTTTAAGATATTAAACTACTTTATTACGAACTATAAACACAAAGATACCTATTGTAGTATCACTTAAATGTTTGGAAATAGCCTAATAAGGAAAGTGAAAGTAAATTCTGCTTTGATTTCTCACCAGAGTAGTTTAATTATGTTTGATGTTTAATTATCAAGCATGTTTTTATATTTATAACTTAAATCATACTAAGTTGTACTTTACATTTTTCTCATCTTAGTTTTTCTTGCAAATTGTTAGCCTGGAAAAAATTTCATTTTACTGAAATGGTCGTCAGTATGTTGTTATCTTCAGGGTGGGAGAAATGTTTGAAAGAAGACTGCAAACATATTTTCTTCCTTTTGTAAACTAAAGAAGTGCCATGACTTCCTATAACATATTTCTGTAGTAGCTGACTGTTGGAAATTGTATTTAGCGTTCAAAAAAGTGTACAAACTAAAAGAAAATTTCAGGCCTATTAAATAAAAAGTTGGCATTATATTATATTGTATTGCCATTTATATTATAACATAACTCTCCAAGTAAATATGATAAATACTGCAGATTGAAATACTGCAGTTTTATTAAACATGTTCAGCTGAGGCGCTTCAGGGTGACCTTTTGAGGAACTGACAGTCTTTGAAATTCAGAAATCACCTTTAAGCTTAATGAAATGAATTAACAGGCAAAATAATGTGTTTGGATAAAGAAACATAGTTACCTTAAAAGTTTTCTCCCTTTTATTTGTTGGAGGGATCCCTAGTTTAAAATACATATATGAAAGGATTTGTGAGAAATTTATTGATGAGGTTGATAGTGAAAGTGAAGTCGCTCAGTCGTGTCCAACTCTTTGCCACCCCATGGACTGTAGCCCACCAGGCCCCTCCATCCATGGGATTCTCCAGGCAAGAATACTGGAGCGGGTTGCCATTTCCTTCTCCAGGGTATCTTCCCAACCCAGGGATCGAACCCAGGTCTCCTGCAGTGCAGACAGACGCTTTAACCTCTGAGCCACCAGGGAAGCCTACCCCTTATTGAGTAATTGACACTTTGAAAGTGAAAGTTGTTCAGTTGTGTCCAACTCTTTGTGACCCCATGAATGGTAGCCTGCCTGACTTCTCTGTCCATGAAATTCTCCAGGCAAGAATACTGGAATGGGTGACAAGGATCTTCCTGACCCAGGAATCAACCGGGGTCTCCTGCATTGCAGGCAGATTCTTTACCACCTGGGAAGCAGTTGACACTTTAAATAGTTGTAAACGGTGAGGTGGGCAGGGGAGGCAGAATGGTTGGGACAGGTCTTTCTGAAGCAAGTCCAGTGCCTAAAGTCACTGAAGCAGCTGAGACCTCTGTGGAAGGTTGAGTTGAGTGCTAAAGGTCCATAATAAACTAGACCTAACCTCCTTTCTGCTGTCTCAAAGTAGAGCGGCCGCAAGCTGATCAGACAGCCCTCCTGTACCCGTGCACACACAGATACATGCTCACAGTCAATGTGGAGAATGGTTTTACATTATGCCATTTTGACCATTCTGCAGTTTGCTGAAGTGGATTCATCTGAAGCTTATTTAACAATTGTTTATGTATAGGTCTGTTGAATTTAATATCAGCCTTTAATATTTTATATTTTGAGCATATCTTATTGGCTAGGATATTTAGTCCATACATACATTGTTTTCTTTATAGTGACTTTATGTATAATTTTACTTCTGATTAATTTTATATCCCTTCTTCAAATTTCAAATACTTCTGTTAAAAGCAGACTTTTCAGAAAATGATTATTTCTTTTCAAATATGCTCCAAAAGCTCCTTTAAACATTGAAGAGGTAGGGAAAAAATGGAAGAGGTTAGAATACTGTCTCCTTTCACCACTAATTTTAGGCTTTATACACTGGAAGCAGTAAATTAATTCCCTTTTATGTGATGATGGCAGTAATCTTTCTCTAAATGTGATTTAACAAAGGTGTAGGGTTGACTAATTCTGTTAATACTGAATTGTTTTCAGTCAGTGCTAGACGAGATGATGGTGGAACAAACAGACCTTGTGCGTTTGCGAATGGTTAGAATGTCCAACGTGCCAGACACACTGTACATGGTCAGCAATGCCGTGCCTCAGTGCTGCCACATGATCAGCCACCAGCAGATCAGCAGCAGCCAGTCAAGCCCTCCTTCGGTGGTAGCAAACGAAATCCCAGGTAAGGCGGTTAACCTTGTGAATAGTCTGAGCATATATTGTAACCCCTCTATACATGCTGATTCTTTCCACCTTCCAATACCCTTTATGCATTATTCTCATTAAAGAATAAATTCTTATAAGCTAAGTTTTTTGTTTTGTATTTTATTTTACAGTAACAAATGTATGCAGTTTTTCAGTTTAGCTCAGGGTTTCTCAGCCTTGGCCCTCTTGCCCGTCGAGGTTGGATAGTTGTCTGCTGTGGAGGCTATCCTTTGCATTGTAGGGTGCTCAACAGCACCCCTGACCTGTACTCACTGGATGCCAGTTGCATGTGTGTTTACATGTGCGTGCACCCACACACACCTTGTGACAGCCTTATGAAAGCATTTTAATGTTTCTGCACATTGCCACATGTGCCTGTGGGGCAATATTACCACCTGTTGAGAACCACTGGTTTAGAGGAATTCAGATTTTTTCATCACTGTAGGGTGTTTCTCACATTATAAGACTCTTTGGGAAGAGTACTATCAACTTAGATCTTCAGGTCTATATATGTCCTCTCAAAATGTGGTTGCCATTGGTTTCTGGGAGATCCAGTTTCCCGAGATCTGCATTGTGAATGTTATATGCATTGTAATTCAGGCTTCCATCTTATTGTCTATTGATCGAGGTATAATTGTCATGTCCAAAAACATCTGAGCATTAGTCAGTGCTGACGTTAACCAAAAGGCTGTCATGTCAGTTTCTAAAACAAGAAAATCCACAGAGATCTAGGGGTCAGAAATGTATAGCTCTTGCCAGTTACCGTTGCAAGAGTCCAAAAAATCAGCAAACTATAACATTACTGGAAATGATGCTATGCAATTTTTGCTGAGATGTCTCCGTTTCAATTAAGGATAAATAAAAGACATAACGATGGAACTTTTAATTCAACACATTTGTTTTATTCCAGAACTAATCTCTGATCGGTTGTTGCCTTATCATATTTGACCACTGTGTATTTATTTAATAAAGTGTACATTACATTGGATAAACAGTATGAAGAGAAGTATTTCTGTAGCTGGTTTGTGCAGCTTTTGGTAGTGTCATGGACTTTATCAACTTCAGTTAATACGATTGAGTAGCAGTATAATTTAACCTTAGAACTCATTCTCAAAAGCCCAAAGAGATCTACAATTAAGTATGCTCAGAAAAATAGGACTTGTCTTTCTGTTGTTTAGAGACATGGCCCTATGCTTACACCACCACAATCCTCCCTTCCTCGCTTGCCATGCTGATGTAAGGTGTCTAGCTTGTGGAGAAGACTCCCGGGCACATGTTCTGGCTGTGCCACTTTTGTGTGACTTTGGACAAGACATTTACTTCCCTGAGCATTAATTTCCTCATCTGTGACATGAGGATATCTCCTTTCTAGGGTTCTTGTGAAGACTAAGGAAGCTCTGTGAGTAATACGGAGTTTGCATGGCACAAAGCAAGCACTCAGTAAACAGTAGCTCCCTTTTCCCAGAATTAATAATCAGTGACCACTCAAATCAGTTTATCTCATAGATACTTACAGACAATCCCCTCTTCCCCAGCCCTCTGCTGCATCCTTAGTCCAGGTTCCTAACCTGTGAACCTGTCTCTAACCTTACTCCCACTCTGGCCTTTATACCAGAGCGTGGCAGACATCTTCTGTGAAGGGCTAGGTAGGCAATATTTGGGGCTTTGTGGGACATGCGGTCTCTATTATACTGTGCTCAGCTCTGCAGTCATAGGCCAAAGGCAGCCATACACCTAAATGGATGAGTGTGGCTGTGAGCCAATAAAACTTTATTTACAAAAGCAGGTGGCAGAGTGGTTTTAGCCTACAGGCAATAGTTTGCCAGCCCCTGCTTTCCACTTCTCTCAGAATGCACTTATACACCACAACTCGGATCCTCTCATTCTCCCACACAAGCAACTGCCTGTGGTTCCCCAGATACAAATTAAATTCCTTATCATGACATACAGGGTCATTTATGGTCTGCCTCACCCTCCTTTTTAGCCCTTTCTCCTGTTACCGTCCTGCTTGTGCTGTCTACTGGCTGTGCCGTCCAATTGTGCCTTGCTGTCTCTCAACTTGCAGGTTTTACAGGTGCCTGGTACTTCTGCAGAAAAGGACCAGAAAACCTGGGCTCCACTTTATTTGCCAGCCTGGTTTTCTCTCATTCTTCAAGACTCCATTCAGAGCCCACCTTGTCCAGGAAGCCTTTGCTGCCTGCTTCCAGTCTGGACTGGGGACCCCTTCCTCCAGCTCCTTCCGTGTCCTTTGCACATCTTTCTCTGCAGTCACTGACGGCCCTCTGCTCTGCTGGTTTACTTTGTTTACTTCATTAAAACCAGAGCTCTGTAAGGAGCACCCTGAGTCGAAGCCCTGGTGCATAGTCAGGACTCAAAAAATTATGTGAATAAAGGAGTGAATATATTTAAAAGACTTTTGAAATATCCTGAGATTCAGCAGAGAATACATGCAAGTAAAATTTTATTTAGGCTGTGAACTCATAATGCAGTTCAGGGGCTCTTTGGTATGACTTAAGAGCCTTTGGGGCACTGTGAAATTTTAAAACCCTAAAAAATAATTAGATGCGTATAAATTACTATCTTTCCTGGGAATTAAAACACTATCAAAAATTTGAGATTATTCTGATGCAAAACATGTGCTTTTTTTTCCCCGCCTTGCGCTCAGCAGGTGGTCTTTTGTGTAGCTCAGGCATCGTGCCTACAGACTGTTTCTCTTCTTCCAGTTCCTCGTCTCCTTATTATGAAGGACATGGTCAGACGTTTGCAGGAGCTACGGCACACGGAGCAGGTGCAGAGGGCCTACGCGCTCAACTGTGGGGAAGGCGCCACGGTCAGCTATGAAATCCAGATTCGCGTGTTGAGAGAGTTCGGGCTTGCCGATGCTGCAGCAGAACTCTTGCAGGTGGGAAGCAGCCCTCCACTACCTGGAACAGGGACTCTTGTGTTAGATTGTCAGCTGTTATTAATAATGAAAATGTGGTATTCTTTTGGATTTTGCAATGTTTGTGTTATTTGTCATATTTTGAAATTTGCAATTTGTGATTTCTAAGTCTAGATAGTCAGGTTTTTACCTGAAAAAAAAATTAAAAAAATAAGGAGCCTTGACTGTAACTCAGACAGTATTCTCAGACATCCCAAGAAGCCTTCATAGCATGTCCTTTTCTTTTGTTCGTGCTTTTTCAACTGTCCCTGGTGTCTTGGATGACCTGAAAGCCCCCAGTGAGAAGCAGTGTGGTAGAGTGGATGGGGCACAGGCTCTGGAGTGAGAACTGGTTTTATATCCTGCAGTGCTGCTTACCAGTTAGTTAACTTAGAGAAAGTTATATAATCTCTCTGAGCATCAGTTTCTTTACCTGTAAAATGAATTGTGAAGATAAGAGTGGCTGTGTGTAAAGCGGCTGTGTCTCTTGCACATAATAAGCACATGAATGGTGACCCCTAAAAGCTCATGGTGTGTGCACCCAACAGAGGTGGAAGAGAAAGCAGAACATTCTGACCCTCTGCTGCTTTTCTCTCCCTGGTTTGGTCACTAGATTTCAGGTTGTGACCTACTACATCCTTAACAGACCTTCCAGATGCCCTCCTTTCCTCCCTCTCTCCTCCCTTTTACAATTTTGCACAATAGTTCAAACCATATAAGCCTGAGAATCAAGGAATGAGTAGAGTGCCGTTTTCTTTTGTTTTACTAGCAGGAAGAAACCCATTTCTAGTAATTATTTAGTACAAAAAAATAGTAGTATTTTTGTATAAAATGTGTAACCTTCACAGCAACTAAAGCAGAGACTAAAATAAAATTTAATTTCATCTGGTCAAGTGATTGCATTGTTTTCATGCCACTGACTGCAAACCATTTTAGCCTGAGTTTTCAAAAGGGAACATGGTACGATAGCCCTAGGCAAGGAGCAGACCATTTGTAGGTTCTTGATTTTCAATTTTTACTGTAGTTTCCATCCCTAAAATAGTTTTGTTTTCTGTTCATTTCTGTTCTCTGTGCCATTCTAAATTGTATCTTAATTTGGCCTCTTAAATGTGTAAGTTGTATAATTTAAATATCCCCATATGTTTATCAAAATATTAATCAAACTTATTCCTATATAATAGTATTTTGTAGTTTTTATTTCAGACTGAATGCATACAGATGTTTTATCAGAAAGTTCTAGGAGGATCTTCACTTGTATGCCTTTTCTTCCTTTGGTTTTTAATGATAATTTTATTTTCATAGGAAAGACCTATTTGAATTAGGTTTTATTTCCTGTTTTTTATCATCACATAATCTTGCAAGAGATTACTGACCTGCTTTCTGGGCATTCAATTAAGCAGCTCTCCTTGATAGCTGTATTATAAGCTACGGAGGCTGCACTCTGCTGTTTAACACTGTTTTTAAGATAATTTTTCCTTGAGCTTCAAGCCTAGAAAAATATGTTGTGCCTTTTACTGAATGTGGTTTTCTTAGATACTCACTTAACTCTCTCGGCCTGTAAATTTCTGTCCAGGAAATCTGCTAACAAATATCTTAACTTTTTCCCTCCATTCTTTCTTAGAATCCTCACAAATTCTTTCCTGATGAACGTTTTGGAGATGAAAGTCCACTCTTGACAATGAGACAGTCTGGGAGATGTCGAGTTAACAGCACCCCCACTGCAGAAACCATGTTTACAGATCTGGACTCTTTCGTGGCCTTCCATCCACCCTTACCCCCTCCACCGCCTCCCTACCACCCGCCAGCGACCCCAATCCATAACCAGCTCAAAGCAGGCTGGAAGCAAAGACCTCCCAATCAGCATCCTTCACGTTCGTTTTCTTATCCCTGTAATCACTCACTGTTTCACTCCAGAACAGCCCCTAAAGCTGGCCCCCCTCCAGTCTACTTGCCAGGTGTGAAAGCAGCGGCCCCTGATTGTACCAACACCACAGGGCTGGGGAGACAGACGGTGGCTGCCGCCGCCGCTGCCACCTCAGCAACAACAGCATCTGAGAAACAAGTGGTAAGTTTGCACTTGAGTGACTTACCTAAAGTTAAAAGTTTCTGAAATGTTAAAAGCAATTTCCTAGGCCCCAGGAGCCCTACCTGGGACTCAACAGTGCACAGAGTGTAACTGACAAGCTAAAAGCATAGACTTAAGGAGTGTGGAAATTGGAGAGAAAAAGAGAATGTAGGTGGATGAGAAAGTCCAGAGGAAAGAGACAAGATGTGAAAGGTGGGAATAAGTGAGAGCCTTCCCTTATGTTCATGTGCAGGTGTCTGGACGGGGTGGAGTTACTGGTTTTTATCATCACATAATCTTGGTTTTATCATCACATAATCAACAACAACAGGTGATGTTGTTCCTGGTTTCATAGTGGTGATGTTACTGGTTTCATAGAGCACTCTTCAAGCACATGTCTAGAGTCTGTTCTTGACCTCTATTCTGTAGAGTCTGCTACTCTCCCAAAGGCTTGGGTGGGGCCGGAAGGGGAAGCTGCTTGTAGCTGAGCATACCATCAGGGACAGTGTGGCAGGAGACTCCCCATTCATAAAATGGGCAGAAAATTAACCCTCATGAGTGTCTCTGCCTCTGGCGAGCTGTTTGATCAGAGCACTCGTTTAATTGGAAATCACAGTTGCCAGCGCTAGTCGCTAGTAAATTAAGCAAGACTTCCTTGCTTGATCTTGCATTGCATTGAAGGTTGAATTTCTGTTGTATATAATACATTTGAAAAACAATATAGAATTTTAAGTCTTCCTGCTTAGTCACACATTATCAGTAGCATTCAACATAAGAGATAAACAAAAGATACATGTATTAGTTCAGGGAGTCTTCATGGAAAGATGACTGGACTAGTGTACAGCTTGTGTCAAATTATGGTCCTTCCTCACCTTTTACCCTTCTGCCTGTTCTCCCGGCTATCCACTCCAACCCCTCAAAAAGAAGAAATAACAAAGGTTAATAGTGTTGGATAAACTCAGTTTCCATCTTATCGGCCTGGCCTTCAGTGCCACAGTTACGAAAGTTCTACTACTTTATAATTAAATAAAACTCCCTTTGAAGGTAATTTATCTGTATGTTCCTTGCAGTCCTGATTATAATAATAAAAAATTGGAAACTGCTTTAAGGTCTCACAGTGAAAGAATAGTTAAGCAGTCATGCCTCATCAATACAGTGGAATAGTATCCAGTAATTTAAATAGAAATCTCAAAATTTAGTGACAGTATTATATATGCACTAAATTTTATGAAAATTAATATATGTGCAAAATAAAAAGATGAGAGAACTGCTTCAAAATGCTAATAACAGTGGTTATCTCAGTAGGGAAGGTTTGAGGTTTTGTGGGGTTTTTTGCCTTACTGTTTTCTATATTTTTATTATTCTTAAAATTAAGGATATATTTTTATAATGAGGAAACAAATTCAGTGAACATCATTTGAAAAAGAGGGAGTCACAGGCCTTTTCTTTTTAACCTTCCCTCTGTTTTATTTCTGTTTGCAGTGCACACAACCTGTGCTAAATGATCTAATGCCAGACATTGCCATGGGCGTATCCACGCTGTCACTCAAGGACAGGAGGCTTCCAGAACTTGCTGTGGACACAGAACTAAGCCAGGCGGTTTCTGAAGTAGGACCAGGGCCTCCCCAGCATCTGTCGTGTATTCCACAGAGGCACACACACACATCTCGAAAGAAACACACACTAGAGCAAAAAACAGACACTCGAGAAAGTCAGCAGGAATATCCGGATTTCTATGACTTCTCAAATGCTGCTTGCAGACCATCCACTCCTGCCCCGGGCAGACGTACCCCCTCCCCTTCACAAGGTGGATATTTTGGTCCCGATTTGTATAGCCACAATAAGGCATCACCAAGTGGCTTAAAGTCAGCCTACCTACCAGGCCAGACCTCGCCTAAAAAGCAGGAAGAAACTAGGAAAGAATATCCACTTCCCCCGATGGGCATCCGCACAGACAGAAGAGTGAGCCGATACACCTCGACGTTGTTGAGCAGCCCCCCAGCGGCCAGATTTTCCCTTGGCAGCCCCAGAAAATGCCGGCAGTGGTTCAACCCATGTCAGGGGGCGAGCAGCAGGGGAAACTGACTTGACTTTTGGGCTGACTCCTAACAGACCTTCACATTCTGCATGTGGCTCTGAAGCTCCAGAAGAGAGATCCGGCAGAAGACTGGCAGATGAGTCCCTGGGCCATGGAGCTCAGCGAAATACAGATTTAGAAAGGGAAGATTCAATCAGCAGAGGAAGGAGGTCCCCGAGCAAGCCAGACTTCCTCTACAAAAAGTCTGCCCTTTGAGAGCAACCTCCAAGTCGTCCGTGCCTGAGATGTGAAACATCCCATTTTATGATGTAACCCAACAACTTAAAGACCAGTTTATTGATGCCAGCTGATAACTCAGTTTCACGTTATTTTATTCTAGTTTTTGTATATACGTGTTTATTAGACATGGCATGCTAAGAGGGTTATTTTGAATGCTGCATCTGCTGTCTGTTTTGTGTTTGAACAGTTGTGTGGGGAAGCATTTTTAAGAACAAACAAGCTGGCACTTTTTTCCCCCTCTCTTTACAAACAATGGAATTTTTTTGCACTTGTACCTTTGTTTTATCTGTATTGGTTTTATATCAGTATGTTAAACTTTATTGCCACATTTAAAGGACTGTATTTTCATACTTTTTTGCATTTTACCTTTCATCTACCTATTTCCACGTGCATTGGATTGCACACTAAGATGTATTTTCTTATGAAATAGTTCTGTGTTTATTTTTTAATTATAGAAATTCCAAAGAACAGCACATCAAAATGCTCCTCTCTTTTCCGTAGTTGTTTCAGTTCAGAAACCTTCCTGCTCAGTCTTCATAAATTTTATGTCATCCTGTTAAAGTCCTGGGAGCTGGTCTTCATTCCTCCAACAGGAGTCCAATCAGGAATCCTGAAGTTTTCCTGGTTCAGGAGAGAAGAAGGAGAAAAGCCTTCTGCGTCCAGGCAAAAGCTTGTTGTTTTATCCACAGTGCAGACTCTGTTAGAATCACTGCAGGTTCTGGTCACGTGGATTAGAGTTTCACTAGATGAGGTTTAAGATCAGCTTTCTTGGAATCCTAAAGCAGTGGAATTAGTAACTTAAGCTTGTACTACGGGATCGCTGCTTCTGAGCATCGACTCAGCAGCTGAGGAGGGAGTGACTGCTTGCTGCCTTCAGTTGTCCTGCTCTCTTGTGGGGGAAAAACAAAAGGGCTTCAGTCTTACAGATGTCATTTGGTGTTTGTAAGTAGTTGTTTTAAGTGTTTTTCAAAGTGTGTCAGAATTTTGGTGTCCTTTAAAAAGTTATTGTATAATGCATAATGCTTTGTCACCAAAAAGAAAACCCTTTTTTTTTCCAGTGAAACACTACATGTCCTACTTGAACTCCACTGGGGACGCTGGTTTGGGATTTTACTGAACCACTGAGCACATGGGATCTTTTGAGATCCTTTCCCTTAGAAGGGCAATGTGTGAGCTAAGGACTGTTTTCTTTTCTTACTCTCCAATGTAAATATATTAGCATTTTAAATCACTTCAACATTATTTGAGCATTCACTTTGTATTTTTACACATAACACAGACACAGCCGTAGCACTTAGATTAATAGAGACTTTCTGAGCACTCCCTCACTTGAGGGATGTTCGGGAACCTCCTCTCTGTGTATGTATTTATACACATATATACAACTCTGAATCACTCACACTCACTCTAAAACTATGCAGGGCTAGGGAGCCTTTACAAGCTACCATATAAATGAATTACATGCACTTTTAAGTAAATAGGTTTCTATTGGATGTCAACAACTCTGATTTTTCCCGAAACTGTAGTTTCTCTTACAGTCTCTTCCTACTTTACCCTTTGGATATACACTCAGGAATAATCTGACATTTTAAAAAATCCTAACAGTAGATAGTCTCAAAGATGGGAACACGTCAGTTGATCTGTCTACACCGGCAAACCGCTGCCACTCGCGCTGCTGCCCTGGCTAGTTAGCTGCTGCCCGTGCATCCGGCGATGTCGGCCACGCTGCACACCAAGCCCTGGGTCTCCCAGAGTCGGCGCCAGGCTGCTGCGAGGTTGGCTGCATATCATCGCCTCTGAGGCTCCTTTTTTTGGTTAAGATGAAAAACTTTAGGACTCTGTTCTCATTTTTAGGAGGTTTCACCTTTTGTAATAAGATGACAGTGTCTTTTGAAACTAATCTTGGTCTGTCTCTCCTCAAAAACAAAAACTATTCATTCCATCACATTCCTTAAAGTGTATTTATGTACATGTGTTGACATGAACTCTTGATACAGTTTTAAATTTCTCTTCTGAATTCAGACTGTGCTGTGCTGGTACTGCAGTTAAGAGTGAGTAGATATAGTTGGTGGTGTAGTCTTTCTGATCTCCGACCTGTTTTTTTGTTTTGGCTTTTTTTTTTTTAAAGACATAAGAGCTATTGATGCCCCACATAGCATATTTCTGAAAATTTATTAAATATTCTTTCATGTCCCCAAAATATAGAAGAAGTGACCCACTGTTTGTAGTTTTTAATTTATGAAGTTTGCTTTTAATAATTTGGTAGCATACCTGGCTGAACTGCGTATAGAGAGAAACGTGCTGTGGGACTGTGGACTGCTGTGACTTGCATAAGGTGAACAGATGTGGGTTTTGTGTTAGGGTAGGGTTAATGGATTTTTAATGTGTCTCGTGAAGTATGGTCAGTAGGGTAGGTTGAATAGCTATGTGCCTCTGGCTTTTGACCCCATCTCTTCAATCTTTTTAATGCTTCGTAAGCATTAAAATCTTTCAGTGCTGTACTAAGATAAATGTGAAGTCTGAGTGAGATTGCTCTGAGAAATTAACGTGTATAATATGAAACTTAGTCCGTAGGACCTAGTGTTTTACTCGGTGTAGAAACTTCCTGAGAACCAAATCTCAACACACCAGATCTCCTCTTGAGGCCGTGGACAATCAGGCCGTTAGACAATCGCCACTTGTGGTACCCGCCATGTTGAGGTTGGCGAATGCCAGTTAGATCCTGGAGCAGAAGCAGAGGATCCACGTTTCTTCAAGATGCTGTTGGTCTTGTTCTTATATTTTTGTTTTAATTCTGTGATCTTGATTAATAATTTCAGTTCCGAGTCATAGGTATGACTCCTAAGGGGAAAAGATAGCAGCAAGAAAAGCAAAACTTACTCCTGAAAAAATAATCATTTGAATTGTCCACGTACCATGCATAACCTTTCTCAGTGCCCCTGTAGCTTTTTCTAGGCAAATCCCTAGACCTAAGCTCTTCTGACATTTCGGTAACCAGGTAGATTTTAAGGATTTTAAATGACTTCTTTTTATTTGAGCTTTTTTGTTATTGTTGAACTCTCTATGAAACTTAACCTAATTCTTGTTTATGCTTCCTTTAAAAAAAAAAAATGTTCTTCACTGGGTTTTCTTTGGATTTTTTCTTCAAACTTGAGTAGCAGTGGACAGCACTTGTCCATTGATGGAGGGAAAACAGCACATGCAGCCTCCGCAGGGGCCACAAAGCTGACCCCTCCCTGTGTGTCGGTCTCTAGAAGTCTCAGTAACGACTTGGCAAAATAGATATTTTCATGTTTAAATCTTGCCTTTTAGGGAAAATAAGTTTCGTGAAACACTTGTAAGATACTTGCTTGCAATTCTAAAGCATTTCTGTTTTTATCTTAGGACTGAACTCAAAGGGAAATGTTTGACTTTTTATTTTTAATTATTTGGTTGACCTTTAACTTACTGTTGAAAGTTACTATTAAAGCAGCAGTGATGGGTGCTACTCCCCGTTCTGCAGTGGTTTACTTTGTCTACTAAGGAGTTTACTTTCAAACCTCATTACAGATAACCTTACTGAAAGAGTTACGGTCACTCACTAAAGGGTATCATGCTATTTTTCCATCAACACTATTGTATGTTCTATGAAATGTTAAGTTGTCTCTTTGTCCTATTGATTGCAATAGCTATTATGTAATTGTATTGGCAAGTCTTTTGATTTTTTTTTTTCCTCTAGCAAACCCTCAGACCATCAATCAATCTTCCATATTCTGAATATTATAATGCTGTGGCCATTTCTGTAGAAAGATGACTCGTAAGTGTGTATCTTGAAAATAACCTCTTGTGTTTGCGTGTTTACGTGGGTTCTGTCTTAAGAGCTGAGAGGAGCTCTGGAAGCTTCATGGTGTACCTGCACGTGACTCTGTGGGTGGGTTCCACGGGCAGGTGGGACGGAACCTTGCGCTTAGGTGGGGTGGCTGAGAGAGAGATTCCTGAACTCCACTTGCTGTTTATGCACCACGTCTGCACTTGAGAGAGGTGGTGTCTTCTACAACACTGCATTTCTTGTGGTTGTGCTGTTACTGGTATAAAGTCAAGTGCCTTCAATGCTAAAGGCTCAGAAATTTTTCTTAAAACTGATTTCATGTCCTATGCAAGTGTTTTCTACAACCTGCATAACCAGTACTTTGTAAAACTTGTTTACGCTTCGACTGTACATAGTGTTTTTTAAAGAAATACATAGTATTTTTATTTAGGTACCTCCGAACTTGAACTCGTCTGTGGGAAGCATTGTAAAACGATCGATCCATTTCTCTTTTGACTACCATTACGGTTGTACAGAGGTTTTCACTGGTTCTATTTTTCTACTGTTACTGACAAGCATGTAACACTGACTTTATCCTACATATAGTTGGCGTTTCAAATAAATGGCTTGGATAGAACCCGCTGAGTTGGATACAGTCTGTTTTAGCAGGTAGCACACAGTCCTCAGTTACAGAAGTGATTTTGTCCCCACCACTAGGATAGAAAGTGGGAGGTTCTCTAGATGGACTCCTTCTCTGTCTCTTGGCCTTCAGGTATTCAGAGACTTGTTAAGTGTTAACGGATTTCTTGGAAATAACCACCTTTTCATTTGATTCAAGTTCAAAATTCCCTGTGATGTCACTGGGGGCATTCCTGAGAGATTTCATTTTACATTTTGAACAAAAGTAACTTGCACAGGGGCCTCCAGAGGGATTTCAGCATTCAAAACACACGAACCCAACACCTGGAATGAGTCAGCACCTGGAAAGGCTGTGGTGAGAGACACAGATATACCCCAAGATTCACAGGCCTCCAAGTGTCAGACACCTGGCTTGGATTCAAACTCCGAGCATTAATTAGTATTTTTCAGTTTGAAAGGAAGTGATGTCATGATCTAGAGCCTAGTTTTCTGGAAGAAAAAAGAAACATGTAAAATAGAAAGCTTTCCAATTTGCATTTTGTTAAATCACTATTTAAAACTATTCATTTCACTAAGTTCCATCCTAGCATGTCACCCTTTGTTCCTCACTGTGGCAATTCTCACAATGTTTTATTACCATCTTAGGTTCAACTGTGGGGTATCAAGATAAAGCCTAAAGTTTCTGGAGGTGAGCTTCTTCCAAATTCTAAAACAGGAAATCGAATAAGTCAGCTTTCACTTCTGTTCTTGTGATTCCCCTGGAAAAGTGAGTCCAGGCCAGCTTCCCTGGCCACTGTTAGCCTTCGCCCCTCTTCAGTGCAGTAAGTGTCCAGCCCACTTTCCCGGGGGACCCTGGAGCAGCAGACAGGCCACCTATTCTCAGAAACCTTGCGGTAGCTAGAGAGACGGCCAGAGCAGCACATGATGACTGAGGGGAAAGCTGGCTTCCCACAGGCCGGGAATGAAAGGGAGGAGAAACACTGGATTCAGTGCAAAGCATTTGATTATTTTTTTCCTGTAATCAGTGATTTAGGTATTGATTATGATTTATTTAATCCTCTGTTATTAGTGCCTAGGAGAAGAGGGCAAGAGAGGATGAGATGGTTGAATAGCATCACTGACTGAATGGACATGAATTTGAGCAAACTCTAAGAGACAGTGAAGGACAGGGAAGCCTGGTGCACTGCAGTCCATGGGGTCGCAGAGAGGTGGACACAACTTGGCGACTGAACAACACAAATGAGAAAACCAAAGCACAGAGATACTGAATGGTTTATCCAAGGTCACACAGCTAGTTATTTGACAGAGCCTGAGTTTAAACTCCAGGCATTCTGGCTCCAGAGCCCAAGTTCTCAACCACGGTGTTGTACTGCACAGCAGAAAGCATGGTGCCCAGGTAAAAGGGCCACAGTGTGCAGGGGGTGGAGATAGGCACAAGTGTGGCATTTGTGTCTTCAAACATCACCCATTGAGCATCTTCTACCTGCCAGGCTCTGCTAGGCCCTGAGGACATTCCCAGTCCCAGCCGCGAAAATGCTAGAGTCTCAAGGGGAAAAAAGATGCAGGATTACAGAGGTAAGGCTGGGGTTCTGACTGGTGCCATGACTGGGAAGCCTTCCAGGTGGAATCAAAGTACAGGTGAAGGAAGAGTCCCAGGGCGAGGAGGAGCCGGTTTCCAGGGCTGAGCACTGGGGAAGCCAGGGTTGGCAGAGGGATGGGTTGGCCCATCTTGCCAGCCCTTCCAGGACAGGCTTAGGATTTTGAAATTGATCCTCAAAGCAAGTGCTGCAGAGTTTTTAACGGGACATAAATGTAAGCGGATTTGTATGTTCCACATCACAGGACAGAGGAGCAAGTGTGGATCAGGAAATGAGGCAGGAGGCTGGCACAGCTTCCAGGGGGAGAGCTTGGATAGCCAACAGAGCAGAGAGGAATTTGGCTGGGAGTAGTATCTCCAGGACTTGGGAGTTGCTTAGGTGTGGGAAGAGAGTGGGAGGAATCAGGTCGAGGGGGAAACCATGAGTTTAATGTTGATCGTGTTCACTTGGTGATCCCATGTGAGCCGGGAACCCGGAAGCAAGGGCCCAGCTGGAGGCGCCAGTGGGAGTTGTCCACATGCATGCAGGCATGCACCTGTGCCAAGTCGCTTCAGTCTCTGTGACTCTATAGACCGTAGCCACATGTTGGGTGACAGTGAAAGCCTCGGGAGTAGATGGGGTGATGTAGGGAGATGGTTTAAGTGAGAAGAAGGCCAAGAATGAAGAATTCCCACCTTTACAGGTCAGCTTGAGGGAGTTGCTGACCAAGGGCCGCCTACCATTAGAGAAAAAAACTGTGTGGTTCTCAGAAGGTCAGGAGGGACTGTTCACAATGGGTGAAATATGATCTTTGGAATGAATGAAGTGAAAAGCCAAATACAAAACAGGGGCATATGGACACCCCCAGTTGTGGAGAAGATGAGAAAAAAGGAGCTACATGATAAGTTTTATATTCATAGAAACGTCTGCAAAAACCTATGAGAATATTTGCAAGAACTAGCCTCTGGAGAGATGCACTGTAATAAGTGGGGGGACTTAATTGTATACTTTCTGTACTGGTTGAATTTTTAAATTGCCTGCCTGTGTTTTTTCAAGTTAAAAGTTAAGAGATGAAGGATCAATTCTACCCCTCTCCCAAAATTAACTCAGTGGTGGCTGCTGCTCAGAGATTTTTAGAAAATCAGGCTCAAAAGATGATTGGGGTCAGCACCATGGAGAAGGTAAGTGAGCTTGGCAAGAGCAGTTTGGTGGCAGGAGAGAGAGAGAAGCCAGGTGGGGTGGGTGGGAGTCCGCGTGGGATATGTGGAGACGGCCTTGGGGAGGAGCTGGGGCAGAGATGGGTGCAGAGAGGACAGAGGCTGCAGCAGTGGTGAGGTGTCAGGGCCCACAGCCAACCCACACGTGTCCGTGATGAGAGGCAGTCACACTCAGATGCAGCCCAACGAGGGTCTATCCCTCATGGAAGAGGAGGAGGCCAGCTCAGCATCGTGTGTGTTCTTAAAAGACTGTTAGTTCTGGGGCTTCCTGTGGTCCAGTGGTTAGGATTCTGCAGTCTCACTGCCAAGGGCTGGGGTTCAAGCCCTGGCCAGGGAACTAATCCCACAAGCTGCATAGCCAAAAAACCCTTTTAGTTTCTAATCACAGCTGCCTTCTCCAAGTATCAGCAATCATTCAGCAGCAGCAAAAGTTCATTTTCGAATCCCCTAGAGAACCTTATGAAAGTCCCTGTCCTTAGTTACCAGAACCTGCCATCCCCCACATAACAGGACCAAAGCAGATGAGTTGAGACCTTTGGTCATTTCTAGTACTGGTCTAGTACTGATGCTGAAGTTCAAGCTCCAATACTTTGGCTACCTGATTCGAACAGCCAGCTCACTGGAAAAGACTCTAATGCTGGGAAAGATTGAGGTCAAGAGAAGAGGGCAGCAGAGGATGAGATGGTTGGATAGCTTTAGCAACTCACTGAACATGAACTTGGGCAAACTGGGAGATAGTGAGGGACAGGGAGGCCTAGCGTGCTGCAGTCAGTGGGGTTGCAAAGCGTCAGACACGACTTAACGACTGGACAAGTATTGGTCATCTGTCCTAATGCCAGGAACATGAGAATTTCCCAGAAGGGACCGTCCTGCTCCCTAGACCCTCCCAGACCCTTGTCTCCACATTTGCTCACTTGTCCAGGTTTGAGGGATCCTCCCTGCAAAGAAAGGATGGCAGTGACTTTGTGGGTCTGCTCTCCATCCCCCACTAAGCCTGCATAAAATGTCCCAGCTCCAAATGCAGCTTACATTTGACAGGGAGAACAACACTGGCATCATGGGCCTCACCTCGGCCTTTGCCTCGACGGCTCATCAGTGTGTCCCTCATCTGCACAACTCTGGCTCCTTTTATTTGGCCTCTAAAACCCCGGAGCTCACCATGCTGAACAGCCCAGACGCGGTCCTGAGGCTTTGTGTTGGCAGCAGGGTTAAGATGTCCTCCTCTGAGGTCTGCACTGGGGTGAGCCTCACATCTTGCAGAGCCTCGGATTTGGGGGCATCACTTTGTGCTAGTCCAAGCATGCTTGTGACCACCACTGGCTGGTGGGAGAATGAGGAAGCCAAGGCCAGAAATCCCAAGGGAGGAAGAGCTCATGTTCCAGAGGGGGCTTGTCTGGTGGGGACCATCACCGGGTGCCACCTCATCCCACCTCAGCCTGTGTGTCCTCATCCTTAAATGGGGCAACAGTAGTTCACTGTTTCCAGTGCCCCCAAGTGAACGAGGCTGGACTGTGGAGTGAAATGAGCTGGGAGTCACCACTGATGAGCTGTGGACCCCCGGCTTCTCATTGCCTCAGCTTCCACATCTGTAATATGGGGACAGGCAGTCCTACTCTGTGGGCCACTGTGGGTAGGAGAAGGGAAATCACGTGCACAAGCGCATGCAGCCAGAGGCTGTCCCCCAACAGCGGGCCAGGCGGCCCCACGTTCCAGCCCTTTAACCATAAGTTGGAAGGACAGACCCTGACCTCGAAAAATGTACCATTTAGTGGCAAGAAAAGGTACTGAGCAAATAAACCCACAAATATATCATTACTGACCGGGGTGCGTGCTGTTACAAATTAAACAACAATTTGAACATTAGCCACACTGCGGGGTCTCTCCATTTATAATAAAGAGGTCGCAGAGGGGAGGGAAGGCTGGGCAGGAAAGAGAGAGCCTGGGGCCTCTGTCAAGGCGGCTAGATGCACCGAGAACAGAACCCGGGGGATGAAATCCATGGCTGACCCTGCAGCTTTGAGAAGAAACTGGTGGGGAAGGTGCGTCTGTCATTCTCATCAGGGTCTCTGTCCTCAGCTGCCACCCCATTTTATTCACAGCTCCAGGCCTGCCAGCTGGTCTGGGCTTTCCTGATGAGCTGGAGAGCCCCATCCCCCTGCGAATGGGGTGCTGAGATCCCAACGTGGTCACCCCCCGGCTGTGCGCCTCCACAGGCCTCTTGCCCCAGGAACGGCCCGAGTGGCACCTGCAGCCCTGAGGACGTAAGGACAGCCAGCACACAGGCTCATCCCTCCAGACCCCAGCGGCCTTCCTTACTCCACAAGCGCTGCTCGGGGTGGAAGGAGACAAAGAGGCGGGTCAGTTGTGACTGCTGATTTTCTGTGTCAACTTGACTGGGCCGTGGGGTGCCCAGACGTCTGGCTAAACATTATTCTGGCACATCAAGGAGAGCATTTAGCATCTGTACCTGTAGACTGAGTAAAGCGGATGCCCCTCCTGGAGTGGTGGCATCATTCAATCAGTTGAAGGCCTGAATAGAACAAAAATGTGGAGAGAGGATTTACTCTCTGCCTGTTTGAACTCAGACACTGGCCTCCTCCAGGACTGGGACACTTACATCATCAGCTCCCCAGGTTCTCAGACCTTCAGGCTTGGACTAGAACCACCACACTGGCTTTTCCTGGGTCTCCAGCTTACAGACACAGCTCTTAGATCACAATCACATGAATCAGTTCCTTATTTTATAGACCTAGGTAGACAGAGGTAGGTGTGAATATCTCCTGTTGGTTCTGTTTCTCTGGAAAACCTAATACAGTTGTGTTGGTGTGTGTGTTAGTCACTCAGTCCTATCTGACTCTTTGACACCCCATGGACTGTAGCCCACCAGACTCCTCTGTCCACGAAATTCTCCAGGCCAGAATACTGGGTGGGCTGCCATTCCCTTCTCCAGGGGATCTTCCCAACCCAGAGATCGAACCCAGGTCTCTTGCATTGCAGGTGGATTCTTTACCAGCTGAACCACCAGGGGAAACTCAATACAGTTGTAGAACGTTTCACTTTGGCTCATTACAGCTCAGCTGCATCCAGAAGCCTGAGGCAGAGACGCAAGAGAGGGAAGCCAGGAGGTGGGGATGTGAGTGAGAAAAACCAAGTAGCATGAGGCATCGGCCCCACACAGGAGGAAGGATGGCCGAAGAGAAACCCAGGTGGGAGTCTCCAGGCGGGGGAGTTGAGACAAAGCTGAGCAGGGGCTGGAGAACACCAGGAACAACCTAGGAATCCCTGGGAGAAGACCAGAACAAAACGTTGGATGGGAGGCTAATGGAAAAGTCCAGAAGTGTCCAGACTTTTTCCACAGGAAAAGGCATGAGCCCTGCGAGAGTAAGGGACAAGTGCCATGTGTGGTAGGGAGAGCTCTGAGACGGGCAGTGCTCAGGAGAAGATGCTAGAGAACCGCAGAGGTGTTCTTTGCTGCAGGGGAGCCCATAAGCTGCAGACTGCAAGCTTCAGACAGTGGCTGAGGTGCCTGAATCACACCAAAGGGCTGGATTCTGTCTCCTCTGCCTTCCAGGGTGTTGGCTTCCTCCTGAGTCTGGCCCCAGTGCTCACAGGATTTATGCCGGCAGCTGAGAGAAGAAAGGCTGAGTGCCCTCGTGTCACCTGGCGCTGCCCCAAGAGCATGGAGGCACGGAGGCCAGGGGCTGAGACCAGCACAGGACCCTGTCCCGAGAGGTGAGGCTGGGGGCTTCTCAGGTCCCTTCATCCGAGGCGTCCTGTGACCCTACGTATGGATGGCTCGCCTAGGAGCACTCGCCTAGTGCCCAGTGGTCCAAGACACAAGTGAGGCACCAGTCTGGCTGCAGCCTGGATGCCTGCTTAGGCCAAGGCTTGCGTCTGGTAGCTGCTTCAAGGTGGGCAAACTGGGAGGTAGCCTCACTGGCTCCTGAGGGCTCTGCTGGGTTGATTTCCATGTTCCCTGTGCTTCCCATGTTCACAGCACACACTCGCCTTCTGTGGGAGCTGAACTAGCTCCCTGCCAGGGTCCGGTTATCACTTGGATTGTTGCTCTTTCAGTTTTCTTCTACTGCACTAGGGTCCTTTCAGGGAGCTGGGAGGTGCGCTGTTTTCCTGGCATGGATGGTTCTATAACCCTGAGTGTTCACTGATGAGAGCAGTTCCAAGGCTATGGAGAGCACTTTATTCACCTGTGCTTATCACAGGTGATGCCCGGCTAACTGAATCATTTCCAAGGAAGCAAGAGCTGGGGGAAGGCCACAGATGGACCTCTTCATGGGCTTCTTGGTTTGTCCTCACATTTACTTTTGAAGTAATGGCTACCATGGAGGTGGACCGCACCTCTCCCTTGGCCTGTGGGCTCCTGGCTCTCTCCCCTGTATAGAGCAAGACCTGAGCACATTGCGATTCATCACAACCCTCACCCATCTCTTTGTTCACTGTTCACCTACGAAATTATGGACCCTCTCTCCTCGGAGGTGTTGTAGTCAGGGGTGTGTGGGTGTTCCTCAGAGGTGTTGCAAAGCTGTGCATATGTGTGCACTCTTGAGGTGTTGTAAAGCTGTGCATGTGTGTGTGCACACTCCTCAGAGGTGTTGCAAAGCTGTGCATGTGTGTGTGCACGCTCCTCCAGAGGTGTTGCAAAGCTGTGCATGTGTGTGTGCACGCTCCTCAGAGGTGTTGCAAAGCTGTGCATGTGTGTGTGCACGCTCCTCAGAGGTGTTGCAAAGCTGTGCATATGTGTGTGTGCACTCCTCAGAGGTGTTGTAAAGCCAGGTGTGTATATGCGTGTGCACCCATGTGTGAAGGAGCTCTGCTGGCAAGACCTGAGATCTGGGGCGGCGGGGGAGGGGGGTGTCCTGGAATCAGGCCACATCGTGCTGGGGAGACTGGAGCCAACCCCTCCACTAGAGCAGGCCGTATGGAGCTGCCGTAGTGGACTCACATGGCTCCCGTATCTGCAAATGGAGGCCGTATACATTTAAATGTGACGAGAAACCATCTGAAAAGCCACTATTTTGAACTGATTTATTTAAATTTTTACAGAAACCTGATTAAAGCATGTAATTATAAGTCCAGTAACAATTCTACAAAAATGCACATACAATGCCAGAACTTCTTGAAAGTAATATCATATTCTTGTTTTGCATAAAACATGCATTAGTATCAACTGCCACATGTTGGCCAAAACCAGTCTCTACAAGAAGAGACGGTCCAATACAGTCAATAAGAAAACTAGCTGTGAACAACAGGTTTTTTTTTTAAAAAAAGAGGTTTTCTGGTTAACGTGAGAGGAACAGTACCTTTCCTAAAACAAGCCCTTCAGCACTGGGGGCTTGCTTGTGCTGCACAGGGATGGCAAGACTTGGTCCTGACCTGTCCTTAGAAGAAAGGAACTTTCTGGTGGTTAAATCATATGCCTGAGATGATAGAGCCTTTCAGGCCATAATGGTATACTACTAGTATCACCTTGCAGAGAGGGGTTCAAAAATCCTCAGGCTTAGAACAGAGCTCCCAAGCTGGGGGTGGCGGCCCTCTCGGAGATGCCCGGAGCTCTGGCACAGCCTTCCACAAGGCCTTCCACAAGGCCAGCTCAGAGCATACACACCTCTCCTGTGGCCACGAGATCTTCCCCGCTCCACACATCACTCTTCCTGGGGATCTATACTTAGGTCTGAGGCAGAAAAACATGAACTGTACTATTTCTTGAAGGCCTCTGCCTTCTGTAGGCCGAGTTCACCATACTCAGGGATTGGTGGGTACTTATGACTGCTGGACACACAAAAAATATTAATATACACTTGTGGCCCCAAAGCCTCAAATGCTTATAGTCACACACCTCAAAGTGTGTAGTCTACCATCAGGAAAGACCATGCTCCTCCAGAGGGAGAGAGCAGCTGAGGGCTCTTGTTTATTGAAAGGTGTTTTCCACACAGACTGAGGGGCTTTAAAGACACTTCAAACCAACTGAAAGGACATCCCCTCAAATATGGGCTTTTATACAATACCACATGAGGTTCTTCAAAAGAAGATCTGACTTATTAGGGGACTCAGCTGTGGACTGACATTAGGGACTATTCTTTACTTAAAGCTCATTATCTGTGCGGCCTGGGGCCTTGTCTGGGATCTCTTCCAAAGTCTGCCTCTCCCAAAACAGGGCACTCACTGGTCTGGCTCCTTACAAGTAGGTTAAGCCAGTATGTTTTTCTTCAGCACAGATTTAAGGGGGAAATAATTTACTGGGCTTCTAGTAACATTTTCTTAACAGAACAATATCAAAATAGCTCTATTCTTAATATATGCTTATGAATATCCCTGATAATATAAAGAAACTTGGAGGACTTCGTAAACCACCAAGATTTCACAGGGTAGTACCCGGTCTATTTTCTAGGCAGCAGAGAGGGACTAGTCTTGATATAACGGCAGATTTTCTCCAGGAAGCCCTGTGAGCACTACAGTACTGAAATTCTAATATTCTAGTGTCAGTAGATTTGTGAATGACATTTCCACTTTAAATTTATTAGTAAAATTTGTAACAAAGGTAGGCTTCCTCAATCCTGCCATCAGCCAACCTCCTTGCCTGTGACACACATCTAGACCAGAAAGCTACAGTCCTGGCTAACTCCGGAGGGTCAGCCTAGATGAAGCAAGCCTGAGGTCCCTTCTAGGCCATGACCAAACCTCAGAAAACAGGGACAAGGGAGAGAAGCAGACCAGGCTTGAGGAAGCTTTGACCCAAGGCACCACGATCAGAGGGGGTGAGGAGACCTGTGGAGCTGACAGGAGGGCTTCTGCAACGCTCCTCGAAGCAGGCCCTGGAAGACAGAGGCTGCGGCAGAGTAGACACACTTGGGAGTTAAAAGAACAAATCATTAGGGGGTAAAAAAGACAAGTTTACTTTTTCAAAACCAAGTCAAACTTCTTGAAAGTTCTGAACAAATAACCCTGGCTAGACTGGGGTGGGGCGGGGGGCTCAAGTCTGTGGAATGAGTTGCATTTAGCTGAGTCCAGAAAGAATGCTGGTTGTGAAATCAGCATAAACATTGTGGCTACTGTCGTTAAGGAGAGTGAAGGAAGCTCAAGGCTGGAGGAGGTGGCCTCTTTTATTCCTGGAACAGGAAGTGGGTCTTCGCCTGCCTGGATAGAAGGCCCTGCACTCCTCTCTAGCTGCAGTAATACTGCATCCCGTCCACTCTTCTTCTCTTTTTGACTGAAATTCTTCAAAGAACTGCTGGATGTCCTCTCTCTTAACCACCTGTGGATAGAAAGCAAAGATTAGGGAAAGGCAGCCACATTACAGAAGAGCCATTAACAGTCAAAGTCAAGTCCAACAACATCGGTGATGAAGGTTACTTCAGTGCCTAGTTATCCTATCTGTGCTGCACAGACACGCTCATCCAGGCTCAGACTGGCTGGGTCAGGGTCTCATAGTAGGCACACAGCACACTGGTACCAAGTATGGGGTCCACCGCCACCCTTGGGTTCCACATTGAAATGAGACGAAAGGGGACTTCCAAGTGGTCTGGTAGGTTAGGGATCTGTCTTGCAGTGCAGGGGATGTGGGTTCAATCCCTGGCTGAGGAACTAAGACTCCACATACTGTCCAGCACTAGGCCTGAACGCCACAGCTAGAGAGCTCGTGCACAGCAAGGAAAGATCCTGCATAATGCAACTGAGATCCAATGCAGCCAAATACATATTTTTTTTTTTTAAAGGGAGAGATGAAAGCAGTACCCATCTAACAGGACCATTTGAAGAGCAGATGAGATGTAATGCCTGTGAAAGCCCTGCCTGGCGCAGAGTAGGCTCTCTATGAATACTATCAGCTGAAAAGAGAAGTGACAGAACCAGCATGAACACTGAGGGCCCCGAGGTCTCCTGAGGACACTGTGCTCCCTCGAGACACGGCTGTCCTGGGAATGTCCCTCAGTTCTGCATAAGCACCCCAGCAAACAAAGATGGCTTTTTTGACACTTGTGATCTCTCCTCTATACTGAAGAAAAAAAAAAAGAGGGGTCCAAAATTAGACATTTGCTATATAAACAGAAAAATAATTGGCAAAAGCTATGGCAGCAGTATAAGTCAATGGAATATCCATGTTTTACAATAACAATAAGAAATTTATCTTGAATTTTATTGGAAAAAGGATTAGAACATCACATGAGAGTGTTTATGATTATCAGCAAAATAAAACATTAAAACTTAAGAAAATAAGGGGGAATATCGATTAAAAAGTAAACTGGGATGACCCAGAAGGAGTTCCTGCTTACTCCAAGAGGGAGTTTGTGCCACAATTGACAGGTTTGTTGCTGTGGGTCTTGCTTTTTATTGCTCATTTATTGACCAGGATCGGACCAGGGATGGACCCGTGTCTCCTGCTTTCCGACCGCTGGACACCAGGGAAGCCCTGATGAGATGTGTAATCACAAAGGCAGCACACTGTTACCAACCTGATTTTTAATTTTGTAACACATTCTTATTATCATGAGGAAATAAAGGTGGGGTATGGAGAGGGAAAGAGAAAAAGAAAGCACTGGAATGCAGGGACCAAGAAGGAGAAAGAGAAGGAAAAGAGAAGACAAATACTTGTGTGTAAAGTGAAAATTTCCCTCTCCTCTCCCCAGGAGTGAGAGTACAAACATCCCCAAGTGGCAAAGCTAACTTGAATAACTTACTGGGGTAAGATACTGATTATTCCTTTAAAAGTTCACATTTTGTCAGTATTCTACCAGACTGGTAGCTGACGCTGGCCTCACAGGCACTGAGAATAAGCTGGAGGTCAACCAGTGGGAATGAGAAGCCCTCACAGATTCAGGATGGAGATGGCCAACACACACTGAGGTCACCGTGGCTCAGAACGCTGAGCTGCTGGGCTTGGGAATGTCTACTTACAAACGCTAATAGGTAGGATACTAGTTCTGATGTGAAGCTAATAGGTAGGATACTAGGGAGTTCTGATGTGAAGCCTCTGTTCCTCTCTCTGGATCACAGACATTAAACACTGAAAGGCAATGCAAGGAAACCATTTCTCTGGCAAGGATATAGCAGGGAGGAGACTTAAGAGCCCACAAACCATAGAGTGTGTCATTTTTAGCTTCCAGACATCCTCAAATGGTCACAGCCAACAGAAAGAGTAGAAATGTTAAAGAATATATGTTTATAAAGTCATTAAGTTGTGTCCAACTCTTCTGTGACACCATGGACTGTAGCGCGCCAGGCTCCTCTGTCCATGGGATTTTCCAGGCAAGAATACTGGAGCGGGTTGCCATTTCCTTTTCCAGAGGATCTCCCTGACCCAGGGATCGAACCTACATCTCCTATATTGGCAGGCCAGTTCTTCACTGCTGAGCCACTGGAGAAGCCCTAAAAGTACTTAGGTCCAATAATAAAATCATTTTATTGGTCTCAGAAAATGTGTAGTTTCTAAGTTTCTTTTTAAGTCAGGCACAAACATTAAATAAAGGGCAGGGCATTATTTGACAGGGCTTCCCTGGTGGCTCAGAGGTTAAAGCGTCTGCCTCCAATGTGGGAGACTCAGGTTTGATCCCTGGGTCAGGAAGATCCCTGGAGAAGGAAATGGTAACCCACTCCAGTATTCTTGCCTGGAGAATCCCATGGACGGAGGAGCCTGGTAGTCCACAGGTTCGCAAAGAGTCAGACATGACTCGGCGACTTCACTCACTTCACTCACTCATTATTTGACAACATTTAGACCTTAATATGAAAAAGAAAAAGAAAAAAAAGGAAACAAAAAATAGACCATATTATGAACAAACACAACCAAAGCAGATAAGCTTTATGACAACTTAAGGTGTTTGTAAAGATCTAGTTAGTAATATTGAAAACAAACAACAAAGAATTTTTGTCTTTCAAATCATCACATAGGATTTAAAAATTACCTCAGACTCATTAAGAATGGCTCCAGTGATAACAAAGATCCATATGTTGAAGACACGTGTGAATACTCTGGATAAAGTTATTTCAAACGTGAAAAGCAAAAGACACCACACCTACTTTTTTTGTGTGTAATTTTAAGCGTGTGTGAAACAAAATCAATAATGAGCACAGCAACCACACACTACACAGAAGCAGAGGCCCAAGTGCACGCTCTGACACTGCTGACTGACACAGCAGGGAGACCTGGCACGGCCACTGACAGTGCAGAGCTTAAAGCAGCTACCCCGTGGGCGCTCGCAGTGCCGGTGAGAGGAGGCGGAGGCCGCGCTAAGCAGAGGACAGCCTCTGCAACAGACATGCGAATAACTGACAGTTAAGAGCTGCTGGGAAACAAAAGGACATCCACAGGGACAACGAGGAACATTCTCTAAAAATGAGCAAACCATTTCAGAAGGCTCTTTACCCTCAGACTCCACAATTCATTCTGCCACAAGGCAGCAGTGCCAGCTATCCAGGCAGCTACAAGTCCTTCCCACAGTGATGAGGAAGCGTTCGGCCTGCAAAGACTTCTCCCAAGAAAGCAAGTCTCAGGGCATGTCCTAAGTGTCTGTCAGATCCAGGTCTGACTTCATTAGTCTGTCTGGCGGTAGCAGAGCAGAACATTTACTGTCCAGAAGGACAACTGTAGGCCATGAAGAGAAAAGTTAAGTTTTATTTTATATCTCCCTTTCGAAGATAGAAAAGTATTTTAGAAAAAATTCCATCATAAACACATATGAGTAGTAAAGAGCTAGGAAGTATTTGAAAATTCATCTGGAGAACTATTTTAAAAGCTTAGACACTGTAGGGACTTCCCTAGTGGTCCAGTGGTTAAGAATTCACCTTCCAATGTAGGGATGTGGGTTTGATCCCTGGTCAAGGAACTAGACCCACATGCCCAGGTGGGCATCTAAGCCCACGTGCTGAAACTAGACAAAAGTTGCCCTGCTTCAACTAAAGACCCCGTATATCACAACTCAGACTGACAGAACCAAATCAATAAATAAATGAATTTTAAAAAAAAGATTACACATTATAGAGTTAGTGTCGCTCTTAAAAGTTGTTAGATTGTCCTAACCAGCAAGACAAATATTTTAGCCCCCAATTATTAAGTTGTTTTATTCTAAACTATAGAACCCCAAATCACAGAAAAGAGGTCTGGCTTAAATTTTTTTCCTGACCAGTCATTTTTGCTTCCCTCCTCCAAGAAATCCTGCTGGATGATCAGGACTGGGACAATCAGTATGGCCAATCCAATGGCCCCTCCTAAGCTACAACTGCTCTCTCAAGATCCTGGGTGACTATTCCATCCCTCATCTGGAGCTTGGGCAGGACTCCTAATGTGGCTAGTCTGGTGGTGTTTCACTACTATTCATCTCCCTTCCCTCTACCTGTACTACACTCTCAGTCATCTTTTTCATCAGAGAAAATGAAATATGGAAAATAGATGAAGGCCCCTCAAAAAAAAGAAACAGAACCACCATATGATCCAGTTAATTACGTCTAGGTATATATCCAGGTCAGTAAAGGATCTGCCTGCAATGCAGAAGACCTAGGTTTGATACCTGGGTTGGGAAGATGCCCTGGAGGAGGGCAACCCTCTCCAGTATTCTTGCCTGGAGACTCCCCAGGGACAGAGGAGCCTGGCCAGCTTTCTCTCAAAGAGTTGGACACAACTGAGCAACTCAGCACAGCACAGCACACAGGTATATATACAAAGAAAACGAAAACACTAATTCAAAAGATACATGCACCCCAATGTTCAGAGCAGCATTACTTATAATAACCAAGATATGGAAGCAACCTAAGTGTCCATCAAGAGATGAATGGTTAAAAAGATATTGTACGTATACACACACACACACACACACACACACCAAGGGAATATAGCTAATATTTTATAATGATTTTAAAAGGAGTATAATCTATAAAAATATTGATTATGCTGTACACTTGAAAGTAACATAAAACTATAAATCAACTGCACCTCAAAAAAAAGAAACTTTATTCAAAACATACAGGGCTGTGATTAAAATTCGTTAACTCTACTTACTGTGCCTTCATCAGCAAATCTCTTGAGATAGTCTTTAAGTTCAGTCTTCAAGTCATTGTATTCTAAATCAAAACAACAAAGCAAAGGACATAAACTTTAGACAATCTATTTGCATTTAGGAACAAAAGATTTCCTGACCATTAATATTTGAGTATTTTAATAGTTTAATCTATTTTTGTTTCAAGTGAAATCTGCATAGAAATTTGTTCTCAATTTCTCCCCAATTCCCTCACTTTGACATCTGGGAACGCTTTTTCATTAAATAAACCCTTGAGGAACAGATACTCCCACTCCCAAAAGACTGTTGTTTAGTCGCTATGTCTTATCCAACCCTTTGCAACCCCTGAACTACAGCATGGAAGGCTTCCCCGTCCTTCACTATCTTCTGGAGCTTGATCAAACTCATGTCCATTGAGTCAGTGATGCCATCCAACCATCTCATCCTCTGTTGCCCCCTCTCCTCTTGCCCTCAATCTTTCCCAGCATCAGGGTCTTTTCTAATGAGTTGGCTCTTTGCATCAGCTGGCCAAAGTACTGGAGCTTTGCTTCAGCATCAGTCCTCCCAATGAATATTGGGTTGATTTCCTTTAGGACTGACTAGTTTGATCTCCTCACAGTCCAAGGGATTCTCAAGTCTTCTCCAGCACCATGATATGAAAGCATCAATTCTTTGGCACTCAGCCTGCTTTATGGTCTAACTCTCACATTCATACATGACTATTGGAAAAACCATAGCTTTGACTATGGGCCTTTGTCAGCAAAGTCTCCACTTTGAAATATGCTGTCTAGCTTTGTCATAGCTTTTCTGCCAAGGAGCAAGTGTCTTTTAATTCTATGGCCGCAGACAATGTCTGCAGTGATTCTGGAGCCCAATAAAATAAAATCTGTTGCTACAGCTGAGAATTTTTTAAAAGGTTTCCCATCTGTAATTCTAGTGCTAAAGTATCTTGGACTTGTCAAACATTAAGTTTTAAAACTCATCTCACTTAACAATTTGTATTATATACATGGGAACTTGAGGGTTATAGCCCTCAAGTTATAGACCTATCCCTAAAAAGCTTTTATTCTAATAAAGGCAAAAGGAAATTAATCAAACAGTTACATGCACAAGACAGAAATAACCATTGTCAAAAAGGGGTACAAAAGTGATGGCATCTGAGTAGAAACTGTCTAGGACAGAAATCACAAAATAAGTTCAGCATGCTGGGGAAACAAAATGTAAAAGCCTGCAATTAAGGGTTTGGGAATATTTTCCCCTCTAGTGGGTTTCCTGTGAACCACTGAAGCATCTCAACAACTGTCAAAAAGACGGCATGTAATGTTCAATGAAAATTGTTTCAATGAATGGAAAAAAGAAATTGATTTCCTCTTATTCTGTACTTATACATCTACCCTTAATCAAAACAGCATGTTACGGTTTCTCAAGCATGCAATTATTCTAGCATTTAACCCTGACTCAATGGAAATAGTAGCTAAATACTCAGCAATGTTATAATCAAGCAAGTATAAGTGAGGCTTACTATACAATTCCAAACTTAAACCATTTTTAGTGTCCTCCTTCTATATAATTTTTTAATGGTGAAGGGACCTTCATGAACTTTATGAATTTTCACAAACAATATTTACCACAAATAAGTTCCACTTGCTGGACTCTGTTCATGCTATTAAGGGTGTCCATTAGAGGGTCTCTCCTGTCAGTTGCCTGGTCAACCTTGCCTTTGTTTTCATAAGCCAGAACTGTGTCATATTCATCTGTCAGGAACAGGACATCTAGATCGCCATACATTTTCTTTAAAAAATAAAACCAGTTTCCCCATTAGAACTGTTTGTCATTCTCAGAAAGTCGACCTCATGAGAATCACCAAAAATTTGTTTAAGTTGTCTAATATCCAGAAAAAACCCAGCCTTTCAGCAGAGTTGCTTGAAGGATTTATTCTTTCTGCCCAAATTTCTGTTAGAAATCTCCCAACTTCCAGTGGATACTGCATGATCTAAGAGATTTTTATTTAAAAACCACCTTACTGTAACTTTCAAGAAATTTGTGTTTCCAAGTAATTCTATGATATAGAAAAGCTATTTTCCACTGAAATGAAGATTAAATAAGAAGTATTGCATTGTTCTTAATTGCTTCCATCAGACTGCAAACACTAATTCATAAATTTGCTTAACATTTTAAAAAAAACTTATATTCCCTATACTCTAATATCAATTTCATAAATAAACTTTTCAGGTGTTCTTATTTTAGGCATCTGTCCACAAAACACTTAATGTTGAGCATGATCTGGTACTTACCATACAGTCTTGGCAGGCACACAACTTGGTACGCCAGTTCAGGGGCCAATAGGTGGCAGTGTCTTTCTTTATAAACTGCTTAGCTTTAAGCTCCTGAAGTCTGCAGCCAGGCTGTGATTCTGTGTTGAGATGCTGATTCTGAAATGCTTTCTGAAATTAAGTTTTGAAGTGTGTATTTTAAACTATCATCGTTTTCAAAGTTTAGATTTTGTAAAAGGATGTCTTTTAGGCAAAAGGTACAAGTGAAATCCAAAGCTACATAGCTTACAGAATTCATTTTGCTTAAGTTTTATTTCTTTTACAGCTCAGATTTCATTTTGTTACCTGGAGATCAGATTCAGAACTAGAGCTGGTACACGGTTCATTTGCCGGCTCTGCTTTAACTTCCTTCACAACAGCCTTTCCATGTTCTGGAACATCCTCTTCGAGGGCATTATCTTGATGAGCTCCATTTTCAGTTTTGCTAACTTCTTGATCACCTACTCCATCAACATTCAGCACCAACCCATCATCTTCAGTAGTTACTTTGGTTACTGTAGGTTCAATGAAAACACACACACATCCACACCAGTGAGACAAGGAAATCACTTAGTTTGATTAAAAATACTTCAGAATCTGGAAAAGGAGAGAGTTAACCTTAATCTCTGGAATAATGAGAAAGGAAATAACACTTTTTTAGGTTATGCCTGCCTATTCTAAAGTGTCAAATAACAGAAAATTTAAAAATATCAATCACTGGTGGGAAGGGTGGGTTCAAGAGAGAAGGGATATATGCGGCTCAGTGGTAAAGAATCTGTCTGCAGATGCACGAGATGCAGATTCCATCCCCGGGTCAAGAAGATCCCCTGGAGGAGGAACTGGCAACCCACTCCAATATTCTTGCCTGGAAAATCCCATGAACAAAGCCTGGCAGGCTACAGTCTGTGGGGTCACAAAGAGTCGGACATGACTGAGCAACTGAGTCATGCGTGCATGTGCAACAGACATTGTAGAGGCACTCACAGCTGATTCACTTCACTGTACAGCAGAAATTAACACAGCATTGTCAAGCAATTACACTCTAGTAAAAAACAAAATGTGAGCCAAGAACAGGAAAAAAAAAACCATCTGGAAAAAAGAGCTAAAAATATATATATCAATCACTACTTAAACATTTTATATGTAAATGAGAAAGGAAAATACTATAGATGTTAAAGACCCAGGGACACCAAAGCAGAAAGAGGCAATAGGAAGAGATTTAGCTGCAAACACAGGAGAAGGGTAGTTTTGCAAAAACAACAGCTTTTCTTTATGCGAGGAAGAAATTAGAAAGGATGCTTGCAGAGACAGAAATGACAGAGAGCAGAAAAATGACAAGGGAACTCACACTGCAGGATGGCTTTTCAGTTTATTAGGAAATGAGGCCATCTGCTGACAGGGAAGGAAATGAAGGGGCAGAGGGGAAGAGTTAAGAAAATCCAG
This sequence comes from Nanger dama, assembly GCA_917880005.1. Taxonomy (NCBI): domain Eukaryota; kingdom Metazoa; phylum Chordata; class Mammalia; order Artiodactyla; family Bovidae; genus Nanger; species Nanger dama. The sequence continues at coordinate 12,251,596 of CAKJTW010000063.1, forward strand.
TGAATGAGGGAAAGATTCAGGTCCGGCAGAAAGTGAGACGTAATTGAAAAGGATATGAATAGGCTGATTTGTGCTGATGTATGATAGAAACCAACACAGTAATTATAAAGTAATTATCCTTCAATTAAAAATAAATATTTTAAACACACACACACAAAGCATATTAACAGAAAGAGGACACACCAAGTACCAGAACTTGGAGACAAAACAAAAACATAGGATGTGCTTGAGGTTCGTATGGTGAAGTGTTCAAAGGTGAGAAGGGCAAGAAATTATGAGGCCGGAACAACAGATACTATGAATTACTACCATTTAAAAATAAACACATACAACATTAAGAGTAAAATAAAGTATTTCATACTTAAGAACATTCATTACTAATTAGTGGTTTGGGGTCAATTTCTTAGAGTACAGTAAAAGCATTAGATGACAAACTGTCACCACCTCCTCCTTGACCAATAGCATGTCTTATATTTAAGAACAACTTGTTTGGGTTCTGTTTTCTTTCAAAATCCCCTTAAAAACTGCTTTCTCCATCTTCTCCAATTCTGGTCTCACCCATATTCTGCATCATGCCATTTAAGTACAAAGTGGTTCTTGGCAGTCTCCCAATCTATCTATAAGCACCTTGTGGAGAAGGAACAGATGTTATACTTTTTCTACACCACAGAGTCCCTTAAAAATGGAACTCTATCCAATGTTATGTGGCAGCCTGGATGGGAGGAGAGTTTGGGGAGGAACGGATACATGTGTATGTATGGCTGAGTCCCTTTGCTGTTTACCTGAAACTATCACAGCATTGTTTGTTAGCCATTCCCCAATACAAAATAAATTAAAAACAAAGCCCATAAAATAAAGTAAAAGTACACAGTGAAAAACACAGTAGCTAAAACTTAGATACTGAACAAATTGTACGGATTTGTACTATGGCCCAGGTTGGAGGCATGCCAACCCCACAGAGACTCTCACCTGCCAGCTGTGCAGCATAAGCCCACAGGAAAGAACAGCGCTTCATACAAGCCTGGCACACCATCTCTTGGAAATCCCCACTCTCAGGAGGAATGGCGCCAAGATGCTGTGAGCACAGAAAACCAAGTTATTTTCCTTGTGATCACCAAGTTGTCCAAAAAGTTCATTATTTTATAAAATATTGCAACAGTACATTGATCATATCTGTAGTATTTTTAGAAGAGTAGTGATAATGTGAAATATAATTTAATTCCAAAAGACAAGATCTTTTGGGGACTTCCCTGGTGACCCAGTGGCTAAGACTCTGTGTTTCCAGTGCCAAGGGCTTCAGTTTAGTCCCTGGTTAGGAAACTAGATTCCATATGCCACAACTAAGATCAGACCTAGCCAAATAAATAAGTATTAAAAAAAAAAAAAAAAAGACAAGATCTTTGCTTTTTGTAAAGACAATGAGTTTAAAAGAGCAAAGCTCTCCTTACCCTTCCATGGAACCAATCTTCACAGACTATACACTGGATCATCTCATCTGGAATCTAACATAGAAAAGCAATTTGTTTGTTAATGATTACAGTGAATTCATGGGGTTCTCAAGACAAGAACACAGCTATTCCCTTCTCCAGGGAAGCCCGGTGTGCTGAAGTCCATGGGGTTGCAAAGAGTCAGACATGACTGAGCGACTGAACTGACTGACAATGAACTCTGGAATATCAAAGTAAATCTAGCACACATTAGAATCAGATATTAAATAATTCCCTACCAATTCTGTAAGGCCACTGCTGTTGCTGCTAAGTTACTTCAGTCGTGTCTGACTCCGTGCAACCCCACAGACGGCAGCCCACCAGGCTCCGCCGTCCCTGGGATTCTCCAGGCAAGAACACTGGAGTGGACTGCCATTTCCTTCTCCAATGCATGAAAGTGAAAAATGAAAGTGAAGTCGCTCAGTCGTGTCTGACTCTTAGCGACCCCATGGACTGTAGCCTACTAGGCTCCTCTGTCCAAGTGGGGTGCCATTGGAGTGGGTCACTAACCACATGCAAAAAGTCAAAGAGACAGGGAGAAACAGCAATTCAAAGGGTCAAAGAAGTTCTTTCCCCATTAACTGGGGTTACAAAAGGATTACATTGAGATAAGCACTTTGTGAGTAATTACCAAAACTTTCCTATCAGTTACTTACTATCTGATTCCCACAAAACTTTATGAATAAGTAATATATTTTCATTTCAGACATAAACCCAGGCCCAGGGAGGTAATGTGAGTTGTAGCAAGTCGCACAGTGAATTACAGAATTTTGCCTTTGTCAAAAGAAAAGGAAACTCGAAATTAAAGCACACATTCACTCACTTATATGTGCACAGAAAAAGGTCTAAAAACATGTACACCAAGTGTTAACAGTGGTTATGTCTGGGAGGTAAGAAGGTACAGGAATGAGGAAGAACAACAATTCTTTTAAAATTTTGCATACACCTCTAATTGAAGTTTTTAAGAGAATCCAGTTTGTGCACCCTATTTTCTTTCCTTGCAGGAATACAAGAAGTTGAAGGTCATTTTCTGGAAAGTATTCAGAGAAAAGGAGCAACAGGCAGGCAAAGAGGGAGAAGAAGGAATAAAGTTCTGGCCTTGATAAAGTCCTGTCCAATATTTCTCATGATGTAAGAAAGAGAAAAATAGTTGGGTTCTGTACTACTCGTAGCTTCAGGTCAGAGTCATAAGAAGGGATAAATCTAGAATACTTTCACAATCCCCAAATCCCTGCTGAACAGCTAAAGGGCCAAATATGACAAGAGGCTGGGGAGTGAAGACTGGAGACAACACAGTCCTGGTGCTGACCTCCAAATCTCTTACCTCATCTTCAGGATCAGGGTAAGGTCTCTTGCAAATGCAGTACAATCCAAAAAGTTGTCATTGTACTTATTGCCAGAATTTATCTTTGCTTTGTCCTGAAAGATATTAATTTCAATATAAAACATGGCCTAACTTTATAATTTCATGCATCATGGAACTTATGCATTCAATAAATTTGTGCACTAAATATCTGTACACCCTCCCTCCCCTGGAAGGAAGTCTTCAAAGTACAAGGGAAAAATTCATCCTATAAAGTAATACTTTCTCCAGGATACAAGGGAAAAATAAAATTTATTTTCTATACCTTCTTTGTATAGAAAGGGGGAAAATGAATCATAAATATTAACTATCAACATATGGAAGCTGACACTGGTCTAGAATTTCAAAATATTTCTTAATGCCCAGCTATGACAGTCAAAACCCCCAAATTACCATAGGGTGAAAAGTAGGCAAAGAAGTTGTCTAAAAATAATCTTTGAAGGAGGGAAAGAGCATGATAACTTCAGCAATTAGGATTGAATACTGTAAAGTCCCTTATTTTCTGTTTCATTTTTGGTATTTCACTGAAGTTATTGTAGAAGAGTCTTTATTATCCAAGAAGCAATGAAAAGCTTTTGCAAAAGCCCATGTTCATTATTGCCCAGTTTTATTTATTCAGTTTTAAAAAGTCATACCCTTTTCTTTAAAAAGCCTTAGAGAATGAGCACAATCAACACAACAGAACCTGAATCACTTTAGAACACTACCCCCAAAACCTTTCATATTAATTACAATCTATAGGTAGGCTCTGAACTGGTTACTTAGCTTTCCAACAAATAAAAAAAACTAGAGTACAGTCTAACATTGATTTGCCCATTGGCAAAGAAGCATAGAACTTCCTTTTGAAAATTCTTGGTTTTATCCCCTAGGACAAATACAAATCTTAGCTACTTTTCATGCATTTATCGTTTACTGTGCTTACTTACAGGAAATAATTTGCATTCCAAATTTTTAAACTTGCTGTTTCCACAATCACAACGAAAATTTCTGAAAGAAAGGAGGAAGAGCCAATTTTTCTTCTAAATCTAAAGACTACTCTTTACATTCATATCATAGCCTCTTCCCTTTCAATTGGCTTCTAGGATCTAAAAATTGGACTTGGTTGTTGTTCATGTATCCAATCCGCAATTTTCCCAAGCATATAATAAAAGATTTAATAATTCTATAAATTAACATGTGTGCACTGTGTGCCCAGTCATGTCTGACTCTTTGCGATCCCACGGACTGTAGCCCACCAGGCTCCCCTGTCCATGGAATTCTCAGGGTAAGAATACTGGAGTGGATTACCATTTCCTTCTCCAAGAAATTAACATGCATAAAGACAAATATCTGTATCTCACACACACACATAAAACAGTGGCAGAATAGCAGGAGTATTCTGAGTTTGCCCCATAATTATATTTTAAAAGGTCCCCTGGAAAACTGTTCTTTCCGATTACATTATATAAAACAGTTGCGTTAAATTTTACCAGGGCACAACTACTTTGAATGCAAAAACATGATTAAGAAAAAAGTGCAACTGGAAAAAACCTAAACAACTGAAAAGCATCCAGCATCAATCTCTGACCAGTTTACCTTTTGTGTACAGCTCAAATAGTTTATGACTTCCATGACATTCATAACTGCAAGCCAGGCAAATTCCTGCTGGTTCTTCTCCCTCTGGAGTGCAGGTACTGCAGGCATACAGTGCTTGTCTCTTTACTGAACCCTAAAAGACAGCCCCAAAATGGAAAAAGACAGAAAACTGATGAAACATTGGCAGGGAGACCTAACGCCCATACTATGATCTGAGAAATAACTGAAATCAGATTATCTGTGGTCAAGATCTTCCTGTAAAAGCCACTGAGACTAATAAAAAAAAGCATATACAATAGAATACCAAAACACTGTTGCAGGTTTCATACACATTTCATATAACTTTTTCTCAAAGTGATAGAAGTTAATATTTTTAGTCACTGTGAATAAACCGTCTGAACTATTTTAACACATGAAAATACAGGAGAATGTGTAAGCTTATGTAAGGAATAATCATACTTTAATTTTGGAAAATGCTTGTGATTCCACCAAAGAGAAAACCAATGCATTAAATGAATCCCTTTGATTTTAAGATGTATGCTGACATATTTAGAGTCGAAGTGTCATGGTCTGAAATTTATTTTCTACTGGTTCAGGAAACAAAAGCAAAGTATATTACAGTGAAGAAGTAAAAGATAAAACAAATGTGGTAAAATGTTAAAAAGTGAATATATGTGAAGGTACACAGGTGTTCATAATATTATTTTTTCATTTTAACTGTAAACTTTAAATGTTTCAAAACAACAAGTTGAAAGAAAAGCAAATCCTGATAATGGCTGCCATCTTCTGAGAAGGAGGGAGTCCCAGGAAAGCTTCTGTGATTCTGGTAATGTTTTATTTCTTGATCTGGGTGGTATGTACCTGCAGGTGTTTTTGGTTTTGCTTTCCCAAGACTTATAGATGGTTTCTGCACTTTTCCACATATTTTACAACAATACAAAAAAATTTTTAAGGAAGTCTGTTTTAAATATCTAACTACGTTTCAAAAATAACTTACATACAGGCTTTTTAAAAAGGCAAACAGAAAAGTTGTTCCAGTGGCGACCAAAGGTTTTAAAATATCAGCCCACATTAAATACCTCTGAACCCAGGTGTATTAAAAAAAAAAAATCTAACCACTTTGCAGTGTAAACTCAACTGGTCATTGATGACGACTGGTACTGTGATCTCAGGCCACACCACATAAAGACCCCACGTCTCCCTCCCCATCCTGCAATGTTCCACTCCACCGGCCTGGAAGGTAACCTTCTTCCTATCAAGTACCATCTCTCATTAGTTTTCTTCTACGCCACCTTTCTCCATTTGAACCTAGAAACATAGAATGAGTCGCCAAACACTACGTCACACCCCTTCAGTCCTTGCTCCCACCATCTTCCGAATGCCATCTCTCCTCCCCTCCTTTCCTTTGCCAGTGCCACCAGCTGTTCGGGTTCCGGTCTATCCCCTGGGGGCCGACTGCAGACAGACGTGGTACTTGCTTCCTCTGGCCAAAAAAACAGCTAGCACTTGTCAAACTAGATTGCGGAGGAACCAGCTGTCCAGGAGTCCAGCCTACGCGGAGAGATTTTCAAATCCAGAGCTCTCTCTTTGACTCTCCCGTTTAGTACCCAGCAAATACTCTTGAGGATGGGAAAAGTATGGACAAAGATACTCAGGCTGTGAAAGGTCACGGGGTTGGTCTGGAGAAAAGCGGCCGGGGCACAGAGAAGAGACGAGGAAGGAAGGAAAGAGCAGCTGCTCGGGGCCAAAACCGGAGAAACGTCGGGGCTGAAAGAGGAAAATCGAGGAAGGAGGGGCGTCCTGCTGGCCACAGGTTAGGAAGGGGGCTCAGGAGACTAAGTGTAAAACAGCACCTGGGCCTGGGATGGGAAGGCTCCGACCAACAGCTGCCCCGGACCACCACAGGGTGCCGGCCGCGGCCGGCGGGAAGAGAAAGGGTAAGGCCGGTGGGGAAAGGGAGGTTCAGGGAGCCTGGGGGAGGCGAGGCCCGGGCCGCGCGCCCACCTGCGAGTAGGAGCACTTCTCCGAGTCACTGCCGCCCAGGACGGCGCAAGCCTCATTCTCCAGCTCCTCGTCCTCCTCAAGTACATCGACCAACGATACCACGGGCTCCAACTCCGACTGTCGCCCAGCTGGCTCCTCAGCTCCGGCCATCCTCAACTGTCACCCGGCCCGCCGATCGGCCCCGGCGGAGGCGGGAAAAGCGTCCGCGAGGGGCGGGGCCGGAGGAGGCGGGGCCTCGGCGCCAGACACCAATCCCAAAGACAGGGAGCGAAGGAAGGGGGAGGAGCGACTTCCGACAAGCGGAAGTCACGCCTCTCTCTTCTCCGCGCCTGCGCCCGCGGCGCGCTGGTTTCCGTTTCCGTTGGCGCCTCACTGTGGCGCGCTCCTGAAGCGTAGCGGTCGCTATGGAGCTGTTGGGCGAGTACATCGGACTGGAAGGGCAGCGACAGCAGCTGCGGGTGCCCTGTGAGGCGCCGGGCGTCACCGACCCTTTCCAGAGCTTGTTGTCCGGTGTGGCTCAGATGGGGAGCTGGTGACTGAGCTCTTCGGCTCTCAGCTACAGCCGGAAGCACAGGACCGGGGCACGGCGGCTCCCGACGAGGCCTTGGACGGTGAGCTCTGAGACGGTTCAGGGAGCGACATGAGGGAGGGCAGCGGCGCCAGGAGTGGGGGAAATCTGCTCAGGGAGCCCGTGTAGAGCGACAAACTTGGAGAAGGTGAGCCTCAGGGGAAGAATTCCAAATGAAAAATGTTAGCTACTTTCACCAAGATTGGGCTGTACCTGGATTCATTTAGCAGGACTGCTTTTCACGATTCTCTCTTCGTTTATGTCACACAAAAAACGTCCTGAACGCCTACGGCCCTGTGCCAGTCACTGGGCTGAACTCTGGAGAAAGAATGACGTGAATGCGACTCAGTTCTTGTTCTTGTGGAACTCTATGGGAGGTTAGACAAACATTCTTATTAAAGAGTAGAAGGAATGACCCTGGGCTTCTCTGTAACTACTGCAAACCTAGAGAACCCAAGAAGGCTTCAGAGAGAGCATGACTTCTAAGCTGGGCTTAGAAGGATGGAAAGGAATTTTCCCAGGCGTGAACTTAGAAATATGTTTGGAAGACCGCCATCTATTACAGAATAGGAACAGGTTCTGAAGATTGGACTAGATTTCAGATGAACAAGGCTTCACTGTCAGGGACTTCTTTCATTTCCCAGTGTGGTAGGTGCAGTTTGAAAGCAGAAATGGAAAATTTACCTGTATTCTTAAGTCTTGTCTTGAATACCCTGAGCTGAAGAACCTAAGAACTAAATACTGGAATCAGGGGTTACTTCCCCTGTTGTCGTTGTGGAGGTTCAGTCGCTCAGTTGTGTCCGACTCTGCAACTCCATGGACTGTAGCACACCAGGCTCCTCTGTTCTTCCCTGTCTCCCCGAGCTTGCTCAAATTCATGTACATTTAAACTGCAGTGCCATCCAGCCATCTCATCCTTTGTCTCCCCCTTCTCCATTTGCCTCCAGTCTTTCCTAGCATCATTCTTTTCCAGTGAGTCAGCTCTTTGCATCAGATGGCCAAATTATTGGAGCTTCAGCTTCAGCATCAGTCCATCCAATGAATATTCAGGGTTGATTTCCTTTAGGATTAACAGATTTCATCTCCTTGCCGTCCAAGGGACCCTCAAGAGTCTTCTCCAGTACCACAGTTCAAAAGCATCAATGCTTTAGCGCTCAGCCTTCTTCATGGACCAGCTCTCACATCTCTACATGACTACTGGAAAAACCATCGCTTTGACTATACAGACCTTTGTCGTCAGAGTGATGTCTCTGCTTTTAATACACTGTCTAGGTTTGTCATAGCCTTCCTTCCAAGGATCAAGTGTCTTTTAATTTCATGGCTACAGTCACTGTCTGCAGTGATTTTGGAGCCCAAGAAAATAAAATCTGTCACTGCTTCCACTTTTTCCCTTCTATTTGTCATGAAGTGATGGGACTGGGTGCCATCTTCTTTGTCTTTGAATGTTGAGTTTTAAGCCAGCTTCTTCACTCTCCTCTTTCAGCTTCATCAAGAGGTTCTTTAGTTGCTCTTCACTTTCTGCCATTAAGGTGGTATTATCTGTGTATCTGATGTTACTGATACTTCTCTTGGCACTCTTGATTCCAGCTTGTGCTTCATCCAGCTTGGAATAAGCAGACTGACAATATACAGCTTTTGTGTACTCCTTTCCCAGTTTTGAACAAGTTTTTGTTTCCTGTCTAGTTCTAACTGTTGCTTCTTGACCCACATACGGTTTTGGGATTGGAATAAAACTGACCTTTTCCAGTCCTCTGGCCACTGCTGAGTTTTCCAAATTTGCTGGCATATTGAGTGCAGCACTTTCATAGCATCATCTTTCAGGATTTGAACAGCTCCACTGGAATTCCATCACCTCCACTAGGATGCATATATCTTTTCAAATTAGTGGGGTTTAGTGGGGGGATATATACCCAGGGGTGGAATTGCTGGGTCATATGGTAGTTCTATTTTTAGTTTTTGAAAAACATTCATCAATAAACCACTCTGGTTTTGCATTCCAGTACCCTATGATGAAAAGGACATCATTTTTGGTATTAGTTCTAGAAGTTGTAGGTCTTCATACAACCAATCAACCTCAGCTTCTTCAGCAACAGTGGTTGAGAGATCGACCTGGATTACTGTGATGTTGACTGGTTTGCCTTGGAAACGAACCAAGATCACTCTGTCGTTTTGAGATTGCACCCAAGTACTGCATTTCAGACTCTTTTGTTGACTGTGAGGGCTACTTCATTTCTTTCCAAAGGATTCTTGACTACTGTAGTAGATATAATGGTCATCTGAATTAAATTTGCCCATTCCCGTCCATCTTAGTTCACTGAGTCCTAAGATGTCGATGTTCGCTCTTGTCATTTCCTACTTGACTGTGTCCAGTTTACCTTCCATACATTCTTGGTTTCTATGCAATATTGTTCTTTACAACATCAGACTTTACTTTCACCACCAGATACATCCGTGGCTGAGCATCATTCCTGCTTTACCCCAGCTGCTTCATTTTTCTGGGGCTATTAGTAATTGCCCTCTGCTCTTCCCCAGTAGCATATTGGACACCTTCCAACCTGGGGGCTCATCTTCTAGCGTCATCTTTTTGCCTTTTCATATTGTCCATGGGTTTCTCTAAGCAAGAATACTGGAGTGGATTGGCATTTCCTTGTCCAATGGACCATGTTTTATCAGAATTCTTCATTATGACGCATCCATCTTGGGTGGCACTGCGCAGCATGGCTTGCAGCTTCATTGAATAACGCAAGCCCCTTCACCATGACAAGGCTGTGATCATGAAGGTGTAACTCCTCTGTAGAGGAGCTTAAACTGTACTGTACTTTCCTTTTCTTTCCATCTTGTTTACATCTTGATAGTGCCACATAATGTGATAGAACCAACTCGGAATATTATGTGAATTTCAGACAATAGATTGTTTCCATTAGCATGAAGTCCTGGTTCTTGGCTCCAAAAGATCCTTTCTAAACCATTGAAAATACTGACATTGGAATAAGGACAGGTACAGATGGAGCCATTTAAAAAATGGCTTGCTGGAAAAATAACTTCTACCTTTTCTGCTAATAATGGGTCAGTAATATCTTCATATGAGAGGACATACTTTTTGTATGTTTAATCAAGCCCCCAACGAGTTTCAGTTTGAATTTCCTTTGTTGAAAATGGTAGAGGGACTTCCCTGGCGCTCCACTGGTTAAGACTATATGCTTCCACTGCAGGAAGCACAGGTTTGATCCCTGGTTGGGGAACTGAGATCCCCTCATGCCCTGTGGTGCAGCCCAGAAAAAAAAATGATAGCGATTAAAATGATGGATTTTATCTTAGGTGAATCATATCTCAATTAACAAGTACAAAATTTTTTAAATGTAAATATTAGAAAAGTGATAGAATGCAATACTAAAATGACAAATGGTGATCATTTTTTCTGTATAGGAATACTGAGTCATGGTGTGTACACCTGGTACTAACAGTGTTGTGGGTCAGTTATACTTCAGTTGAAAAAAAATCATAATGACCAAAAAAGACAATCCAATTGCTAGGCGTGCAGAAAACTTGAAGAGACAGTCCTCCAAATAAGATATACAAATGGCCAATAAGCACATGAAAAGATGCTGAACATCACTGGCTTTTAAAGAAAGGTGAATCAAAGCCACAATGACATAGCGTGTCATACCCACCAGGAAGGCTATAATTATAAAGAACAGTAACATGTGTTTTGATTAGGATGTGAAGAAACTGGAGCCCTCATACGTTGCTGGTGGAAACGTAAAATGGGGACCTTCTTTGGAAAACACTTCGATAGTTCCTCAGAAAAGTTAAATGCAAAATTATCATTTGACCCAACAGTTCTAGTCCTAAAGTTCCACTCCAAGTTCTCCCTAGACAGCTGGAAACATGTTCCCATAAGAACAAATGCACACGTGTTCATAGCCACATTATTGATAATAGCTAAAAAGTAGAAATAACACAAATATCCATCTTCTTATGAGTGGATATACAAAATGTATATCCATACAGTGGAATATTCCTCAGCAACAAAAAGGAATGAAGTACTGATAAATGCTATACAGTGTGAATGATCTTTGAAAGCATAAGTGAAAGAAGGCAGACACAAAAGGCCATATATTTTGATTCATTTATATGAAATGTCCAGAACAGACAAAACTGAGGGTAAGAAAATAGATTTTTGTTGTTGTTCAGTCGCTCAGTCATGTCCAACTCTTTGCGACTCCTTGGAACAAAGCACACCAGCCCTCCCTGTCCATCACCAACTCCTGGAGTTTTGTCAAACTCATGCCATTGAGTTGATGATGCCATCCAACCTTCTCATCCTCTGTCATCCCTTTCTGCATTCAATCTTTCCCAGCGTCAGGGTCTTTTCCAATGAATCAGCTCCTCACATCAGGTAACCAGAGTATTGGAGCCTAGCATCAGTCCTTCAGTGAATATTCAGGGTTGATTTCCTTTAGGATTGACTGGTTTCATATCCTTGCAATCCAAGGGACTCTCAAGAGTCTTCTCCAACACCACAGTTGAAAAACATCAATTCTTTGACACTCAGCCTTCTTTATAATTCTTATATCCATACATGACTACTAAAAAAACCATCACTTTGACTATATAGACTTTTGTTGTCAAAGTGATGTCTCTGCTTTTTAATATGCTGTCTAGGTTTGTCATAGCTTTCCTTCCAGGGAACAAGCATCTTTTAATTTCATGGCTGAAGTCACCATCTGCAGTGATTTGGGAGCCCAAGAAATTAAAGTCTCACTTTCCATTGTTTCCTCATCTATTTGTCATGGAGTGATGGGACTGGATGCCATGATCTTCGTTTTTGAATGTTGAGTTTTAAGCCAACTTTTTCACTCTCCTCTTTCACTTTCATCAAGAGGCACTTTAGTTCCTCTTCTCTTTCTGCTATAAGGGTGGTGTCATCTGCATATCTGAGGTTATTGATATTTCTCCCGGCAGTCTTAATTCCAGCTTGTGCTTCATCCAGCCCAGCATTTCTCATGATAGACTCTGCATATAAGTCAAATGAGGAAACTAGATTAGTGGTCACCAAGGGCTAAGGGGAATGGGAAGTTAAAGTCGCTCAGTCCTGTCTGACTCTTTGCGACCACATGGACTGTACAGTCCATGGGATTCTCCAAGCCAGAATACTGGAGTGGGTACCCTTTCCCTTCTCCAGGGGATCTTCCCAACCCAGGAATCGAACCCAGGTCTTCCGTAATACAGGTGGTTTCTTTACCACCAGAGCCACAAGGAAATCCTAGGAATACTGGAGTGGGTAGCCTAACCCTTCTTCAGTGGATCTTCTCAACCCAGGAAGGGGAATTGACTGCTAATTGGTATGGGATTTCTTTCTTGGAAGATGAAATGTATTCTAGAATTAGTGGTGATGGTTTTATCTGTACACTTTGAAAATGAATTTTATGGTGTATGAATTATATCTCCCCCAAAAAGTGATAGATGGGAAAGGTTTTAAGCATCATAATTCCTGCAGTCTTTTTAACTGTACATACTGCTGGTTTGATATGTGCATTGTTTTATTAATCCGTGAAGTGAAATGGTCTCATTATCAACCATTTTAGCTATCTATATCTTTCAACCACTGAATATATTGTCATACAACAAATATTTGTTTTAAAAGGTGATGATGAAGATGATTCAGAAGATGAAAATAACACTGATAACAGAACTAATTCAGATGGACCATCTGCAAAACGGCAAAAACCATCTTAACTAGCTTTTATGAAATGTAAAAGACTGCTACCATATTTTATTTACCACACACTGACATTTAAGGAAGACTTGTGCTCTAATTTGGAAAGCGTTTGTTTTTTTCCCTGGGACAGTTTTGTCAAAGAGCAAACTTTTTCTTCTGTGTTCATCAAAGAAAGACATAAATGCATAGAAATGAATCCCTTTTCTTGGGTGAGAAGTCAGTTTCAGATCATGGAAATAAAATAGACATTTAGTAATGTATAATATCCAGTAAGTTGGCAACTGAATTCTTACTTTATACTTTTTAAATACCCATTGAATTAAATTGTGTGGTATCTACATGTTTTAGCTTCTGCTTCTGTTACGAAAATACATGTCAAGGTTTATGGACAATAACATTTCAAGGAACTGACATTTAATTTAAAAATGGCAGGTGCTTCGCTGGTGGTCAAGTGGCTAAGACTCTGCATTCCCAATGTGGGGGTTGGGGTGGTGGTGCCTAGGTTCCTTCCCTGGTCGGGGAACTAGATCCTGCATGCTGCAGCTAGAGTTTGCATGCCACAACTAAAGACCCAGCATGACGAAATGAAGACTGAAGATTCTGCAAATGCCACAGCTAAGACCTGGTGTGGCCAAATAAATTTATTAGTTAAGTAATTTAAATTTAAGAATGGCAATTCCATGTAAGTAGAAGGAAAATGGGAATAGTGAGAAATACTGAAGGGAAGGAGAGCCCTTGAGAGAAACCCAGGAAAATCTTGAATCCACACTTGAACTCAATATACAGACTTCTGGAGATGATACCACTCAACAGATAGATGTTTAACTTGTACCTTAAGAGAGTCAAATTGGGGTGTGCTTTTATGCTGGTGATACGCTGTTTATGTTAACAAGTGTATAAGTCTTTAGGTAAGCAACCTGTGTTGATTATAACTTAAGATATTTCATGTCATTCTGTAGTCAGACTTTGATTTTGCTTAACAAGGAACTATCAGATCCTTTAAATACATATATGTATGTATTCCTAGAATGTATGTGTGTATGTATTCCTTTTCTGCTTGTCAGAGGGACTAAGGTATTTTTCATTTACCACACATATAAATGTTTCCTGATTCATTTTGATAGCTAAACTACAGGGAATAAAATCAAGTTACAGGTACCTATTGAAACACAAATAGTCACAGAATTTTAGAGTTGGAAGTAACCTTATAGATTATATGATTTACTCAGAGATGAATTGAATCTTAGATATTTTCCCTGAGTTACAGAACGTACTGGCAGAGCTGGGTTATACACACAGCCTTTAAAGATTACCATAGTACTTTCACAGTTACACATTCTGAAAACTGTAGCTTACAAAGTACATGGTATTAAGGAAATTGAATTTACACTCCTTTTTATATGTTTAAAGTATTGTTTTAGTTGGAATATCAGGCTTCTACCAAGTACTCTTATGTAATTAAAAACAATACCAATTAGAAAAAGTTATAAATGGTCAGAAATTACCTCGTTTGTTTAGTTTGTGATATGTCTTTACTATTGGAACTTCAGGTCAGTTACTGATTTACAATAATCTTTTATCTTTATACATTCCTTAAAAGAACTTGGGACTTCCCTGGTGATCCAGTGGTTAAGACTCCAAGCTCCCAATGCACAGGGCCTGGTTTCAATCCCTGGTCAGGGAACTAGATCGCACATGCTGCTAAATCCCGAGTGCTGCAACTAAGACCCAGCACAGCCAAATTTTAAAAAAAAACTGTGAAATTAAAATAGTTCATAGTTTTAAAGTAATACCTGAACTTTGCTCCTGAGCATTTTATCTCCTTTGTTTAGTAAATATGTTTATAAAGAAGAAATACCAAGATATTCATGCTTGTAGTCTGGTGTTTGGAGGTCTGGTTTATAAGTCTGATGGATCTTTTCCTGATTCTAATACTGTCTTCATAAGTGATCCACATGTATGACAAAAAGGTTTTGAAGGTGTGAGGGACTAGTTTGAAGAACTAGTATAAGAGAAATGCCTTGCTGATTTTCTAATCTGCTGCCTTTAAAGAGTAATAACAATAGCCACAGACATACAGGACAGTTAATGTCTGAAACAGCTTTAGTAAAGTAAACAACTTTACTTTCATGCAAGAAAGTCAACCCCACAATCCTACCTAAAAATAAGCTTGATGCATAGATGTGTGTTCTAAAAGTGAGTGCTTTTGTGTCACATTAAGAAATACTTCAATAAAGTTCTGTGACCAAGGACAAGAACTTTTACTCTTTTATAATAGGTTGCTGTTGCTTGGCTACAATATTAGTTAGGAAGTTTGAACAAACATTTCCTCCAGCAGAAGTTTCTTGGCTTCTGAGTTGTTAGGCCTCATACTATGTGTTTCTGTGGAGCCTAGCCCCCTGTACTGACTCCCTCATGTTATGAAGTGTACTTTATTAGAATTATTTCTTCAAGCTGCTCAATTTTTAAAAAACTTTTATTGAGAAGACTTGTATTTTTAAGAAAATAGAGTTTGTTTTCTTCCAAATGGAACAACTGGTTGGAGACATCTGCGGCTCTCAGTTTATTTTGTAGTACTTTTATCTAGATCCTGTTTAGCCTATTAAAGTTACACCTATTCCTCAATATAATTAATTCATTTTACAAACATAGTGTATCATTTTTTATGATGCACTAACATACTGCAGTAAGTGATATGATAACGTATAAGATATACTGCAGTAAGGCGCATACACAAAACATCCTGAAAACATAGGCTTTTAAACTCATTTTCATCCACTATGTTGTGATAAAATGATTACAGGAAATTCTTGTTTGGACTTACCCTTGTGGGCAGCTGAGCACCACGGAGTTAAAACTACTAGAGTTTGCAATTATGTAACTATGGTAGTTAGAAATAAATTAAAGTGTTTGGGGAAATTATCATTTTGTGATTTCATCTTGCATATTTAAGTATATAGTAAGATTAGCATGTAAAATTATAGAAATTGGAGGATATTTGTAAAATAACAAATGAGAAACAAGTTGGTTAGTTTTTGTGATAAAGTTGGGTTCTTTTCTCACTACTTTGAACATAATTTGAGGTAGATTCAAGATTTATAGTGTATAAAATAATATTTTTAAAAAAACACAAACTCACAAAAGTACTAAAAGAAAATGAACTGAGGTTTTTTTTTAATAGTATCAGAGTGAGTAAGGATACCTAAGCAAGACTTTAAGAAATCCAAACATTGTGATAGAAAAGATTAATAAATATATTTATATGGTAATAAGCATTTCTGAACATTCTATAAATGAGGTTAAAAGACAAAGGTAGGGTATTTAGTGTTTTCAACAGAAATGAGCAAAACCTAATATGCCTTTTATAGCTCTCACGTGTACCAGTCAGAAAGACAATAGAAATTTCACTTCAAATAAATGAAAATTAAAACCACAACGCAGTATCTCACTTTTACTTTTCAGACTGAAAGGTCAAAAGTTTTGATGCAATATTGAGCTGAAAATGGTGTGAAATCTATAAGATGCTGGTGGTGGGAGTGTTAATTGGTATAAGTCAAGTTGACTTATAAGTCAAGTTGACTCTGTTAAAATTTAAAGATGTATGCTCTTGGGCCCTATCAGCAATTCCACTGATAGAATTTATCCTATGGATAATAGCATACATATACACAGATATATTTACAAGATTATTGATTGCAGCAGTATTCTTGGTAACAGGATTGGTGGTGGTGGTTTAGTCAATAAGTCATGTCCATCTCTCGCAATGCCATGGACTGTAACCTGCCAGGCTCCTCTGTCCATGGGATTTTCCCAGACAAGAATACTGGAGAGAGTTGCCATTTTCTTCTCCAGAACAGCAGATTATCACAACCTAAATGTTTATCAGCAGAAGACCCTAGTTAAAGTAGAAGCATTTCAGTACAATAATTCTGTGCAGCCATTAAAAAAAGAACATGTGTTGTTAAGGATCCATCTCCAGGATATGATGCTAAATGAAAACTAGCGAGATATAGGACAGTGTGTAGAATGCTTCTAGTGGAGAGGACTGGCCAGATAGAGTATCTCTGAAGGGAGAGTCAGACTGCATCTGGGAAGAGGGAGTTGGGGTTGCAAGTGAGAGGGAGATTGTTCATTGTACCCTCTTGTTCTCTTTGCATTTTTAAAAGCATATGCTGGGCTTCCTGGGTGGCTCAGTGCTAAAGGATGTGCCTGCCAATGCAAGAGACAGGAGTTCGAATCCTGGTCAGGGAGGATTCCCCCATACCTCGGAGCAATTAATCCCATGTGCCTCAAGTATTTAGCCTGTGCTCTAGAGCCCGAGAACTGCAACTACTGAAGCCCATACACCCTAGAGCCCCTGCTTTGCAAAAAGAGAAGCCACTGCAATGAGAAGCCTGAGCACCGCAGCAAAGAGTAGCCCCTGCTTGTGGCAGCTAGAGAAAAGCCTATGCAGCAATGAAGACCCAGTGCAGCCAAATATTTTTAAAAAGCATATGCTACATATTTTTCTACAAAAGCAGAGAAAAAATCATGCTTTAAAAAAAAATCCTTTTGTTGTTGTTGTTGTTGTTGTTGTGCTGGATCTTCATTGCCGCGTGGGGTTTCTTTAGTTGCAGTGATGGGGGGGGAGTACTGTCTATTGGTGGCACACGGGCTTCTCATTGTGGTGGTTTCTCTTGTTGCAGAGCGTGGGCTCTAGGCTAGGCGGGGTTCAGCAGTTGTGGCTCCCAGTCTTTGTTGCTTCACAGCATGTGAGCTCTTCCCAGATCAGGAATCAAACCCGTGTCTCCTGCATCGACAAACAGATTATTTACCACTGAGCCACCACCAGGAAAGCCCCCATGCTTTTTTTTTTTAATTTATTTAATTATAGGCTAATTACTTTACAGTATTGTAGTGGTTTTTACCATATATTGACATGAATCAGCCATGGGTGTACATATGTCCCCCATCCTGAACCCCCCCTCCCACTTTCCTCCCCATTCCATCCCTCAGGGTCATCCCAATACACTGGCCCTGAGTGCCCTATCTCAGGCATCAAACCTAGACTGGAGATCTGTTTCACATATGGTAATACACATGTTTCAATGCTATTCTCTCAAATCATCCCACCCTCGCCTTCTCGCACAGAGTCCAAAAGTCTGTTTACATCTGTGTCTTTGCTGTCTCGCATATAGGGTCATTGTTACCATCTTTCTAAATTCCATATATATGTGTTAATATACTGTATTGGTGTTTTTCTTTCTGACTTCACTCTGTATAATAAACTCCAGTCTCATCCACCTGATTAGAACTGATTCAAATGCATTCTTTTTAATAGCTGAGTAATATTCCATTCGGAGAAGGCAATGGCAACCCACTCCAGTACTCTTGCCTGCAAAACCCTATGGACAGGGAACCTGGTGGGCTGCAGTCCATGGGGTCGTTAAGAGTCAGACACGACTGAGCGACCTCACTTTCATTTTTCACTTTCATGCATTGGAGAAGGAAATGGCAACCCACTCCAGTGTTCTTGCCTGGAAAATCCCAGTGACAGAGGAGCCTGGTGGGCTTCCATCTATGGGGTTGCACAGTCGGACACGACTAAAGCGACTTAGCAATATTCCATCGTGTTTATGTATCACAGCTTTCTTATTCATTCACCTGCCGATGGACATCTAGATTGCTTCCATGTAAACAGTGCTGCGATGAACATTGGGATACACGTGTCTCTTTCACTTCTGGTTTCCTTGATGTGTATGCCAGGCAGTGGGATTGCTGGGTCGTATGCCCCCGTGCTTTTTAAATAAGGGCAGTTCAGCCATGTTAACAGTTTAAAACATTGTCGTGTAAATAATTCAGGCCAGAAATTAAGCAATCCAGGCTTAAGAATGTCCACATTTCCCATCTGACTACTGTTATGTCAGAAGGGGAGTAGAATGCAGTTTCTAAAGAGGTTAGGAGAGCTGGGCTAAATACAAGACAGGGTAACTTTAATAAAAGAGGAGGTATTTCTAAAACTGATGGGCCTAGCTGTAACTCTCTATTGTTCAGTCGTGTCTGACTCTGCAACCCCCATGGACTATAACACGCCAGGCCTCCCTGTCCCTCACCATCTCCTGGAGTTTGCCAGAGTTCATGTCCATTGCATTGGTACATTTATACAGTCCATTACAACTATATAAAAAGCTGTAACCCTCTAGCGAGTGCATTATTCTCAAAGTATAAAAAGAATTTCCTAGTGTTACTGTAACTATTCCAGCCCTCAGGTGACCTTTGGGATCAGAATTGCTCTATTTAAAGACGTGGCCCAGGAAACAGTGAATGCTAGACAGTAAGCCTCTATTTATATCTTTTAAAAAGTAGCAGCTCACATTGGAGCAGCACAAGGCTATTAGGTACAGTTTTAAATAGAAATTTACTCTCATGCCAAAATTCTGCTGGGAATAGAAGTAACTTCTAGAGGCACCATTACTAGTTTCAGTGAGTGCTTTAATTTAGGGCTAAGATAATGCCCCCTGATACCAGAGTACTGAAGGTGTATTCTGTAGCTTTAAGATGTTGTCAAGATACTTGCTGCATTTGTTTGGTGGTTTAGGAAACCATTGTCTTCATGGTTGTCATTTAAGAACTTCTAAGTGGTGACTCTGAAAACCTTGTTTGTGAATGTGGTCTTTGTTTTTCTTGCATCAGTAAGAAAAATGCCAAGATAGCCAACATCGCAAGAATTATTGGCAAAACTAAACTGGGGGACTCATTTTAAATTTTGGCCTTGAAAAGAAATTATCCTCACATGCTGAAACCTGGAAGAGCTTAATAACCAAACTTACCTAGAACATGTGACACATTATGCTGTGCACTTTGTTTTTTTTTGGAAAGTGGTAGTCCCTCAGTAGTGTCCGACTCTTTGCGACACCATAGACTGTAGCCTGCCAGGCTCCTCTATCCATGGAATTCTCCAAGCAAGAATACTGGCATGGGAAGCTATTCCCTTCTCCAGGGGATCTTCCTGAGCCAGGGGATCAAACCCGGGTCTCCTGCATTGCAAGCAGGTTCTTTACCATCTGAGCCACCAGAGAAACCCATGCACTCAATAACTTGAATCTTTTTTTCTCTCTGGAGGGTGAAGTAGATTGTTTTGTAGCCTAGTGAGAGAGTTGTCGAGTGGCAGTAAAAATCATTCATGTAGTAAGTAATTACTAAGCTCCTACTGTGTGCCAGGCACTCTTCTGGGCATAGGCTACATGACATGAACAGACAAGTGCCTGCCCTTTTGGAATTTAGATTCTGACAAAATGTATAACATGTCATATGATGGGAAGTGCTCTGGAGAAAAGCGGGGGAGGCAGATGGTTGATTTTAAATAGGGTGGTCAGAGGCAGCCTCACTAAGCTGACAGTTGAACAAAGGTCTAAAGAACATGATGAAGCTGGTCAGAGCTGAGCATTCAAGCAGAAGGTACACTGAGCCCAGAGGCCCTAAAACATGTTTTCTGGCTTGTTCTAGAATCAACAAGAATACCAGTATGGGTAGCGTGGAGCAAAGGATGGAGGGGTAGTAGAAGATGAAGTCAGGGGCCACTTAGAACTTTGTGTGCCACGTTAAGGACTTTGACTTTTATTCTGAAAAGGGAAATATAGAAGGATTTTTGAGAAGAGTAACATTTTTAAATGATCCCTCACCACGTGTTTAATAGTAGACTTGTAGGGGACTTGAGCAGATTTTGGTGGTTGGAGAGATCAGCAGCTTATCTTTAAATAGGTTAAATTGCAGGTGCCTGGTAAGCTACCTTAGTAAATATCAGGTAGGTGGTTAGCTATTCAAGATGAGCTCAGGAAAGAAATTTGGGTTTTAAAGCCATGAGCCTGGATAAGATGACGAGGGGGTAGAAAAGAGAACATGGGCATGCCATCTCTTAGAAATTAAGTAGATGCCCCAAAGAGGAACCACCAAAGAGCACAAGAAAAGCTAGTGAGACAGAAGACTAATAGAAAAGTGTCTAGAATTGGGCTACTTAGCCACATGTGGCTGTTGAATTAAAATGTAAAATTCAGTTCCTCAGTCACACTAGCCGCATCTCAAGGGCTCATATCATGTGGCTTCTGGCTGTTGACAGGGACAGGACAGATAGAGGACGTTTCCATGATCACTAAAATTCTATTGAGCAGTACTGTTCCAGAAACCTACAGAAGAAAATACTTCAAGGACAAGGGGGTGTGCCCAAAAGTAATTTGAGGGGAGGTTCCCTGGTGATCCAGTGGTTAGGATTCCATGCTTTTGGTGCCAAAGGTGTGGGTTCAGTCTCTGGTTAGGTCACCAAGATTCCCCCAAGGAGTGGCATGGCCAAAAAGGAATGTGAAGACTGAGACTTGACCACTGGGTTAGTTACAAAGACGGGCACGCTGTTGACAAGAGAGCGACCTTGATAGAGTCAGAGACAGGAGCCTGACAGAAGTGTATTCAGGATAAACTGGACAATAGGAAGCAGAAAATACAGACATCTCGTTCCCCACCATGAGCTTGGGCTGGCAGCTGTCTGCAGTCTACCTGGTGTGGTCCTGTCTACACTGACATCCTTGCCAGTGAGGGTCCTGACATGCCCGGCCTGCTGCTCCCTGTGCCCCGTGCCCAGATCCATTCCGAACCACTACAGGAGCAGCTCAGGACCGGGGCTCACCTCCTGCTTCCTGTGTCCTCCTGCCTGGCGCTGGGCCTTGCCACACCTGTTTAACATGGTGAACAAACATACAGGTTTGATTATTTTCTGGGTGCTGTCACTTCAGAGCACTTTATCTGATGATTCCACTTCCCCAAAGAAAAGCTTTTTAATTACGAAAGCTTTGTTTGAAGTAGAATCAAATTGTAAGGGAATCACATTTTCCCCTTTAAAACTGTAGTTTTTTTTTTTTTTTATGACTGTATTTCTTTATTTTTGGCTGTGCAGGGTCTTCAGTTGCATGGGCTTTTCTCTAGCTGCAGCAAATGGGCTACTCTCTAGTATGTGGGAGAGTTTACTAGAATTTGAAGTCTAAGAAAGTCTCCCTCGATAAAATAAGGAATTGGTACTTTACAAGACAAATAGCAAACTCACAAACCTTTCATTACATCATTTGTAAGACAAAAAGTGATGGAAATAATGTTCTTAAACGATTTCCAAACTAGCACTGCCTCAGGACAAATCAAATAAAACAAGAAACTGCAATGACTTTTCTTAAATTATGTCCTTTTTTGATAAGCAGCATAGTAGAATGATATAGCTGGAGATCTGAAGCCAGATATCCTGTGTTCAAATCCTGGCTCTTCCACTAGTGGTGTGACCAACAGCAAGTTATTAATCTGTGTGCCTCAGGCATCCTTGTTTTCCTCTTCCGTAAAGTGGTACTAATACCAACACATACATACTTGCATCATAGAACTCTCATGCAGCATGAATGCGTATATCTCCGGAATCTGCCTGCAGCCATGCATACTTTCAGTAAGTACTCAAAAGACGCAAGTGATTTGGTTACCTGTCCCTTGCAGAAACACGTATTTCAAACTGTTACTTAAGTTGAAGACTGAGTGTATCAGTGTCTTGTAGCAAAAAAACATTTCAGTAACTAGACCTTTGGAAGTAGTAGAGGAGAGAAATGAGACTATTGGAGAAGAATCTGATTGTGCCTCTCCTGAGTTACAAGGACACCTGCTTTATCTTTCAAGTAAAAGCTTCCTGTGGAATGCCCAGCCTTCCACTCTGGTCAAACCTGACTTAAAGCTGCTTGAAAACTTTGATTTTCAGTAGCTCATACAAATTGAGAAAAACCTTTCTTCAGTTTTTTTCCATTTATTAGCATGGTTAGGCAGACAGTACCCAGTGCTGAAACATGTCGTCTGTGAGAAGCCCTATAGCTGAGGGATTAGGAATAAAGGCATCAGATGTCGCGTTAGGCTCTGGCTTTGCTTCTTGGCTATGTGACCCTCAGCAAGTTTCAGAACTTCAGTTCACTGTCCTTATCTGTAAAATCTGGATAATAATAACTTATCTCATAGGGCTGTGGGGGGACTACATGAGTTGATTCACATTAAAGCTCTTAAAATAGAGCCCAAGAGAAGCACCAGAAAATGTTATGATTCTTATTCAAAATCAGTGTAAAACATTTCTCTGGTATTGATGATGTAACTATAAAAATATATCTTGATCTCACCCAGAAAAAAAAAGAAAAATTCCTAAAATCTAGTTTTCCATTTTTCAGTTATTTGTATTGTTACCAGACATGAGGTAGTGAGTACAAATGCAAAAGAGGCAGTACAAGGATTACATCTTCATGCAGTTAACCTGTCGCCTGAAGACTAGACTTAGGCAGAAAAAGAAAATCAGAGGGATGGTGACTTGAGAGCATCGCTTAGATAGCACACATCTGACAGGGATTGGACTGTTTTCATTGAACACCTTGTTTCCATTTTCTGTGTGTTAGACTGCTCAGCTTTCAAACATTTAGTCTTTTCCCAAGTAGTTTTTTTTTAATTGCATTAATAATTCTACCTAATAGCACCCATAAAGACATTACTAAAAGACATTTTACTTCTCAAGACACTCATCGCCTCAATAATTTCATACCAGTTTCTCACAAGCTGATAGCAAACAAGCATAGTGCCTTAGCTACAGTGGGATGAACTGGTGTTTTTAGTTTGAAGAATTTTAAAGCAAGCCAAATAATTGTATAAAATTTAAATTTTATGACCATGTTTGGACCTTTTTACATTAAGCACAATGGAAATGTTCATATTCATTTTCCCCAAAAGGAAAATTTTCTGAATTATCACTATGTTGCACAGTAAAATAAAAATATGAGTCCAGGTACTTATTCAAGTTTCTAAGGAATGCAAATAACATAAAATTTTACTTCCAAAATCTGAAGTCATCCACATGATTTTGTAGTACTGATTCTCAGTCTTTACCTAAAAATTCATTATTCAGATAAAGTTAGCCCCCTAGCCACATTCTTTAAAAGCTTCTGCCCCACCACAACTTCCTGAGATCTGTGAAGAAACTGCAGTCTTGTGATCAGGTTCCATATCATACTGGCAGTTTTGTACTTGTAAGGAAAAAATGATGACGGATTTTATGTGTCAATCAGTTGTAGTCTGCTGATCTGATTAGAAGCCTTGACAAATGCTTGGTGGCGATTGCATATAACTGCCAAGCATATGGGGATAATACAGTAGCCCACTGTTTTGGGGTCAGCTCTTGTACAAGAGTAAAGGAATAAAAACATCTGTAAGTAAGGTATCAGAAAAACAATTGTCCAGAACCAAAAAGGCAGGGAGAGCAACCGAGTTTTCAAGGAGTGTGTCCAGGTGGTTCCTTCAAGGGGCTCCTCTGGGTGCTGTTGAATGTGTTCCAAGGCCAGCCTGTTGTAAGTCTCATTGATTTCAAAAACGTAGTAAAATGCTGCTGCACTTGCTAATAGATACAGTCCCACTCCAATCCATCCCATCCGCTGACGGAAATTCATCATTCTCCATGCTCTGTGCCTGCCAGTTAGAAACAACAAGTTAGGGTCTAGTAATGCTGTCATGGCAACTATTCCAAATGTACTTAACTTCTTTTACCCCAATGAGCTCTAAAATACCCCATTTGAGGTTTTAAATAACTAAATTTACATCTATTAAGAAATGTAAACAACTTACAGGTCGTTTTATGTAATAGATATGATAAAGTTTAATTATATATTGAGCAGGCTTTTTATTGAAGCCCACAGATAAATCACTATATCTGACTTAAACAGGTCCAGTACACCGCCCCTTAAACTGTTTCCTACGGAACATTTCACTGTTAACAGTTCAAATACTTTCTGATTTAACAGTATTGCTGCAAGACATGAACGCTTGCTTATTCAAGTCAAACCTATGTCGGAGCCCCCAAGTTAAGACAGTAACTCTTAAACACTTACAGTGGTCCCGAAAATCTTCCTGTTCCCACGGCAAGCGTTAAAGAGTCACTCAGTTCTGAATAATCGGGTGGCTTTGGCATTTCAAAGAAAAAGCCATAAAAGAAATCCCCCGGGGTCACCGGCTGGGAGAATGGTGAGCAGCACGGCCAGTCTGGAGCAAAGACTAAGTGTGATTAAGCACAGCGTGACTGCAGCCAGTCACGCGGCGGGCTGGTCCCCGTCGCTGCTGCCCGAGCCCCAGCCAGTGTCGGTCGGCCCAGCCGGGAGGCTTCCCCGACACCTGGGCCTTCCCTGCAGCCGGCCCCGCCCCCTGTCGCGCAGCAGGGACCGCCGGCCGCGACGCGACCAGGGCTGCGCAGGCGGCGCCAGACCCGGGCCTCTCCGCCTTGCAGCGCCGAAAGCCCAGTGCCGGGCAGCGGCCACCGGGCAAGGCTGCAGAGCTGGGCAGGTCCCGGGTCTCACCTCCTGTCCGGGTTGGCCCGCCTGCCCGCCGTCCCGGATGCTGCCACACTCGACGCTTCCGGCTCGGGCCGGAAGCGCGCATGCCCCACCCCCGAAAGACCCGGCCCTCCCCGTGACGTCAGTCCGCGGCTCAGCCTCCTCCAGCGCTCTCAATCGGCTTCAGCTGGCTGGCCGGCTAAAGTTGCGGAGGCGCGGGTGGTGGCAAAGACCCTCTTCTGGTGGGCGGTGTTCCGAGCCTGGCCGCTTCATCCCCCCTCGAAGCTTCGCCCTGGTGCTTCTCTCGTGGCTCTAGAGGGTCCCCCAGCTGTTCCGCCCCGCGGAAGGCCCTGCAGCGTCGGGCGGTCAGCTGTTCCCCCGGCGCGCCTCTGGTATCCCCCTTGGGTGTGCATCGAGTGGAGAAGAGGCCGCACCTCGCGTTCCTCGGGCCTGGCGGTCCGGGAAGCGTCGCGAGCAGGCCCTGGTGCCTCGGCTGCCGGCGATGGACTCAGACACAGACAGCTAGATCCGAGGCCCCGAGAGGCTCCGGTGACTGCTTGCCGCAGTGGGGCTGGCCGCAGTGGGGCTGGCCGCAGGCGCGGGTGCGCGGGCCTTCTCTGGGCTCGAGTCTCGGGTCATTCATTGACACTTTCAAACTGACCTGACTGCCTCGTCCTTGCAGCTCGTCGGAAACCCGGACGTTAACCAGACTTAACTCTAGTACCGCGGAGGAATATTGTGAATTGCGGTGGTGTCAATGGTGTGGGAAAAATTGGAATTTAAATCTGTTGTTTGGGGCACCATGACGCTGAGGCTCTTAGGAGACTGGTGTATGGGGATGGATGTGAACTTGCGGAAAGCGCCGTTGGTTGCCGGCATCGCCCAGACCTGTGATGTGGCAGAAATCTGTGAGCTGGTGTAGCCCCCCTTAGGGGAGTACCGACTCCTCGGGAGGATGTCCCGGAAGGACGAGATCAGGAATGTAGCCTTAATAGGACTTACTGACGAGACAAGTCATGCTCTGGTCCCTACGGAGATACCCGGAGGTGAGGGTGCCTGTAGTGTGATCATTAAGCCCCTTGACCCAGATAGTGAATTTTTAAGTGAAGTCGCTCAGTCGTGTCCGACTCTTTGCGACCCCTGTGGACTGTAGCCCACCAGGCTCCTCTGTCCATGGGATTCTCCAGGGAAGAATACTGGAGTGGGTTGCCATTTCCTTCTCCAGGGAGTGAATTTTTAAGCAGATTAAATGAGCTCTTAGAGGGGGAGGGCGTGACATTGGGTAGATTTACCAGAGCTCTTGCGTATGGGTGCGACCCTTTGATCTAGACTGGGATGTGATTCTAGGACTACGGGCCCCTTTGTTGGCACAGGCAGTCCATAAGGCTCTTCAGCCTGCTCTGCAACACCTGAAATACAAAAGACAAAGTTTTCTCAGGCAGTGATCCTCCAGAGCCAGAAGAAGAGTGTGAATCCTGGCTGCTTCATACTACTGAAATAATGAGGATATGCAAGATGTAAGATGTCAAAAAAACAAGGCGATTGCTAGAGAGCTTCAGAGACCCAGCATCCGGTATCAGTCGAGTCTTCCAGATAAACAATCCTTTGTCACAACTCCTGACCACTTACCGGAAGGAGGGAGAAAATTGCTTAGGTACTAAGGCTGGAGCCTTTGCTACAGAAGCTGGTAGAGAGAGGAGACTTGGAGTGAGCCTGCAGCAGGTCCTTGCTGGCGCAGTCCACAGAACCCGGGCTCAGGCAGGCTTCTTAGAGTTACTGACACTGATAAAGGATGAAGAGGCAGCTGAAGAGGAGGTGGGGGTGCCCTCCTCCAGGCAGGACTTGAGGGACATTTCACCTGAATCTTGGGAAATCAGGAAGGGCTATCTGCAGCGAGCAGGACATGGAGGCAGAACAGTGTATGCTCAGTGGTAGACATTAACCTGTCTTGTGCTGCCAAGTTACTCATGTTTGTGCAGTTCTTAGTATAATCCTTTGTCATTTCTGTGCCCATGTAATGTCTCCTAAATATCTCTCTAGTCATTGACTAGAAGGATGTAGTTCGGCACTGGTATTTATCTATTTATATTCACCCATGAATTTGTTTTTTAATCACTCACAGTTGTACAGAAGTTTCCTCACTACGCACATGTGATACTCTGAGAGGACGTCCGGGCATGGCTCAGGGGCACACGCTGATCAGACCTCGTTTAGATGTGTGATAACAGGGGGCCAGTGTAGCTGTCCCATGTGATGACACGTCATAGGTAGTTTCTAGGTGTGCGTGTGTCTGTTAGTCGCTTTGCAGCCCCGTGGACTGTAGCCCACCAGGCTCCTCTGTCCATGGAATTCTCCAGGCAAGAACATTTCCTTCTTCCCAATCTAGGGATCCAACCCGGGTTTCCAGCGTTGCAGGCAGATTCTTTACCATCTGAGCCACCAAGGACATCCAGTTAGGTATGTCTGGCCCTATATTAATCATGAAGATCATGAGCGGTGGTTTTTCTTTTCTGTGTGAATAGGAATTTTATTGATTCTGTGCCATCAAAACAAGAGGCAGAATTCAACGCTGTGGTTGGTAAGTTCGCAGCTGCGGTTGGTAAATTCGCAGCTGCCATCTCTAACCCCAGATTTCTCATGTGTGTCATCAGAGCATCTAGTTGTGAATGTCATATTAATAGGTTGCATTCAATTATAGATTGAATTAAATTATAGATGTGAATTTAGAAAATAAAGAAATGTGAATAAAATGACCTTTAATCTATTTTGTTTATACCAAGTTTCCACGAGCAATTTCACTTGAACAGAGTGTTTCAAAAGCATGAATCTGAATCTGAAAGCCACTCGATTTGCACAGTCCTTTGGACACTTAGTCCCTTGGACACTTTCCTCCTGGTGCCCAGGGGTAGGAGTAGTTTTCAAACTGAGCATGCTGGTGGGACCTTCTCCTGAGGCACAGTGGAATGAAATGAGACTGCAAATGAAATGAGTGCAAGTGACAGGTCCCAAGGCATCAATGTGTCGAATCTGGAGAGTGAAGGGAAAGACAGGATCATGGCATGCCTCTGGGTGGCAGACTAGACTAAACGGTCCATGTACTTCCTCACTTAATCCTTGTAAAAATCCTGCAAAATGGGGAAACAACTAGTTTCAGAATTCTGTCATCTGCCTTACTGCAAGACCTGTGTTCTTCCCACTGCCAAAGAGAGAAGCAGTCCTAAGGGCGTCTGGACCCAGCCTCACAAGGGAAGTTGGGCAGATTGTTAACATTTAATAATTCGTATGGACTACATCTTTCTTTTTTTTTTAAACAAACAAACTGAACAAACATGTTTATTTGGCTCTGACTGGTCTTAGTTGCAGCATGCAGGCAGCATGCAAAATCTTTAGTTGTGGTGCTCAGGATCTTGTTTTTAGTTGTGGCATATGGAGTCTAGTTCCCTGACTAGGCACTGAACCCAGGCCCTCAGCAGCGAGAGCACAGCGTCCAAACCATTGACCACCAGGAAAGTCCCTAGACATCCTTCTTAAACACTGCTGCCAACTGGACCCTGTAATGAGGAGTAAGAACCCGGAAAACCAGTGGGCAGTGGGGAGGGGTGGACATGGGCTAGTGATTTGGTCTCAAAATAAAAAAGGAAGAATGAAAGCTGAAAATTGCTGAAAGATCATACTGAAAGTCTTTAATAAAAATACCCCCAAAGAACCAGTTTTGGGATATATACTTTTCGGTTTAGATACAAAGTCATGTTTCTGTTATGAATAAATATCATGGGTTCATTCTTCATAAATTCACATGTGTTCCCCCCTACAGAAGGTTAAATACATGACAAACCATCTTGTTGTGCCTCCTTAAATGTATGTAATTTTAACTTTTCAAATGCAAGTGTGTAATAAAAGTGTGTTTGTCACTTAGTTATGTCCAGCTCATTGTGACCCCATGGACTGTAACCAACCAGATGCCTTTGTCCGTGGGAATTCTCCAGTCAAGAACACTGAAGAGGGTAGCCATTCCCTTCTTCAAAGGATCTTCCCGATCCAGGGATCCAACCCGATTCTTTACTACCTGAGCCACCAAGGAAGCCCAAAAGTGAGGAAGAAGAAGCTAAACAGGAGATGACGCATAGACTCTGGATGAAATCAGAGATGTAACTCTGATCTTGTTTATATGAGTATAGTCGTTTGTTTGCCACCTTAGGAAGTAGTAGTAGCTGTGTTTTGCTGACAGACATTGTGAATGTGTGCACACATAGGTGTTAATAAATGCTGCACCGCTCCTGTATGTGAGGCATTGAGATGGAGGGGGATGATTATATAATTAAATTGAGGTTATAAGCCCAGCCATGGAGATCTATCCAGTCAATAATAACAACTGACTTTGAACACTTGTGTGGACTAAGCACTGAACACCACTGAATGCATTTGGTCCTCCAACAATACTGAAAGCAAAGCTTTTTGTTTTCCCATTTACAGATGAAAGAGAGGCAAAGAGAAGTCAAGTAACTTGCCCAGGGTTTCCTAACTAATAAGTGGCACTGTCAGGATTTATACTATTTAAAGTCCTTGATCTTAATCAACTGTGTGCTGCTTTGTTAAGTTTTGTGAAAAACATTTCATCACTTTCTCTCTTTGATGAGAGGATTGAGACTCAAAGATTCAGTGGCCAGGAGATGGGGGAAGGTACAAAGTCTGACTCCAGAGAGTTTTTCTTAAGGTGTTCTGACATAAACATTGCTGCTGCTGCTGCTGCTAAGTCACTTCAGTTGTGTCTGACTCTGTGCGACCTCATAGACGGCAGCCCACCAGGCTCCCCCGTCCCTGGGATTCTCCAGGCAAGAACACTGGAGTGGGTTGCCATTTCCTTCTCCAATGCATGAAAGTGAAAGTGAAGTCGCTCAGTCCTGTCTGACTCTTAGCGACCCCATGGACTGCAGCCCACCAGGACTACCTTGCTCAGTCAGTGTTAATATCAGGGATCAGTCACGTTGACGGCATGTGTCTCTGATATGATGTAACGACAAGAGTGCTTCACATCCTCAGAACCCATAATCCAGTCTAGTCTGAGCAAAACATCAGGTTAATTCACACTGAGGGATGTTCTACAAAAGACCTGACCAACACTCCTCAGAACTATCAAGATCAGGAAAAACAAGAAAAGACTGGGAAACTGTCAAAGACCAGAGGAGAGTAAGGAGGCCTGGTAACTAAATGTAGTGTGGTATTCTGGAAGGTGTTTGGAACAGACGAAGGATCTCAGTGGAAGAGTGAAATCTGAATACACTCTAGCAGGTAGTGACTAGTAACATGTCAAGGTTGGTTTCTTGGAGGTGAAAATTACCAGGGTAATGAAAGCCGTTAAAAGGAGAAACTATGTGAGTACACACAAAGTCTCTCGACTGAGAAGGACAAATACAGTATGATCTTGCTTATATGCAGGATCTTAAAAGATACAAATGAACTTATTTACAAAACAGAAACAGACTCCAGACTTAGACAACGAATATGATGGTTACCAGAGGGGAAGGGTAGTGGGGAGGGATAGTTCGGGAGTTTGGCTTTGACATAAACACACTGCTAAATGTAAGATGAATAGCCAACGAGGACGTACTGAATAGCACAAGGGAAAAAAATATCTATAGCTAAAAGACATCAGCAGCTGTTCGGCTGCTCGGAATCAAAGAAATGTAAATAAAAATGATGAATGTCTAAAAAACAAACAAAAATTCTGTTTAGTATCTTTGTAACTTTTCTGGAAGTATCAAACTATTTTGAAATAAGTTGTTTGTTGAAATATATACATAGGTTCTTACATATATACTCAAATAGATAACAAATAACCTGGGAATTAAGTCACTCAGTTCAGTCACTCAGTCGTCTCCGACTCTTTGCGACCCCATGAATCGCAGCACGCCAGGCCTCCCTGTCCTAGGGAGTAACTAGAGTGCGAGTCCTTCCCCAAGATGGTTATTCATCTATAAACCACCAGGTGGCAGTAAGGACTCAGGTTAGGCCTTGGCCAGATCAAAGGAGGGAATGGGATTATTTCTTAGTTAAGTGGCATCACGCCTGCCTCCTTCAAAGACTGGAAAATTTCTCAAGGCTTTATGTGGAAAAATATTTAACTGCTCAATCTGGAACTGTGACTTCCTCTCTAGGTCCATAAACCCTTCTAGAAATCTTTTTTTAAAAAATTGAAGTATAATACTGGGGCTTCCCTGGTGGCTCGGCAGCAAAGAATCCACCTGCAATGCAGGAGAGGTGGATTCTATTCCTGGATTGGGAAGATCCCCTGGAGAAGGAAATGGCAACCCATTCCAGTGTTCTTGCCTGGAGAATTCCATGGTCAGAGGAGCCTAATGGGCTCCAGTCCATGCAGTTGCAGAAAGAGATGGACAGGACTTAGCAACCAGGCAACAACAGCATAGTTGATTTACAATGTTAATTTCTGCTGTACAGCACAATGATTCAGTGATCTATATATATATACATTGTTTTTGTATATCCTTTTCCATATGGTTATCACAGAATTCTTTTCTTTTGGCCACATCATTTAGCTTGTGGAATCACTCTTTGGAAGAAAAGCTATGATCAATTTAACATATTAAAAAGCAGAGACATTACTTTGCTGACAAAGGTCCGTCCAATCAAATCTATGTTTCTTCCAGTAGTCATGTATGGATGTGAGAGTTGTACTATGAAGAAAGCTGAGCATCGAGAAGACTCTTGAGAGTCCCTTGGACTGCAAGGAGATCCAACCAATTAGTCCTAAAGGAAATCAGTCCTGAATATTCATTGGAAGGACTGATGCTGAAGCTGAAACTCCAGTCCTTTGGCCACCTGATGCAAAGAACGGACTCCTTGGAAAAGACCCTGATGCTGGGAAAGACTGGAGGCAGGAGGAGAAGGAGATAGCAGAGCATTAGATGGTTGGATGGCATCACTGACTTGATGGACATGAGTTTGAGCAGGTTTCAGGAGGTAGTGAAACACACAGGAAGCCTGGTGTGTGACAGTCCATGGGGTCAAAAAGAGTCAGACACGAGTGAGTGACTGAGCTGAACTGACCAGGAACTGAACCTGGCCAGGGCCACCTTGGTGAAAGGGCCAAGTCTCCTAACCACTGGACCGCCAGGGAGTTCTCTGTCACAGGACACTGAATACATACAGTTCCCTGTGCTATACAGTAAGACCTTGTTGTTTATAGACTCTCCTACGTTGGCAAAGAGGCCCGGCCATGACAAATGGAATGATCCATCTGCACAAGTGAAAAGCATCTTCAGTGGGACTTCCTGGTGGGGCAGCGGCTATGACTCTGAACTCCCAAGGCAGGGAACCCAGGTCAGGGAACTAGATCCCCCAAGCTACAACTAACGATACAGCATGCTACAAGGAAAATAAAAATCCTGCATGCTGCAACCAAGACCTGGCACAAGCCAAATAAATAAATATTAAAAAGAAAAGAAAAGAAAAGCATTCTTAATGATTCCTCTTTACTCCCAGTCAGAGCATTTCACAGATTGGAAAGTAGCTGGTTTCAGAGATCAATTTCTGAAAGTCTCTCAGAGAGAATGACACTTAGGCCAGCAGTACTAATGTTTAGCTATCATAGGTTCCCCATACACTTCCCTGCCTCTGCAACCTGCAAGCTGTACCCTGCTCTCAGAGGTCTTGGTTTTCTTACGTTCACGGTGTGTGTTAGTTGCTCAGTCGTGTCCGACTCTTTGCAACTCCATGGTCTGTGGCCTGCCAGCCTCCTCTGTCCATGGGAATTCTCCAGGCAAGAGGACTGGATTGAGTTGCTTGCCCTCCTCCAGGATACCTTCCTGATTCAGGGATCGAAGCCATGTCTCCTGCATTACAGGCAGATTCTTTACCGCTGAGCCACTGGGTAAGAATTCAGTGTAATTCAGTGTAAAATAGGGTAGTCAGGCTCTTAGTCACCACCCAGAGAGGTGGTTTGGAAGTTGGAAGGCTGGAGTCTAAAATAGAATATTGCCAGTGAGGCAAGGGCGGCTCAGAGAAAGTGACTGGTTTGCTCAAGAACACACACTAGTTGGTGTCAGAGCCCAAACTTGAGTCCAAATCTGCATCTATTTCTCGTTTGTTCTATGGCCTGCAGTAAAAGCACTTAATTCCTCCTGAACTTCAGTTTACTTTCCTACAGAAGCTGTGATCCCTTGGTTTAGTTGCTAAATGGTATCTGACTCTTGCAACCCCATGGACCAAAGCCCATCAGGGTCCTCTATCCATGGGCTTTCCTTGGCAAGAATACTGGAGTGGGTTGCCGTTTCCTTCTTCAATTGTATGATCCCTTATAACTCTAAAACTGTGTGACTCAAAAGACATTCTAATTATCTTTATTTGAATATTCTTAATGTAAAAAGTGACTCTAAATTCTTAATTTAGACTTAATTTAGACTTGAAATGCCTAATTTTGTCCCTTAACATGTGTTCTCAAATATTATCAGAGAATCTTGATGAGTGTGCTAACTCACTAACTAGATTCTATGTTTTCTCTGATATCAAGGTGCATTGTAGTCTCATATAGGCCCAAGATGCTGATTCATATTTTGAAGGTTATAAATATTTCTTAATTGATCATAGTGCTCTGATGTAATAATAATGATAAATTGTGATATATATAATGATATATATAATGCTGTATACTAATTAATATGATGGCATATATAATATCACTTGTTAAACTCTTCCTAAGGTACCAGTCGCAGGGCTTCCTTGCTGGCTCAGCAGTAAAGAATCCGATGGCCAGTGCGGGAGACGCAGGTTCAATCCCTGGGTCAGGAAGATCTCCTGGAAAAGGAAATGGCAACCCACTCCAGAATTCTTGCCTGGGAAATCCCATGGATAGAGGAGCCTGGTGTGCTACATTGCATGGGGTCGCAGAGTCAGATGTGACTTGGCGACTAAACAGCAAGAGTAACATTAATGTGTCACGCATTGTGCTAAATGCTTGACATTTGTTACCTCATTTAATTCTGACCACAACCCTTATTGGTATATTTCTATGCTTAATTTCAAAGAAGGAAGCAGACCTTTAGATAGGTAAAAATGACTCGCCTGGAGTCACACAACTGCAAGCTACTGAGATTTGTTTGTTCTAGAGCCAGGATCTTAACCCCTGTGCCAGAGGGCCTCAGAGTACCTTGGCTCTGAATGGAACTAGCACTACTTTAAGAGTGGATATTAGAACATGAATATAATTACTGGTAAAGCAGGTTCTGACCACATACCCTGAGGCCCTATCCATCACCACTCCCTGCTCCCTCCCTCCAAAATAAATGTTAATAATGCAACCCAGCTTAGGCTGCAGCAGAGACAATAGTTAGCTACCAGCCAGCAACCATTAGCCCTTCCTCCTCTGTACCTAAATCCAAATTTGTTCTCCCACTTTACAGAACTGTGAACTTCAGGGGAAACCTAGCTTTTCCCTAGCCCCTGCAGGCAGCGGAGGTGGTAAATCTTGATTTAGTTTAAGATGACTCAGTCCTCTTTACCAAACTGCTCTTTTTAGGCATGGGCAAGTAATGCAGTTCTAACCAGTGAAATCTGAGCAGCAGTTTTTTAATCTTGATTTATGTAAGCGTGACTCTGGTCCCTGAGTACTTCAATTCAGATTCCAGGCTTCACCATTTTCTAACTTGATGGGTTTGGGCAAGTTTACTAACGCTTTCCTGGACTTCAGGTTCTTCGGCTAAAAATGGGAATAATTATGGCACTTACTCTGTGTCAAGACTCATAAGGTTACATACCGGGAACTGTACCTGATGCATAGTAAGGGCTCAGCAAGCAGCTATTGTATTTGTTCTCCTTTGTTGCACAACTAATTGCCCCCAGATTTAGAGGCTGAAAACAGCTGATCAGTGGATGAAGAATCTGGGAGCGACTGGGAGGCCCTGGCTGCCTGAGGTGTTGGTCAGGGCTGTGGTCGTTGCCTGGGAAATCTTCCAGGCTCACCCCCGCGGGCCTCATCACATGGCTGCCTGTGACACAGCAGCTGACGTTCACCATTTCCACAGAAGCAGGTGATTCAAAAGAGACAGCACCCAAGATGGAAGCCACAGTCTTTTTTATCTCCAACGTGGCACCCTATTACTTCTGTCAAATTCTACTCATTAGAAGCAAGGTAGTAACTCTAGCCTATTTTCAAGGAGATGAGACGGCACAAAGGTGTGACTTCTAAGAGGTGAGACTGCTGGGGGCCATTGCAGAGGCGATGACAGCTCCTGGTTGGTTTTTGTGTTTGTTTGTTTTACAGAGTCTACACTTTTGTTACTTCTCCTTTGTACTTTCCCTTTAAATGATACAATTCCTCTATTAGATCTAGGTTTCAAAAAAAAAAAGATCCTCCATGACATTGCTTGTCTCCAATTTAACTCTTTCATGTATCAGAGTAATAAACAGATTTGTTCTTTGTCCCTTCTAAAGCCTGCCATGGGTCCTCTTAGGTTTTACAACCAGCGTATGTTCAGCATTTTAGAGTTACAAGCATAATTGCCTCCTCAGTCTCTTTCTACTCCAAGCAGTAAATACCCAGCTGCTTCCCTGTCTCTGATTTCCTTCTGATCTCACCTTCTTCCCTTTAGGGAGAAGCAATATCCTCCAGGGCCCCTAACACTCCCATCCTCCTGGGAGTGGAGAGAAGACTTTGTCCCGCCACCTCCGGCTTCTCAGAAACTATTCTTTCAGTATGCAGTGAAAGCACTTTTCTTTTTGTCACAAGCAACAGGTGGGATCTTGGTTCCCCAACCAGGGATGTAACCCACACCCCTTTGCAAGGGAAGCTCGGAGTCTTAACCACTGGACCACCAGGAAAGTCCAAAAAAAGCTTTTAAAATGGGCATTCTTTTGTGGTTAGGGATAAATTGGTAGATTGGGATTGACATACACACCACCATATATAAAATAGATAGCTAATAACAACCTACTCTATAGCACAGGGAACTCTACTCAGTACTGTGTGATGATGATTATGGGATAAGAATCTAAAAGGAGTGGAGGACTTTCCTGGTGCCCCAGTGGTTAAGACTCCACGCTTCCGTTGGAGGAGGCACAGGTTGATCCCTGGTCAGGGAACTAAGATCAAGTAGCATGCCCAGGGGTGCGGCCAAAAAAAAAGAGAGAGAGAGAAGTAATACTATTTTATAAAAACAAAAAGAGTGGATCTGTGCATATGTATCGCTGATTCACTTTGTTAGACTCCTGAAACTAACATGTTGTAAATCAACTTTGCTCCAATAAAAGCTAATTTAAAAAATAGTAAAATGTGCATTCCTTTAATCTAATGTGTTCCGTTTATAGAAATGTATCCTAAGATACTAAGAATAGCCACAAAGAATGATATTCCATTGCAATAATTTTTAATCATTGTGAAAAACTGGAAACTAAATGGATCAATAAAAAGTGATGTGCGTGTGTGCATGCTCAGTAGCTTCAGTCATGTTTAATTCCTTGCAACCCCATGGACTGCAGCCTGCCAGGCTCCTCTGTCCACGGGATTCTCCAGGCAAGAATACTGGAGTGAGTTGTCGTTTCCTCCTCCAGGGGATCTTCCAGACCCAGGGATGGAACCCATGTCTCTTATGTCTCCTGCATTGGCAGGTGGGTTCTTTACTATTTGCACCAAGTTGAGTACATTAAGCCATGTGCAAAGGGCTATGGAATCTGCAGTGATTAAAACAAAATTATACTGGGTGAAGCCATATGCAGTTGTTTTTGTAGGTCAAAACTGGTTAAATTTTGGTAATTCATATGGTTCAGCCAAATAAAAGAATATTTTTTAAATATACAAATATATTTACAGCCTACTGAGTGAAAAAAGTTGAGTACCACAGTATTTATGGAACGATCTCATTTTTGTGTTGACACACACACACAAATATATTTGTAAAGAAAAAAATCTGGCAAAGCACACATCACAATGTTAACAGTAGTTGTCTTTGCGTGGGAGAATTAATTATCCTTGTTCCAAAAATGAAGTTTCTGCTTTTTTTCCAATCAATACTTCCTATTGGTGTAATGTTTACAGATTTGTAAATGAGTAAACTAGAACCTCAAAAAAGCATAAGATGCTAAACTCCAAGAGGCCAACCCTACATTCCTATTTTTCATAGTAATGGGTAATGCATTAAGCACAGCAGAAGCTAAATAGCTTTTCCGCAAGGAGCGGATGTGCCAGGCCCAGTCGGCAGGAGCGGAGTGTGCCCGTGCAGGGATGGCCGAGCCTCGGATGCTCCAAGGACAGGCTTCTTCTCTAAGTGACTGCTCCCAGTTTCGGAAAGCAGAGAGACAGAAGTGTGCATGTCTCCCAGGACTTCTGTACCGCGTTTGCTCTCTCTTCTTCCAGCCATAGCCCGGGTTTTGCTTGGAGATTCTCTCCGCCATAGCTTAGCCATAGTCTAGGGTTGGATGCGTGACCCAGACTTGAACTAACCAGAGAGTCACATTCGTGCAAGGTGAGCATGTGACCCGAGAGAAGCCGCGGAAAGATAAACTCCAGCTCCTCGGCGCCCTCTGCCGGCCTTTCTGTTGAATTTTTCTTTATCCTTTATTTTAAAAATTAAAATTTTAAATTGACATGCAATTGACATGTATTTGGTGGCGGTCTTGCCTGGTAGCTCAGTTGGTAAAGAATTCGCCTGCAATTCAGGAGACCCTAGTTTGATTCCTGGGTTGGGCAGATCCCCTGGAGAAGGAATAGGCTACCCACTCCAGTATTCTTGGGCTTCCCTTGTGGCTCATTTGGTAAAGAATCTGCCCGCAATGCAGGAGACCCGAGTTCGATCCCTGGGTTGGGAAGATCCCTGGCATGGCATGCCTGGAAAATCGCCATGGACAGAGGAACCCGGTGGACTACAGTCCATGGGGCCGCAAAGACGCTACTGAGCAACTAAGCACAACACATAGCCGTCGGCTCAGTGGTCAAGAACTTGCTTGCTAACACAAGTTCAATCCCTGGGTTGGGAAGATCCCCTGGAGAAGGGAAGGAATGGCTACCCACTCCAGGATTCTTGCCTAGGAAATCCAACGGACAGCGGACTGGCGGGCTGCAGTCCACGCCGTCACAGAAGAATCGGACACTGAGCAAGTAAAACAACAGATAGTCAGTTTACAATGTTGTGCCTGTTGAATTTTAAATTCAGTTATATTGCATTACTTTCTTCTCACTCACCCATATTTTGTGATTATTCCATTTTTATTCATTTTCTGTTCTTATTCCGTGGCTGTATTACTTTTACTACAGTGATCTATTCCTGCCTAATTAATCACCTCACAACTTAGTGGCTTGAAACAATAAAGATCACGTATTATCTTTCTCAATTTCCTTGGGTCAGGAACTCAGACAGGGCTGAACAGGTATGGCTTGTCTCTTATATGATGTCTGGGGCCTCTGCAGAAAGACCCTGAGGCTGGGGACCTAGAATCATCTGAAGTCTCATCACGCCCTTGTCTGGCCAGTGACACTGAGGTCAGCTCAGGGACCCATGGGCAGGTGGTGGCTGGTATCTGCCAGAACACAGCATTTTGTCTGCCAGGCCTTTCCAGGTGCGCTTCCTCGAAATGAGAGTCAGAACCCCAGACAAGACCACATACAACCCTTGGTTGTTATGCCTCTGAAGTCTCTCTCTCTATTTTTAAAAAATATTTATTTATTTGGAAGGTGATTACAATATTGTGATGGTTTTTGCCATAAATCAACACGAAGCCTCTGAATTTTCTTAATTAAAGTGCCCCCTCCCTTTTCTCCATGCCATGGCCTTGTTGAATCTCGAATGTTAGAAAGACACATAAGAAACACTTTTATATTCCCCAGACTATTTCAGCATGGCTTGTAGAGTCTAACAGGTGGCACTAGTCTTTGCTAGAAAGGCTGCAGATGTGACTTGAAGTCTAGTGGAGTCGCCTTAGGTCATCCTCAGATGTCAGACTGCAGCCTTTGACGTTTCATCCCCACAACAACCCCTGTACTCTGAAATACAGACTTTTGATAGAGACATATTTTCCTCCCAGACTTTTGAGTATCCCTATCCATGTAAAGTTATCTTTGGATCAAATGAGATCCAAGAGAAGGCAGGAACCCAAAATACTGAATTCTTTGCAGGGGCCATGGTGCCCAGGGGACGCCCTGAGACATTCCCTTAAGCTGACATGCAAAGTGCTTCTAAAGCAAAAAGACTGAAGAATTCTCTGCTTGAATTATTGTTTCAGAATATTACTGAGGTAAGTATGAGAAAAGGGATTCACCTTTGGTGGGGAGCCTTGTACCTCCTTCCTATATGAGGATTTGCCCACTGCATTCCCTGAAAGCTCAGTTAGTAAAGAATCCTCCTGCAATGCAGGACACCCTGGTTTGATTCCTGGGTCAGGAAGATCCACTGGAGAAGGAATAGGCTACCCACTCCAGTATTCTTGGCCTTCCCTTGTGGCTCAGTTAGTAAAGAATCTGCCCGCAATGCAGGAGACCTGAGTTCGATCCCTGGGTTGGGAAGATCCCTGGGTTGGGGTCCCTGGATTGGGAAGATCCCCTGGAGAAGGGAAAGGCTACCCACTCCAGTATTCTGGAATGGAGAATTCCATGGACTGTATAGTCCATGGGGTCGCAAAGAGTCGGACACGACTGAGCGACTTTCACTTCACTTAGTTTCCTAGGACAGCTGGAACAATGTCCTAAAACAACAGAAACGGATTCTCTCACAGTCTGGAGGTGAAAAGTCAAAAGCAAGGAGTCTGTACTGCCTGCTCTCTGAAGGCTCCAGAGAAGGATCAGCTGCACACCACGCTCTCTTAAAAAAAAAAATAATAATTGCATTTATTTTTATTTTTGGTTGTGCTGGGTCTTTGGTGCTGTGCAGGCTTTCTCTGGTTTTGCAAGTGAGGGCTGCTCTCTAGCTGTGGTGCGTGCGCTTCTCTTGCTGTGGAGCACGGGCTCCAGGGTGCGTGGGCTTCAGTAGTTGCCGTTCTCAGGCCTAGAGCACTGGCTCGGTAGGTGTGGCTTACTTGGGCTTAGTTGCTCCACAGCTTGTGGGATCTTCCCAGACCAGGAATCGAACCCGTGTCTCCTGTGGATTCTTTACCACTGAGCCACCAGGGAAGCCCCATGCCTCTCTTTAGCTTCTGGTGGTGTCCAGCAATCTTCAGCGGTCCTTGCTTATAGACACATCACCCAATCTCTGCCTCTATCATCACATGGCCTTCTCTCCATATATTTCTCAGTTTTCTTTTCTTATAAGAACACCAGTCATTGGATTAGGGCCCACCCTAATCCAGTATGACCTTATTCTAACCAATTACATCTTGTTGTTCAGTCACTAAGTCATGCCCAACTCTTTTTGACCCCATGGACTGCAGCACACCAGGCTTCCCTATCCTTCAGTATCTCCCTGAATTTGCTCAGACTCATGTCCATTGAGCTGATGATGCCTTCCCACCATCTCATCCTCTGTCGCCCCCTTTTCCTTTATATCTGCAAAATCACTATTTCAAGTAAGATCACATTCTGTGGTTCCAGGTGAACATGAATCCTTGGAAGACCCTATTCAATTCAGAGCCCTGACCCTGAGTCTGATTAGAATGCAAAAGATATGGAACCCACCCACTTTTACAGAGTCTGAGAACACCTGATACACACTTTCCCAGTCTCCCTGTCAGGAACACACACATGTGTGGCCTGGGCTTTGCCAGTGGACACCCCCACAGAGGATTTTGTATCTGGAGCTGGAGTTCTTTTGTAAAGAATCACAGGAAGAGAAATTCTTCTAGCTGGTCATGTGTATTTGTCAGCTTCTATAGGTAACAAATATTGGGCTTCCCAGGTGGCTCAGTGGTAAAGAATCCACCTGCCAGTGCAGGAGATGCAGATTTGATCCCTGGATTGGGAAGATCCCCTGGAGGAAGAAACGGCAACCCACTCCAGTATTCTTGCCTGGGAAATTCCATGGACAGAAGAGCCTGGTGGGCTACAGTCCATGGGATCAAAAAGAGTTGAACACGACTGAGCGAGTGAGCAAGCACAAAGGCATGGGTAACAAGTACTGGTGCTTAGTCCCTCAGTCGTGTCTGACCTTTTGTGACCCCGTGGACTGTAGCCCACCACCTCCTCTGTCCATGGGGAGTCTCCAGGCAAGAATACTGGAGTGGGTTGCCATGCCCTCCTCCATGGGTAGGGGATCTTCCCAACCCAGGGATCGAACCCAGGTCTCCTGCATTGCAAGCAGATTCTTTACTGTCTGAGCCATCAGGAAAGCCTCAGCAAGTACCACCCCCACCCAATTAATCTCAGTGGTTTCCAACAGCCCCAAACATGGGTTTCTCATTCATGGTTCTGTGGCTGGACTGT
Organism: Nanger dama; assembly: GCA_917880005.1. NCBI lineage: Eukaryota > Metazoa > Chordata > Mammalia > Artiodactyla > Bovidae > Nanger > Nanger dama. The sequence goes on from CAKJTW010000063.1 coordinate 12,293,019, forward strand.
TAGACTGTGCCTTGGCTGGTTTCTCCCAGGAGCCCACGGGCTGGGCTCCAAGATGTTTGCTGGGATCAGGAGTACTCCATGTTTTTCCAGAGCTTGGGCTGGAGGAACAGCAGCTCCCTGGAGTAGGCTCTTCTCTACAAGAAGGCAGGAGCTCAAGAGCAGGGCAGAAACACTGCTCAGAAGGTCACACAGTCAACTTTCCCAAATCCCATGCATCAGTGCAGGTCGCACAACCAAGCCCCCAAGTCAGCAGGGCAGGCAGGCATAGGGTGGAAGAGGGGTGAAGGAATTCTTCTTGGAAAATAAGAGAATTGGACTTCCCTGGCGGTACAGTGGATGAGAATCCACCTGCCAATGCAGGGGACACGAGTTCAGTTCCTGGTCTGGGAAGATTCCACGTGCTGCAGAGCAACAAAGCCTGTGTACCACAACTGCGGAGAGCTGCTCTGCCGGCTCACAGTCAAGAGTCTGCCTGCAGTGCAGGAGACCGGGTTTGATCCCTGAGTAGGGAGGATCCCCTGGAGAAGGGAATGGCAACCCACTCCAGTATTTTTGCCTGGAGAATCCCATGGACAGAGGAGCCCGACAGGCTATAGTCTGTGGGGTTGCAAAGAGTTGGACACGACTGAGCGACTAACACTTTACTTTCACTTTCACCACAACTACTGATCCTGTGTGCTGCAGCTACATAGCCTGCATGCTGAGCTTCTAAAATTCATGTGCCTGAAGCCTATGCTCCATAACAATGAGAAGCCTGCAACCAAAGAGTAGCCCCCAGCTCTCTGCAACTAGAGAAAGTCTGCATGAAGCAATGAAGACCCAGGACAACCAAAAAGAAAAGAACAGACTCTACCACACCAGGGCAGCAACATAAGATGCTAGATGGCAGCAGTGTCCTTTCTGGCCTGTTTCTGGGCTGTGATCCTGCCAGTGTTTCTGGACCAGTTTCTAATTTTGGTTCTCAAGCCAGTTCTGTGAGCCTCTGGTCGGTTCCTCTTCACTTTCAATCAGTGGCGTCTGTGGCTTGTGGCTCAGGGTACTGGATGAAACACAGTTTCATCCAGTTAACTCCTCCCTGGCCTTAAACATGGCTTGGTAGTCACCAGCCTAGTGTTTCTCAGTCCCAAGCCCACCCATCTGCCCGCTCTGGGGATGGATCTCTAAAAACCAAATTGCAGACCTTGCCAGCTGACTTTCTGATGGGTCCAGCCCATCTAGAGGAAGGTTGGCAGGGAGGAAGAGAGGAGGGGTATCTTTCCTATTGCTTGAAGCCCTTGTCCGAGTTGTCTTGGAACTGCGGTTTGTTCCAGCCTCCAGATTTCTCCAACATTTCTGAGCCTGCTCCCTTGTGTCCTGTGCTGTGTTCCAGCAGTGGTGGGGCAGTGCCCCCTCCTGGGGGTGTTTTCTGATGCAGTTTATTGATGCTTGGATCATCTCTAATCATTGCTCCAGGTTGCAAGCCTCCACTCAAGTTTGTCATGTCCCAACTAAGTACAGCCCTGGACCTTCTTCCAAGCCCTGCCTCTGGGTGGCCAGGCATACCCTTGGGGCCTCCAGAGTCCTGGAGCATTTCAAGGAGGCATCAGCAGTGCATAGTCATCAGGGACAGAACACAGTCCTGTGGCATTGCTGGGCGTTGTCCCTGCCAGGAACCTGATCGGTCCTGCGTGCAGACCACAGAGGCGTCTGTATCCAGAACCTCCCAGGAGAAGCTGGTGAGGTTCCAGCAAGGCCCCTGGGTACTCAACAGGGCTTCACATGCATCCCTTCCCACTTAATCCCTTTGCACAAAAGCCCTAGTCTCTCTCCCTTTCCTGATAGAGCCTTGATGGGCCAATAAAACTGGACAGTAAATCATTATCCACTGAAAAACTAGTTTCCCTTGCCCTGGGGGCTGGAAGGACTCATTCTTCATCTACTACTGGAAAGGGAAGGGAAATATTCAGAAATATTTGCCCCGAGGGGATGTGCTTGGGGTGGGGGTGGGGGAGACTCCCTTCCTAGACTGTGTTAAATCCTTCCAAAGCAGGGAAGAAAAACAAAACTGTTAAATTTTCCTATTTAGAAAGTTCATATGCTGCCCCAGCTTTTAAACGAAAATAAACTTAAAAATACAAACAAAAAGTCATGAACTTCAAATTAACATTAAATCAACGTGATGGATGTTGCTTTACCAACACTAGATTACTGTGAGTCACTGGTGTGTGGTTTATTGGGAGAAAGATGTTTTTACAACTTGACTTTTTTTTTTTTGGATAATGGACCATTATTTGAGTCACTGACATTTTCACTGTCGATTTTTTTTTGCTTTAAATAATAAACTCCTTTTTAACCACCTATTATTTTAATGAGTCAATCAATTTAATTGTGCACTCTGCCAAATATAATCAGAAAATATTTTTAAAGTATTTAACGAAATTCTTTTATTGTTTTTACTACATTTAACTGCTAATGCATATTGTTGCAAGTTGGATGGGAAAAAGATGAGAGCCGCAAAGTCCATCATCTTGTAAGACCACACAATTCTCTTGCCATCTTTCTCTCTCTGAACTCTGGTGAAGCATTTGTCTTCAGTGATATAGCACACTGATTTCATCTGCCATGAACATGACCTTAATCCAAATGGAAAAGCAGGCTTAATATGGTGAAGCAGCAGTTGGTTCTGGTGTGGTCATCTAGGCGATCCAAAAGTGAAAACAGAATATTCAAAACTTTTGGTAGAACTCATAAACCCCCAGGAATATGCCTGTGGACCCCAAGTGGAGAAGCACCACCCAGAATTCCATAGGGGAAAGAGAAGAAGGATTGCCCAGTGGCTGTGTGCATGGGCCTGGGAGATGCTCTCTGCTGACCAGCAGAAACAGCTTGGGAAGCGCCCAGTAGGTGGGAGGACGTGGGAGTGAGTTTCCAGCCACACATGCAGACACCTCCTCTGAGGAGGAGGCAGCCTCCTCCAGAAAGCCCGCTGCAGTCCTGGCCAGAGTAACGTTTCTTGTGGAAGTAAACAACATAAGATACAGGATTGCCTTTCCACTGTCCTTCCTCAAAACTTGAGCTGTAAATTTCCCGAGAAGACTGAAATGAGTACGGTCTGAAAAAAAAGAAGGAAAATAAACAGTAAATAATAAAGACTGCTTTGACTCTCCATGACCAATACTTTCCAGGATGACAGGCAAACACATATGTCGGATTTTCTGGTTCAGCTCTGGCCTGTTCTTCTTTCTATGAAGTGTCCTCCCAGGAATTCCCCGATGGTCCAGTGGTTATGACTCTGCATTCACTGCCAAGTTCCTCTGGTTGAGGAGCTAAGATCCCATAAGTCGTGCAGCCAAAAAAAAAAAAAAATTGAAAAATACTTCTCCTTGATTAGAAAAGTCAGATTCGTCATAAAAATCTGGAAAACACAATAAAGTGGATAGGAATCAAACATTTCCACAGCTCAGAGATAATCATCACCAACTTAAAAATTTTTTTTTACTTGAAGTACAGTTGATTTACAATATTGTGTTAGTTTCTGGTGTACAGTCAAGTGATTCAGTTATGCACATGTATATCTTCTTTTTGGATTCTTTTCTTTTCCATTACAGTTTATTACAAGATGTTGAATATATTTCCCTGTACTATACAGTAGATCCTGTTCATCTATTTTACATACAGTAGTTTGTATCTGCTAATCCCAAACTCCTCATTCATCCCTCCCCTGCCCTTTGCCCCTTTGGTAACTCTAAGTTTGTTTTCTATGTCTGTGAGTCTGTCAAATAAGTTCACTTGTATAATTTTCTAGAATTCGCATACAAGTATGATGTCATATGATATTTGTCTTTCTCTGTGTGACTTGCCTCAGGTCCATTCATGTTGCGGTAAATGGTATTATTTCATTTTTTTTAATGGCTGAGTAATAGTCCATTATAGGGCTTCCCAGGTGGCTCAGTGGTAAAGAATCCACCTGCCAATGCAGGAGACACAGATTCGATCCCTGATTGGGAAGATCCCCTGGAGAAGGGAATGGCTACCCACTCCAGTATTCTTGTCTGGAGAATCTCCTGGACAGAAGAGCCTGGCGGGCTATAGTTCATGGGGTCGCAAAGAGTCGGACACAACTGAGCATGTCTGCAGGCATATATATATATATATATATATATCACATTCTCTTTTTATCTGTTCAGTTGTCAGTGGACATGTAGGTTGCTACCATTTCCATGTCTTGGCTGTTGTAAATAGTACTGCGAGGAACACCAGGGTGCATGTATCTTTTAAAGTTACAGTTTTCTCCAGATATGGGCCCAGGAGCGGGATTGCTGGGTAATTTGATAACTCGAATTTTAGTTTTCTGAGGAATCTCAATACTGTTTTCCACAGTGGCTGTACCCAATTACCTTCCCACCAACATTATAAGAGGACTCCCTTTCCTCCATACCCTCTCCAGCATTTATTACTTATAGACTTTTTGATGATGGTCATTCTGACTGTTTGGAGGTGATACCACATTGTAGTTTTGATTTGCATTTCTCTAATAATTAGTGAACGTTGAGCATCTTTTCATGTGCCTATTGGATGCCTTCTTCAGAGAAATGTCTACTTAAGTCTTCTGCCCGTTTTTCCATTGGGTTGTTTGCTTTGTTGTTACTGAGCTGTTTGCATATTTTGGAAAGTAGGCCCTTGTCAGTCGCATCATTTGCAAATATTTCTTTCCCCGTCTGTAAGTTGTCTTTTCATTTTATTTATTGTTTCCTTTGTTGTGCAAAAGCTTATATGGTGAATTCGATTCCATTTGTTCATTTATTTTATTTCTTATTGCCTTGGGAGGCTGACCTAAGAGAACATTGCTATGACTTATCTCAAAGTGTTTTGCCTATGTTTTCTTCTAGGAGTTTCATGGTATTAAGTCTTTAAGCCATTTTGAATTGTTTTTTGTGTGTATGATGTGAGGGAGTGTTCTAACTTTACTGATTTATGTGTGGGATGTCCAGCTTCCCAATGCCACTTGCTAAAGACACTCTCTCTTCTACACTGTGTACCCTTGCCTCCTTTGTTGACAATTAATTGACCATATGTGTGTGGATACCACTAACTTACCGGTATGTTCCTCCACTCCTTTGTGGTATAAATTCCCTTTCCTAGAATATAGTTATAAATCATACCACGAGTACCATTCGATAGAACGTCCCCCACCCCCACCAAGCACTGTTATGACCTAAGCTGTTTCTGCCATGATTCACTAGGAAAGCACTCCCATTTGAAAATAGATTTTGGAGATTCCATCTTTGTCAGTTCATTACGTAAATGCCAAAAAAATGTTTTCATTGAGAAATAATCATAATCGCACAAGAAGTTAGAAAACAGCACAGAGCGTCCCATGTCCTCTTCACTAACTTCCCTAAAGTTGACATCTTATGTAACTAACAGACAATATCAGGAAATACATGGACATTGGTACAAATCTACAGAACTTATTCAGATTTAACCAGTTTTTTTCATGTGCATGTTATTACTTCAATTTTATTTGACAGAGAAAGCCAAGACTCAGACTGGTTTAGCACCTTCCCGAGCTGCCCTGCTCCTGAAGCTGGCATATAAACCTAGGTCTGTCCGATTGAAGTCTGCATATTTCTCACTTATTCTGAGGAGGAGAAGGAGCATCATGAGACAGATAATTTTTAGCAGCTGAGGCACTGAAAACTTAAACAGCATCTCAGAATTGGTCTTAGTAACAAGGAGATCCAGGCGTGGTTCTACCACTAACTGTAAGATACTGGGAAAACTAAATTTTTTTGGCTTTAGGGTTCTGGTCATGAGCTGTTGTAAAATAGACATGATGCCCACAGAAGGACAAGTGTATCAAACACACACACACACACACACACACACACACACACACACAGTTATTTTAATCCCTAAACATCGTAGCCCTCCTAAAAATGTTCTGGACGGGAAAATTTTAATAGAAACTCCTGAGTCTGGAGTTAGAAGGTTTAAGTAAATTGATTATAGTACGGTTACATTTGATGTGAATTCGGATTGTGGAAATCTGAAATAATGGAAGAATATGAATAAAGCCTGATTCTATGTCCCATAGTAGAAATACACCCAATTAAAATATTAATATTAGCCAAGAATCGCTTCATTTTGAAACTGATGGTTCTGGAAATTGTACACCATGCATGACTTGGCCACAGGGTGGCGCCACTTCAACGGGTAGTTCAGTTCAGTTCAGTCGCTCAGTCGAGTCCGACTCTGCGACCCCATGAATCGCAGCACGCCAGGCCTCCCTGTCCATCACCAACTCCCGGAGTTCACTCAAATTCATGTCCATCGAGTCAATTATGCCATTCAGCCATCTCATCCTCTGTCGTCCCCTTCTCCTCCTGCCCTCAATCCCTCCCAGCATCACAGTCTTTTCCAATGAGTCAACTCTTCGCATGAGATGGCCAAAGTACTGGAGTTTCAGCTTTAGCATCATTTCTTCCAAAGAAATCCCAGGGCTGATCTCCTTTAGAATGGACTAGCTGGATCTCCTTGCAGTCCAAGGGACTCTCAGGAGTCTTCTCCAACACCACAATTCAAAAGCATCAATTCTTCACGTAAGAAATGCATGGTCTGGGTTACCAGCGTAGAGACCACCACGGTGTGTGTGGGTGTATTGGGACTTTGGGTTCAAATGGTCTTAAAAGGGCTGAAGCTGAACAACACAGTGATGTTGTAATCACTTTTGTGGAAAGGTTAGCTGAGCTAGATCGCTATGAAGGCCAGTCACTGTGTGTGCATGCGAGCTAAAGCGCTTCAGTCGTGTCGGACTCTTTGCGTCCCCACGGACTCTAGCCTGCCAGTCTCCTCCGTCCATGGGGTTCTCCAGGCAAGGACACTGGAGTGGGTAGCCATTCCCTTCTCCGGGGGATCTTCCTGACCCACAGACTGAACCCGCGTCTCTGTCTCCTAAATTGGCAGGCAGGTACTACTAGCGCCACCTGGGAAGCCCCAGTTTATGGGCCAGCGTTCTGCACAGTAAAAGAAATGGTGCAGAGGGCAAAGGTCCAATGAGACCACAAGGCTGCAATGGTTGTAAAATTTGTTTTCTGAGAACCATGCCCCCAACTTTAGAATGACTTATGTTAGGAAATACTTCTTAGAGTGCTGAGTGTTAAGTGATGTGAGTCTTTAGCAACCCATCATTCTTAGGAAATGTGATAGATCAGATTCTAATACCTAAGTGTGGATCAGCTCAGCTAGAAGGGAAGTTCTGACCTACGAGTCTGTCCCAGAAAACCTAATTCCCTTCAAGATACAAGAGAAGAAGCAAGGAATTCCAGTGGTTGGGACTCTATGCTTCTACTGCAGGGGCCATGGGTTTGATTCCTGATCAGGGAACTAAGATCTTGAAAGCTGCAAAACCAAAAGAAAAACAAAAAGCCTAAAGACCACACAAGAAGAAACAGGTTTTCACTCCATTTTGTGCTTATCTCCCTTCCCTCTGCCTGGTTCTGGTTCCCACCCACCCGTCCACCTCCATGGTGGACAGTGTCTTTTCCTCACCTCAATAATGAGGAAACTGAGGCTCAGAGAGGTTAAGTAATTTCCCAAAGACCTCACAGCTGGCAATCAGTAGAGTTGGAATTTGAACCTAAGTAAGCTGAGCGCTAAGAATTGATGCTTTTGAACTGTGGTGTTGGAGAAGACTGCAAGGAGATCCAACCAGTCCATTCTGAAGGAGATCAACCCTGGGTGTTCTTTGAAGGAGTGATGCTAAAGCTGAAACTCCAGTACTTTGGCCACCTCATGCGAAGAGTTGACTCATTGGAAAAGACTCTGATGCTGAGAGGGATTGGGGGCAGGAGGAGAAGGGGACGACAGAGGATGAGATGGCTGGATGGCATCACTGACTCGATGGACGTGAGTCTGAGTGAACTCTGGGAGTTGGTGATGGACAGGGAGGCCTGGCATGCTGCGATTCATGGGGTCGCAGAGTCAGACATGACTGAGCAACTGAACTGAACTGAACAGGTGATGCCAAAGCCTGCTTTGTTCCTGTACCACAGGGCGTCTTTATGCTGCGCTTGTGCGGTTACCTCCACCAGCAAAAATTCAGCAGAAGCGAACAGGTTGTCTGTCTGTGATGGAGGTGGACGGAAAGTATTTCTCAGTAAGATATCATTGCTCTTTCGTAATCTATTTCAATGTGCCAAGCGTCCTTGGACAGAATGAGCTTGACAACTGTTTAGGGCGGAAGCGGTCACTCCTCTTCTCCAGACGTAATGCCACCATCTGCAGTTATCATAGCAATGGCATGTCTGTCAGCAAACCTCTCAGTCACTTGTGAGATTTTTATTTTAGTTAAGTCAGCAGGCTTTTAGTTTCCTGGAGTCAAGGAGAGGTTGATGCAGGCGGGGCAGAAAGGGTAGTAGGTTGTGACGCAGCAGCAAGGGCTGAAAATGCAAATGCTTCCCCACTCTTTGGGAAATTGTAATGTTATTTTTTCCCATCCATTCACCAAACACAGATGAGGAAAGAGAAAGCATGCGAGCCGGGATAATTTACTCATTGCCTGATCACAGGCCAGCACGTGCCTTATAAAAACAGCATCATTCTGAGAGTGGGGTGGCTGTGTTCCTGATTGAACTCAAAGTAGAAATGCAATTGATCCTCGTAAGTATGCTCATAGGGGATGCACATAACATGATTTTCTTATCAAAATGCTTTTACATCTGTTATCTTAATTTATCTCTGCACAACATCCTTGCCTTGAACACACTTATTATAGCACTTATAACCCTGTAGTTAATGTTTAGTGTTTATGTCCATCTATCTTGCTGGTTTATGACCTTCTTCAGGGCAGAGACCCTGCCGGATTTATGCATCTAAATAGCTCGAGCACTTGGCAAAGTATTAGTTAGGGCTTGTGCGTGCTCAGTCGCATCTGACTCTTTGTGACCTCATACGCTATAGCACGCCAGGCTCCTTTGTCCATGGAATTTTCCAGGCAAGAATACTGGAGTGAGTTGCCATTTCCTGCTCCAGTGAATCTTTCCAACCCAGAGATCGAGAACCTGCATCTCCTGCATTGGCAGGCACATTCTTTACTACTGAGCCATCTGAGAAGCCCTAGTTAGGGCTTGCTTCATCGCAAAAGATAGAAACACACTGGATGCAATTTAAGTAAAAGGGGGCTTTGTTTCAAGGCACCCCAGGATAGGTGGACAACCACTGCTTGGCCTAACAGGAATCAGGCTCTCTGGCTATTCCTCATCTCTTGCGTCAGTAACACCTCCTCATTGAAGAAGTACCTTTCACTCCTTCCTGGTTCCCTGGCTGAGAACCTGGCTGCCAGCATCTCCAGAGTGGTGGTATAACTTGTCCAGTCCTGACCCAAAAGCCTTATCACCCTGTCCCAACCTCACCTGTCTCCAGGAGTCAAGACTCTCATTGGTCCAGCCTTGGCGACGTATTCACTTCTAGCCCAATCAACTGCAGCCAGAGGGGTGTGGTCCAATCTAGGAAGGAGGCACAGTCTCCTGAAAAAAAAAAGAAAGAAAGAAACAGTCGGGGGCCTCATCTCGGTATACACTCGATGCTCTATACATGCTTACAGATCCACCTGGCTCTCAACGTGGCGGAATGCTGGGCTCCCTCTAGTTCCTCAAGCCTGTGGAGCTCTTTTTTTGGATGCCGGGCTTCGGGATGGCTCTTTCTCACCACCACCCCCGTGGTGAGAAACGCTAACTCCAGGTCCTCCTCTGGCTCTAGATTCGCGTGCGCCGCTTCTTCCTTAGATGGCCTTTCCTGACCCCGCCCAGAATATCCTTCTCTATTTCTTTAGAACACTCAACACCTTGCAGTGACTTAATTCCTGCCCTCCCCCACCCCACCCCCAAGATTGTAAGTTCCAGTGTTCCCAGAGGTCCCGATAGTTCCTGGCCCAGTGGACAGCCCCGCAACTTGGAAGTGGGGGCAGCAGGGGCGTTCATGCCCTGTTGGTAAGCAAACCTCTGACCCATGGCAGGTGGGAGAAGTGAATACATTCTTGCCCTTTTACCCTCCGTGGACCATCCTGAGATGAAATTTGTGTAGCTTTTGAGAGGATGGCCCTGGAAGATTAAGTGCCCTCACGTTGACAGTGTTTCCTCCTCACCCACCTCTCCTGTGAAGGGACAAGGATTTCCACTCTCTGGAATGTCATCTCTTTCGAACTAGTAGCCAAAGCTTTCCCCTCAGGCTCTGCTTTCTGGGGAACTCAGGCCACGTGGCTAACTCTAGCTGGCATGCATGAAAAATTAAGTGTAGTGGCCTTTGGTTAGCACAGTGCTTAAACAAAGTTTCAGAAATCCCACCGGCTCCATCCCTAGGCCCTGCTTTTCTCCATTTTAGCTGTCTTTTTTTTCCTTTTGGCCATGCAGCACAGATCTTAGTTCTCCTACAAAGGGATGGAACCTGTCCCCCTGCAGCGGAAGCTCAGTGTCCTAACCACTGGACTGACGGGGAACTGCCTAGTTTTCTGCTCATTCAAGATTTCTCTGAATGGAGGCAAGGTTGCCACCTGCAGCTACTGCTTTGTTCTCATGCATGAGAGTGCATCTCTTACCTCCTGGCTTCAGGCTGAGACCAGAGTTGGCCCTCATGGTCTGGGATGGGCCCAGGTAGGGTCACGTGTTTTCCTCTGACCCAATCACTGTGGTGGGTAGGACCAAGATCCTTCTCTGGGTATCCTCTCCTTCTAAGTTTCAGGAGCAGTGATAACGTGGCAGAAGGGGCAAGATAAGTTCCATAAAATACCGTGTGGGCTGTGGCATTGGAGAGGGATTACCACAGATGCGGATGGCAAGGAGTCTATGACCCACCCCCCTCCCTCTCATCCAGTACACACTCGGGGAGGAAGAGAAGAGATCTGGGTGATCAGGTCCCCAAGCAGTCAGGATGGGAGGCCAGAGCTGGGGTGGACAGGCTCACTTCTACAGTGGGCTCTCCCCAGAGCAGCCTCTGCTGTCAGGGCCCTTGAATATAGCTCAGCCCCCGCCCCCAGCCACGAGGTCCAAGCTGGCACTGATCGTCTGCATTCTCCACAGCAGCATCAGGGCCTGTCTGCCCTAAAACTCTCAGACTGGAGGCTTCCCAGGGACCCAGACATGCCTCCACCAAGGGCTGAGTTCACACAGGGTGTGGACCCCAGGTAGAAGCAGTCTGGAGGCTCCTGATTTATTACAAGCTTTCAGCTTCCCTGGTGGCTCAGAGGTTAAAGCGTCTGCCTCCAATGCAGGAGACCTGGGTTCAATCCCTGGGTCGGGAAGATCCCCTGGAGAAGGAAATGGCAATCCACTCCAGTATTCTTGCCTGGAAAATCCCATGGACGGAGAAGCCTAGTAGGTTACAGTCCACAGTCCACGGACACGACTGAGCGACTTCACCTCACCTTCAGCCAGGTATACCCTCCCCTTCCCCTTGGGGAGACACTATCCTAGAGAAGTCTCCTTCTAGAGGTCAGCCAGGACTTTCCAGACACCAGGCCAGAGGCTCCCTCTGGGCTGTCTGCTCAGTCATGGGGTCATCACTGTCCACCATGAGAGCCTTCTGGGCCTCAGTGCTGCATCTCTGGACACTCTTATTCCCACTGCGATACAGTGTCTGCAGCCCCATGGGACCTGGGGCCCTGTGGAGCTGGTTCTCAGCCCCTGGTGCCTGCTGAGAAGTGTCAGCACTCATAGAGCGCTGACCACCCCAGGAACCACCTAAGAACTTCATGATTATGGATTCATTTCACCTTTATGGGAAGACCCTGAGAACAATGTATACTGACCGTGACTGGAACCCAATTTGAAAAAGAGATCACTAAAAGACATTTTGGTGACCTTTAGGCCAATATGAACTGAGGATTAGATGATATAAAGAAGTATTGTTACTTTCGTGAGATATGATAATAATGTTGTGGTTCCTGTAGGAGAAAAAAGTCATTTTTTGGCATAACAAATCACTTAGAGGTAAGATCTGATGATGTCTCTGCTTTACTTTAAAAATTCAATTAGATGACAATTAAGTGAAACAAATATGGCAAAATATTAAAGACTGTTAAGTCTGGGATAGTGGTATATGGGTGCTTATTATACTTATCTCTACTTTTCTGCACATTTGAACATTTTCTAATAAAAAAAACTTGGGGGTGCTTTCCTAATGGCCCAGTGGTTAAGAATCTGCCTTCTAATGCAGGGGATGTGGGTTGGATCCCTGGTCAGGGAACTAAGATCCCACATGCTGAAGGCGGGCACGTGAATCAGCAAACCACAGTGAAAGATCCCGTTTGCTGCAACTAAAACCTGACGTAGACAAATAAATAAGCTGTTGACAAGGCTGCGGTCACCGCTGAGGGCCTGACTGCCTGCCACACTTGCCTGCCTGTCGGCAGACAGCCATGGGTCCTGGGTCCTTTCCTCAGGGCTGCTCACGACCTGCCAGCCGGCTTCCTCTCGAGTGAGTGATCCAAGAGAGCAAGACAGAGGGGACCCAGCATGAAAGCCACGATCTTCCATAACCTGTGCTCAGAAGTTTCCTACCATCACCTCTACTTTATTCTATCGGTCACACAGACCAACCCCAATGCCGTGTGGGAGGGAGCTACAGGGGGTGTGAATATCAGGAAGCGAGGCTCACTGGGGCCTTCTCAGTGGCCTCTGGCCTCAGCTCTCCCATGTGGTCCTCAGGGGATTGGCACTTTGAATAGCCTTCTGTGAAGCTTATGTTGTGGATGGTGGTGCTAGTGGTAAAGAACCCGCCTGCCAATCCAGAACGTGTAAGGGGCGCGGGTTTGATCCCCTGGCTCTAGAAGATCTCCTGGAGGAGGCCGTGGCAACCCGCTCCACTATTCTTGCCTGGAGAATCCCGTGGACAGAGAAGCCTGGAGGGCTCCAGTCCATGGGGTCACAAAGAGTTGGACACGACTGAAACGACTTAACACGCACACACTAGTCTTACTCCCAGATGGCAAACTCTTGGGGGACAGTTACTAAACTGTATTTATCTTCCCCCTCCTTTTAGGCCCACATATTCTCTAACATAGAGTACACATTCAAAAAATGTCAAGTTAATCCTGAAGGCATGCATAGGTGAATAAATGAGTGAATTAGTAACTCTCTGGGTGGTTAATTCAAAAGACTAGAGGAGACAGCATGAACATATGATTAATTTCCCCCACTTTCTGCCACAGGATACACAGGATACCTAAGATGTTGGTTGCTTAGAGCTTGCTTTCTTTTCCTCTGGTTACTTCTCCTTCCCCAACACCTTATGGTTACAGGATCAGGGGGCTTGCTCAACATCTTGGTCTAACAATGGTTTGCCTCTCATAACAGCTGATTGGATCAGCACCAAGCACCTGACCCAAGATGGGCCAATGGGCTCCAAGGAACTTGAAATGGGACCAAGAGAGGCCAAGCTTCAGTCTGGCTGCTTCCTTGCCAAAAGGGTCCTGGAAATCTGGAAACTGTTGGCAGTAGCAGTTCTTTGATCCGTGGACCGTGGAGCAGAGAAAGCCAGTTTACCCCAATAGGAGAGTGAGAAGGAAGAGAGAGGGGAAGGGTAGCGAGTTTGCAAAAGCCCACAGTTCCTGCTTCCTGTCCAATCTGAACCTGGCTGCAACTCCAGCTTGATTCCCATGAGACACACGTATATATTTTAAAAATTTGTATACACTTTTGAAGGTTACTTTCTATTTGCAGGTATTACAAGATATTGACTGTAGTCCCCGTGTTACACATATATCCTTAAGCCTATCTTATACCCAATACTCTCCCATCCCTAGATTGCCCTCCTCTACTTGTACTCTTGTAATAAATGGGGCTCAAGCAATGGTGTGCTCGAGCTGGTTCACTGGCTCCTGAGAGCTAATTGTACATCTTTCTCCATGGAAGTACCTGGGGAGCTTGACATAGACCATAGCCACAGTAGTCACACCACAGCAATCAGAAGATGCTACAAATAGTATCCCCCAGTAATAAAAACTGGCTATTAAATATTAACAAGCACATCGCTGGGTTTAAGATAATTCCAAGGGGCTTCTGTAAGGTATAGTCCAAACAGTCTTTCTGACTAAAGCCTCTGCTGGACAAGCACCTACTCAGGCTCTGTGGCCCAGTGCATCTCCGGTGAGAAGCCTCTTCTGGTGTTTGTGGCAAGCTGGTTCTCTGCGTATTCCCAGAGCCTAGGAAACACTGTGAGGCTATCCAGAACTCTGAGGGCTACGTGACATAGGCCAGGCATGAGACAGACACCCCCACCTAGGCAATAATCGCCTGTTGCTCTTGGAGTGAAGTCCAAGCTCCTCAGCAAGGCCAACTGTAACTCTAAGCCGTGGCCCTTGCCCTCCTCGCATTTCATTCCTGCCCACTCCATCCCCACCCCCTTCACCGCGCCCTGGCCTCATCAGCTTTCTCAACCTCTAGCATAGAGTCTCTTGGAGAAGGAAATGGCAACCCACTCCAGTGTTCTTGCTTGGAGAATCCCAGGGACAGGGGAGCCTGGTGGGCTGTCGTCTCTGGGGTTGCACAGAGTCGGACACGACTGAAGCGACTTAGCAGCAGCAGCATAGCGTCTCTACGCCATGAGCTGTCAGCCATTTGGAGGATATGATAAAGATCACAGACCTTCGCTTTGAAGGAAGCATGCATACAGACACAAAGATTCGCCTATAATTTCAAGGCTTCATGGACCAAACAGCTTCTTTCTCTTTTAAAAAAAAATTGTACGTGGTTATTTATTTATTTTTGGCTACTCTGGGTCTTCATTGCTGCACAGATTTTTTCCACTTCTGGACAGCGAGGGCCACTCTCCAGTTGTGGTGCTCAGGCCTCTCTTGTTGCAGAGCACAGGCTCTAAGGTGCAAAGCTTCAGTAGCTGCAGCTCTTAAACTCTAGAGAGCAGGCTCAGTAGTTGTGGCGCACAGGCTTACTTGCTCCGTGCAATGTGGGGTCATCCCAGATCCAAGGATCGAACCCACGTCTCCTGCACTGGCAGGCAGATTCTTTCCCACTCAGCCCCTAGGAGAGCCCCTTTCCTCTGAAGTCTTTCCTGACTCCTACACCCCATGTGCTCCACTTTACCCCAAACATAGCTCTATGTCAGCGCCTTCAGTGCTCTTAAACTAACATTTACATTTAAAAAAAAAATTTACTTATTTGCCTGTGCTGTGTCTTATCTGTGGCACACAGGATCTTTATCTTCATTGCAGTATGAGAACTCTTACTTGTGCTTGTGGGATCTAGCTCCCTGGGCAGGGATGGAACCCCGGCCCCCCCCGCCTCGGGAGTACAGAGTTGTAACCACTGGGCCAACCACCAGGGAAGTCCCACTTGTATTTGACTTTGAGTCTTGTGCTTCACTGGCTGCTCCTGGGGGAAGCATCTGTCCCCATCTTATTTAGAGTACATGAGTGACCGGGGATGCCTGAGGTGTGCCCTGACACCGAATTCTAATCATGAGATCAGGGTCTCGCTACAGACACAGCCCCCTGCCTAAGCACAGTCATGAGTCCTTTGAGGCTGGCGTCAACACTGCTAAAGGAGAAGATGCCAGCCAGAGTCAGGCCAAGGAACACGAGGAGGGCGGAAATCAGGTGTGTCTATGGCTGGTATATTCCCAGCAACCAGGGCTCTGGGGGTGTGCCTTGGGCAAAGGCAGAGCGCCTCAAGTGTGGTACCACGGGGAGAGCCTGAACTCTGGGTCTCAGAGGCCTGAGTTCGGATTCTAGCCCTGTCACGCATGGCTTTTGGCCACGAGCAGGTCGCTTTGTCTCTCTGAGCCTGTTTTCTTACCTATCAAACCCTACTTGACTGAGTCACTGCTGAGATGAAAAGAGATGGTCTGTAGGTTGTGCCCGGGACACAGGAGTTGGTCAATAAAAGTCAGTGTCATCCTTTCCTGTATTTCTGTCACGTTGGTCATGTGTAATAGAAATCAACTCTTAACTAAAGCCGAACAAGGAATTTATCTGTAAGACTGGCAGAGACTGCTTACTGTCCCACAATTTCTATTATCTCTCTCTCACATGGTAAAGGAATTTTTAGCTAGCAGCATAGTTGCTTGGCTGAATACTGCGTTTTCTCCCTCAGCTTCCCTTGCAGATTGGCATGACCCGGTGACAGTATTTTCTAGAGGATGTGATGTGACCAGAAGTGATTTGTACAATTTTAGGTCATGTCCTTAAAGGGAAGACACATGCTCACCTCTTTCCTCGTTTCTTCTGTCCTTCTTGCTGGAACAGGGATGTGCTGGCAGGAGGCGGAGCAGCCATGCTGACCTACGAGGTAGCAGCTGTGTGTTGAGGATGCAGAGAGAAAAGACAGAAAGAGCCTGGGTTCCTAATGAGCTATTGGAGGGAGGCACTGCACCAGCTCAGACTTTTAAGGGCAAGAGAATTAAACTGTTATTTGTTCAGCCATCGTCAATCTTCGGATTTTGTTATAGCAGCCAAACCTATACGCTATCTAATACCCAGTGCTTTAGACTATATACCCCTAAAATTTGTATGTTAAATGCTAACTCCAGTATGGTAGCATTTGGAAGGGGGGGCCTTTGGGAGGTGATTGGGTCATGAGGACAGAGCCTTCATGAATGGGATTAGTGTCCTTATAAAACAGACCTCAGAGAGCTCCCTGGCCCCTTCCATCATGTGAGAACACAGTGAGAACACAGAAAGTAGGTTCTTGCTAGAGACAGAATTGGCCAGAAACTTGATCTTGGACTTCCCAACCTCCAAAACTGTGAGACAGAAACGTCTGTTGTTTGCAGGACACTCACTCTATGGTAATTTTGTCTTAGCAGCCTAAGATACTTAGTAAACCATAAGGGACTCATGGTATCCAAAAAAGAGCCAGACAAATGTTTACCTGGTTTTGACTTTAACTATTGTCAGTTTGACAGTTGTCTTTGTGATTACTCAGTTGACTCTTGTGTTACTTTGATACACACACATCATTTTGTTTGTTTTCGGTATATCCTAACATTTGGCACAAGATAGTCCAGGCTCTTCTTGTAATTTCCATGCCTTAGCCTTGGACTTATTCATTTGAATAATGAGTTTCAGTGGTTTAGTGGAGGATGGGGATTAGAAACCATGACCTAGGTGCTATGTATGCTTATTGACACCAAGCTGACACTGCTCTTGGCTTTCTGGCAGACCAAACTAGGCAATATACATGTATATATGTGTGTGTAGGCATGTATAGGTTAATACACACATCTAATGCCGACTCTTCCATCTATAGATCCTTTTAAAAACCATGAATTTATACCAGCATTTCTAAATTTTAGTCTTTTTCTTCTTTTATTTTCTTTTAAATATGGAACGCTTCCTGAACTTTCATATCATCCTTGCACAGGGGCCATGCTAATTTTCTCTCTATTGTTGCAATTTTAGTGAATGTGCTGCTGAAGTGAGCACCCCTCTTTTCCAATAGGACATTACTCTCCTCTCTGCTGGTGAGCAGCTGGATCCCATTATCTTCACTCTGTTTCCTGGTTGCTTGCTCCCCTGTTTGTAGCAATTCCTTGACCACTAGAACTCCCTGGCCCTGCTATGTTCTCAGCTTGTCTGAGGGAAAAGGGGGTAGACCAGATGCACATCTTGAGATATTATCAATCCCTTTGCTTTCCACCCCTCACCCCCTCCCCATCAAACAGCCTCCTTGTTACGATTTGGGCTCTGTTTAGCTTGCTTATAGATACTTATTTCCCAGGTGGCTCTAGTGGTAAAGAACCCACCTGCCAACGCAGGAGACATAAGATACTCGGATTCGATCCCTGGAGGAAGATCCCCTGGAGGAAGAAATGACAAACCACTCCAGCATTCTTGCCTGGGGGAATCCCATGGACAGGGGAGTCTGGCAAGCTACAGTCCATGGGGTCACAAAGAGTCTGACACGGCTGAAACAATTTAGCACGCACGCGTGCGCAGGCACACACACACACACACACACACACACACACACACAGAGGTACAGAACAAAGTAATCTCTAGGCCACAGGGAAGCTGAGATTGGATTTGCCTTCTGCATGAAGAAAGAAGGTGCTCATCAAAAGGATTGGGCTACAGGATGCCTTTGAAGGAGGACACTGGAAGCACAAAGCCTGGACACTTCTCTAGCCTGAGCCCTACTGGGCAGATGGGCGCTCAGGTAGCTGCTCTTCAAGAGCATCCAGCTATCCTCAAGTACCATCGCCCCCACGCAAACAGCATCCCTGCCAGGTATCACGCTGGCAGCTTTGTGTGTGTTATTTCTTTTCAGTCCTCACAGTAATACTACGGGGAGGCACCATAATGGTCCGTATTTTACAGATGCCGAAAAGTCTTGGAAAAGCGAGGGAACCTGCCCAAGGTCACATGACAACCATCAGGGTCATTACTTGAGCCCTTGAAGTCCAGCTCTGCCAGCTCCACTGTCCTGCTCTGAGCCCTTGACCTCGCACTTCAGTCTTCTCTTGACCTCCACCTGTTGCTCTGAGACTGCCCATGCTCTGGCTAGTTCTAACTTTGTCCAGGAAATTGAGTGCTGGGTGCACAAAAGCTGTCAGTGCCAAGCTTTTAAAAAATTACCACTGTGTGATATTTAACACGTGCCTCCCCAAATATATAACATACATGTGCGTGTGTGCTAAGTCGCTTTCGTCATGTCTGACTCTTTGTGACCCCGTGGACTGTAGCCTGCCAGGCTCCTCTGTCCATGGGATTCTCCAGGCAAGAATACAGGGGTGGGTTGCCATGCCCACCTCCGGGGATCTTCCTGCATCAGTAGGTGGGTTCTTTACCACTAGCACCCCTGGGAAGCCCGATGTAACCTGCCTGTGTAAGTCATAAAACAGTAATAAAAGAATCCCCATGCCCCAAACCTATTGCCAACTTAAACATACACTAACAAATGCTTTTTAATTAGGCTTAATCTTTTATATTTTTAGAGAGCCTTTGTGTTTTCAAAATGCAAAAGCTTTTTCAATTTAATCTCCTCCCTGCAAAGCTGCAGATCCCCTGTGGATTAGCCTGCTCCCTCCCTCTGTCAGCTTTTCTCTGAGGGGTGAGTCCTTGGCCGCTGTGTGTGTTTCAATCACATTTCAGACAACAAGCCCTATGGGTCTTGTCCAACTTTACTTTCAGATACATCACAAATCTGGCCACCTCTAGACTCCTTCCCTAATCTAAGCCACGGGCAAGGCTGGATCCTGGCAGTAGCCTCTTAGCTACTGTCCATCAGATAACCACAGTGAGCTTTTTTAAAAAAAAAAAAAAAGGAATCAGATTATGTCCCTTTCCTGCTTGGTCCTGGCCCCTGGGACATGTTTGCCTGCCGACTCAATCCTGAGTCCTTGCACTGACCTAGAGATAGGGTCAGAGCCACGGTCTTTGCCAAGGTTCACAAGGCTTACTTCCATGGGTTCCTCTTCACCCCCCACCCCCAACTCTGATATCTGCACACATGACACCCTGTTCCTTCTGTCTGGAACGCTTTTCCCCAGGTATGATCACGGCTCCTTCCTTCCTCCTATAGGGCCACTGCTCACTGGCATCTTTGCTTCCTTTGATCACTTTTTTTTTTTTTGCCGAATGGCATGTGGGATCTTAGTTCCCTGACCAGGGATTGAACCTGCACCCCTGCACTGGAAGGGCAGAGCCTTAGCCACTGGATGGCCAGGAAGCCCCGCCTTTTATCACATTTTATAAGCAGAAGATAAATTCACAGAAAATAAAACCTACCTAAGCACATACTTTAAAAAAATTAATAGTATGTACTATAACATAAAGGAGAAATAAAAGAAAATGAACGTTTAATCATTTAATATGTATTTTAACAAGTAGAGCTGGCAGCTCTCTGCACTTACACCTAGAGTTCTTATGAATGTGACAACCACAAAGATGCAATGTGTTGACTCAAATTCCACAGAGATGTGGTTTCTTAAAACAGTGAACAATTCTTGGTGGAGTCCCAAGCAAGACAAAATGTAACCTTCTCTCTGTGTATTAGATACATAGTTCTCGAATTCCTGAAGATGCCGTGAGTGATAAATCTGTGTACAAAATACTTTCTGCTTATTTATAAAACTATTTTAGGTTCTAGGCTCACATAATTGTAAGCAGAGCTTTCAGCTCCATAGATGTCTGCTAGGACATTCCAGAGCTGCACAAAGGAAGTCGGTTTTCAGTCTCTCATTCTTCCATTTGTCTTGGGTACTGCAGGATGGCTGGCATGCCTGCTTGTTGTTCAGTTGCTAAGTCGTGTCTGACTCTGTGAACCCACTGACTGCAGCACGCCAGGCTTCCCTGTCACTAACTCCCAGAGTTTGCTCAGACTCACATCCATTGAGTCAGTGATGCCATCCAGCCATCTCATCCTCTGTCCGCCCCCTGCTCCTGTCCTCAATCTTTCCCTGCATCAGGGTCTTTTCCAAGGAGTCCATTCTTCACATCAGGTGGCCAAAGTATTGGAGCTTCAGCTTCAGCATCAGTCCTTCCAATGAATATTCAGGGTTGATTTTTGTTAGAACTGACTGGTTTGATCTCCTTGCTGTTGAAGGGATTCTCAAGAGTCTTCTCCAACATCACAGCTTGAAAGTATCCATTCTTCTGCACTCAGCCTTCTTTATGGTCCAGCTCTCACATCCATACATGACCACTGGAAAAACCATAGCTTTGACTCTATGGACCTCTGTGGGCAAAGTGATGTCTCTGCTTTCTAATACACTGCCTAGGTTTGTCATGCCTTTCCTTCCAAGGATCAAGTGTCCTAATTTTATGGCTGCAGCCACCGTCACCATGATTTTGGAGTCCAAGCAAAGATGTCATTGCTTCCACTTTTCCTCCATTTGCCATGAAGTGATGGGACTGGATGTTATGATCTTAGTTTTTTTAATATTAATTTTATGTATTGCTTTCTATTTTTGGATGTGCTGGGTCTTTGTTGCTATGAGGGCTTCTCTCTAGTTGTGGAGAGTGGGGTGGCTACTTTCTAGCTGTGGTGCACGGGCTTCTTTTGCTGGAGGGCATGGGCTCTATAGAGTGTGCGGCTGCATTGCAGATTGCAGGCTCTGGAGCACAGGCTCAGTAGTTGTGGTTCATGGGCTTTGTTGCTCTGAGACCTGTGGGATCTTCCTGGGTCAAGGATCGAACCTGTGTCTCCTGCATTGGCTGGTGAATTCTCTACTGCTGAACCACCAGGGAAGCCTGATTTTTTTTTTTTTTTAAATGTTGAGTTTCAAGCCAACTTTGTCTACTCTTTCCTTTCACCCTCATCAAGAGGATCTTCAGTTCCTCTTCGCTTTCTGCCATTAGAGTGGTATCATCTGCATATCTGAGGCTGTTGATATTTCTCCCGGCAATCTCGATTCCAGCTTGTGCTTCATCCAGCCAGCATTTTCACATGATGTACTCTGCATGTAAGTTAAATAAGCAGAGTGACAATATACAGCCTTGACATACTCCTTTCCCAATCTTGAACCAATCCACTGTTCCATGTCCGGTTCTAACTGTTGCTTCTTGACCTACATGCAGGTTTCTCAGGAGGCAGGTAAGGTGGTCTGGTAGTCCCATCTCTTTAAGGATCTTCCACAGTTTGTTATGATCCACACAGTCAAATGTTTTAGTGTAGTCAATGAAGAAGAAGTACATGTTTTTCTGGAACTCCCTGCTTTCTCCATGATCCAGTGAATGTTGGTGCGCCTGCGCTGGCCAGCTAAACACCTGGTGTGCAAGCTGCCCACTCCCCCGTTACTGTGACTGGCAGAAAAAGCCCGGGAAATTGTCAAAATGTCCACTAGGTGGCGCTACAATCCAGGGTGAGACCCGTAGGTGGCCACCCCCCGCCCCCTCCCCTACCATTTTGATTTTTCCTCTCCGCAAGCCCCTGTCCCTTATCTTGTACAGTGGTCTCTGTTTTCTGTCTGTGTCTGAGACTAGGGTAGGAGCCGCGGGAGGGCAGGGCTTGTGTTTTTCGACGCTGCATCCCCAATGCCCAGAGCAGCGGCTGGCACGTGGAAGGCACTCAGGGAGGGAGTGGGTACATGAGCAATGCCCCAAGACCACTCTAACTTCCATCTCTGGAATTCGACATTAAAGTGGGTGCAGAATCGGCTCAGGAGAGAGGCTGAGCAAGCTGTCACACATCCACCAAGCGCAAGGCCTGGGTTTTGAAAAGCAGGCGCTCTCTGTCCGCACGCAGAACTGCCAGGCTGTGCTGTTCACTCACTGAGCTGTGTCCGGCTCTTTGCCACCCCATGGACTGCAGCGCGCCAGGCTCTCCTGTCCTTCACCAGCTCCCGGAGCTTGCTCAGCTTCCCGTCCATTGAATCAGTGATGTTATCTAACCATCTCATCTTCTGCTGCCCGCCTCTCCTCTTGCCCTCCTCCGGCTGTGTACCTCTCCTGATACACTCTGGGCAGCGCTGCGTGTGTGACAGCAGAAAGGAGTCTCGCTCAGGAGCAAGAGATCCAGGTTCAAGGTGTCATTTGGCCACCCACTTGCTGTGTGACATTGAGCAGGCCACTTGCCCTCAGCCCCTTTATCTATCAAAGGAAGTGGTGAAACCAGTCAAAAAAGCAAATTTGATGCCAGGCCAGGTAAGTTGAGCTCAGTTCAGTCGCTCAGTAGTGTCCGACTCTTTACGGCCCCATGAATCGCAGCACGCCAGGCCTCCCTATCCATCCCCAACTCCCGGAATTCACTCAGACTCACGTCCATCGAGTCCGTGAGGCCATCCAGCCATCTCATCCTCGGTCGTCCCCTTCTCCTCCTGTCCCCACTCCCTCCCAGCATATTATTGTCTGTCTCAAGGCAAGAGATTTTGACTCTGCCTTGAGGCACCCAGGAAGGACCCAGGTGGGCCTGGGAGAGCCTGGAGCAAATTCTAAGAGAACATCCAGCAAGGGTGTGATGACCACTGGCTCCTCTCCAAAGGGCAGTCAGAGCACGGAGTCCTGTTGGGTATCCCAGTGGTGCCTGGTACTCCTCACCAAGGGTCAGGGACCAGAGGAGAGGCTGATGTCCACACTGCAGTAGTCAGGAGAGAGGGACTCCTCATGGTGACCTCTGTCTTAGGTTAAAGATGAAAACTTCTAAAGAGGGAGTCAGAGGGAGTCTGAGGCTGGGTACTAAAGACAGAAGGGCTTTCTGGAAGTTGGGGTGTGGATGTAATGTGAAAGTGAAAGTTGCTCAGTTGTGTCCGACTCTTTGTGACCCCATGGACTATACAGGATTCATGCTGCTGCTGCTAAGTCACATCAGTCGTGTCCGACTCTGTGCGACCCCATGGATGGAAGCCCACCAGGCTCCTCTGTCCCTGGGATTCTCCAGGCAAGAACACTGGAGTGGGTTGCCATTTCCTTCTCCAATGCATGAAAGTGAAATGTGAAAGTGAAGTCACTCAGGCGTGTCCCACTCTTAGTGACCCCATGGACTGTAGCCCACCAGGCTCCTCCATCCATGAGATTTTCCAGGCCAGAGTGCTGGAGTGGGGTGCCATTGCATTCTCCGATACAGGATTCATGGACTATACAGAATTCTCCAGGCCAGAGTAATGGAGTGGGTAGCCTTTCCCTCCTCCAGGGGATCTTCCCAACCCAGGAATCGAACCAGGGTCTCCTGCATTGCAGGCAGATTCTTTACCATCTGAACTACCAGGGAAGTCCAGATGGAACATGGGCACTGTGGGTGAGCAGAAGTCAGCAGGAAAGGGGTCCAGAGAGCTTCTGGAAGATTTTTAGAGTATTTTCATACCAACATGTTGGAGAGACAGTCCCTGACTTGTCTTTAAGCTTGGACTCCCCCTCCTATGGTCCCTGACTGTCTGCTCTTAAGGCTAAACTTCTCCTGTCTCTTCTTTTCTCTTGCCACCGGGCCCTGAAAATCCACTAGAGGCTTTCCTCAAGGACAGCATGGAAGAAGCTGCTCTGATCTAGTCCATCAGCCCTTCTGGGGCCAGGCCTGCCTGGATATTTCTGGCTCTCCCAAAGAAAACAAGCTCTTGCCCAATAATATAAGCAGGCAAAAATCTTTACCCAACAAAGCAAACAAACCCAGTTCCTCTAGGCCATGCCCAGCCTTCCTAATATGGTATCCGGGACAGGACCCTTGGCATCTGATCAACATGGATAGTCCCACTCCTAGGAGAAAAAAGGAACGAACCCCAGGTGGCAGATAAAAGCCACATTCACACTGGGTTGGCTTCCAAGGTTGGATGGGCTCTTTACAGGTAGGATTAAACATACCTGGATGCGAAAGCCCACAGCAATGAAGACCCAGCGCCACCAAGAGTAAAATAATAATAATAAATAAAGTATAAGTACACCTCACAGGCCATTTGGGACATACTTATACCAAACACTTATCCATTGTTTATCAGAAATTCAAATTTAATAGGCTTCCAGTATTTTTATTTGCTGGATCCGGCAACATTTTGGGGCTGCATGTAAATACAGTGAAGAAGAAAACTGGGGTCTGACTGGTGTCTTTAAAAAACACCAAAAACATTTTGTATTTGGATATAGCCAATTAACAATGTTGCGATAGTTTCAGGTAAACAGCAAAGGGACTCATCCACACATACACACGCTGAGTTGTGTCTGACTCTTTGCTACTCCATGGGCTATACAGTCCATGGAATTCTCCAGGCCAGAACACTGGAGCCTTTCCCTTCTCCAGGGGATCTTCCCAACCCAGGGATCAAATCCAGGTTTCCCACATTGCAGGCGGATTCTTTACCAGCTGAGCCGCAAGGGAAGCCCATACATGTATCCATTCTCCCCCAAACTCTCCTCCCATCCGGCTGGCACATAACATTGAGTGGAGTTCATACAATAGGTTTTTGTTGGTTAGCCATTTAAAATGTAACAGTGTGTCCACCATCTTCCCAGAGTCCTTAACTATCTCTTCCTGCCAGCAACCCTGAGTTTGTAAGTCTGAGAGTCTCTTTCTGTTCCGTAAGTTCATTTGTAATGAAGAAGCCCCTGTCAAAGGACTTCCTGCAGGCAGCTCTGAGAGTTAGTACCTGATGTCATTTACATATGAAAACTCAGCCTCTTTGCACTAAAAATAGCTTTCACCATTTTAAAAGCTACCCTGAAGTTTGAAGTCAGTTTCAGCCTTTGGGAAATATGTTTGACTTTTTGTTACAGAAGGAGTTTGAACCCGTCATTGCCCTCTGAGGAGTCATTTCCAAGGACAAAATCATAAGTAAGCTGTAGGGATCCAGCAGTATCTATAATAATTGTAACACGTTCATAGCAGTAAGAGAGTTGCCGAATCTGCCTAGAAAGATTGAAACCCAGAGAATAACTCAGGTCCAATACCCGGGGACCAGTTATGTGAGTTTCTATGTGTCTAATTCTAGACAATTAGGCAGTCATCAAAACCAATGCTTATTAAAGCTGTTACAACACAGAGGGTGCTTAAAATTTGATGGTGAGAGGGGCCAAACAGAACACGAAATTAAAATAAAAGCTTGTTACCTGTCTAGAGAAAAGACGCTGGAAGGAAATAATGCTAATTTATTAGGATTGTTTTTATAGGATTTATAGGATTGCTAATTTGTTAGTGATTGTTAGGTAATTTTTTCTTCCATAGTTTTTTTTTTCCTAAAGGCCCTTTAAAGAGTGTATTCATTTTATCTCATTAAAAAGACCCTGATGCTGGGGAAGGCACGAGGAGAAGGGGATGACAGAGGATGAGATGGTTGAATGGCATCACCGACTCAGCGGACCTGAATTTGAGCAAGCTCTGGGAGATGGTGAAGGACAGGGAAGCCTGGCGTGCTGCAGTCTGTGGGGTCACAAAGAGTCAGACAAGACTGAACAACTGAACAGCAGCAACAACAATTCATTTTATCATTAAAACAAAACAAAACTGAAAAGTCTTCCAGGATCCTCCCTGTCTTCCCAGATAGGAAGAATCCAGAATCTCCCCAAGGTTATCTCACAAAGGTCTACGCTGTGATTCTCTTGTCTTCCTCCCTACCTTCCAGTGAATCAGAAGTACTTAAGAAATGCCTCTCGGGCACAGCCTTGCAAACAGAGTCGTTGGAATATTGAGCTGAGAACACCTAAAGCCTGCCCTTAACAGCCACACTGTTATGCAGCACCTGCTAATTAACCCCTAGATTCGCCTCCTCCAGAAGGCCTGCCAGGATACCCTCTTCTTATGCTCTCTCAGGGTTCTACGTCCTCGCCTGATTTCCCAGTTGAAGATCATGAGCTTCTTTAGGTCAAAGACTGTCTTTTCCTTCAGACTCCCTGCTGCTGCTGCTGCTGCTAAGCTGCTTCAGTCGTGTCCCACTCTGTGTGACCCCATAGACGGCAGCCCACCAGGCTCCCCTGTAATTGGCCTCAAGATAGGTGTGAGTAGGGCTTCCCAGGTGGTGCTAGTGGTAAAGAACCTGCCTGAGATGTGAGTTTGATCCCTGGACCAGGAAGATCCCCTGGAGGAGGGCATGGCAATCCACTCCAGTATTTTTGCCTGGAGAATCCCATGGACAGAGGAGCCTGGTTGGCTATGGTCCACAGAGTCGCAAAGAGTTGGACACAACTGAAGCAACTTAGCAGCAGCATATGTGTGCTAAATGAATGTTTCCTATATCCTACAAACGCATGGAAATGACTTGGAGCACACTTCACCCTCTTTGGTTTGCCATTTTGATTTTCTTAGCTGCTTGCCTCTTCCAGGCCTGGTCTAGCCTCCAGTTGCTACCTATCCAAATATGAGAAAGGTTAAGACTTCCTTTTGTTGTAAATGTTTTTATGGCCTCACACATCTGAACACTCAGTGCCTTTTCATTCATTTGCTTGAATGGATCCACCAGAAATCTCAGACAATTAGTTTATTGTTATATGACTCTATAAAAGCAATTTTATACATGCTCAAATTTAGCGATTTGGGGGATAAAAACAGTGCTTAAGTATAAAAAGAAAAGTGGAGAATGTATAAACTGTGTAACTGTTTAGAGCAGGGGTCAGCAAACCTTTTCTGGAAAAGGCCAGATGTAAACATTTTTGGCTTTGCTGACCATGCGGTCTCTGTCATAATCACTCAACTCCATTGTTGCAAGAAGGCAGGCACGGACAAGACAGAAAAGAGTGGGCGTGCCAAGAAACCTTGGTGTGTGCACGCTGAGATCTGAATTCTGTGTCATTTTCACATGGCATGAGTTCTTCTTCTTTGGATTTCTCCCTCTCCTGCTCCCTACCAAACATTTAAAAATGAAAGAACCATTCTCAGCTCATGGGCTGTACAAAGACCAGTGGTGGGTTTACTGCATGGGCCTTGAGTTCAGCTCCAGCCTCATCAGTCACTTATGCTTATGTTTTTTTTTCTCTTATTTATTTTTAATTGAAGGATAATTACAATATTGTATTGGTTCCTGCCATACATCAACATGGATCAGACATAGGTATACATATGCCTCCTCCCTCCTGAGCCTCCCTCCCACCTCCCACCCTGACCTTTACAAATATATATTTTATTTAGTTGCATCTGGTCTTCACTGTGGCATGCAAACTCTTAGTTGAGGCATGTGGGATGTAGTTCCCTGACCAGGGACTGAATCTGGGCCCCCTGTACTGGGAGCTCAGAGTCTTAACCAGTGGACCACCAGGGAAGTCCCTACACTGACCTCAGGGCAATTTCTTAAACTTTCCACTGCTCACCTTCCTCGGGTGTAAAATGGGAGAAAATAAATGTGAACCTAGCCTAGGGCTGGTGAGGATGGACTGTGATTCTGCCTGCGCACTGTAGGAGTCTATAAGCACATCAGTTCAGTTCAGTTCAGTTCAGTTGCTCAGTCGTGTCCGACTCTTTGTGACCCCATGAATTGCAGCACGCCAGGCCTCCCTGTTCATCACCATCTCTCGGAGTTCACTCAGACTCACGTTCATCGAGTCAGTGATGCCATCCAGCCATCTCATCCTCTGTTGTCCCCTTCTTCTCCTGCCCCCAATCCCTCCCAGCATCAGAGTCTTTTCCAGTGAGTCAACTCTTCTCATGAGGTGGCCAAAGTACTGGAGTTTCAGCTTTAGCATCATTCCTTCCAGTATAAGCGTATGCTTGGTAAGCTCTTGTTCTTTTAAATTGTAAAGAATACCTGATTTAAACTGTTAACTGTACCTGAGTATGAAGAATGATGATAATATTGTGATTCCTGTCTTTCCTGTATTTTGATATAGTGCTCAGTCCCCACATGCATCCAAATATTTGGAAGAAGACCCTTTGTCTGTCTCTCTCTCTTTCTCTCCCTGCCTCTCAGGAAGATTCTTATTTCTGGCATTTCTTTATGTTGGTCTTAGAGGCAGATGATTTTAAAAGTATATTCTTCATTCCAGGACTTCCCTGGTGATCCAGTAGTTAAGAATCTGCCTTGCAATGCAGCAGATGTAGGTTCGATCCCTTGTTAGGGAACTAAGATCCTGTGTGCCGTAGGGCAGCTAACCCCCTGAGCCCCAGAACCACAAGTAGAGAACCCGTACACCACAGAAGATCCTGCAGGACGAAACGAAGATCCTATGTGCAGCAACTAAGATCGATGCAGCCAAGCACGTACATCAATTAATACTTAACAAATAAAAGTATACTCTCCGTGTCATCGCATAGTATCACCCACACTAGGTGCTGCTCATTTATTTTTTGGTCTCATTCTCTCTCCATGTTCCTCTCTCCCTCATCAAGAATTCTGATCCATTGGTCTGGGGGTGGGGAACAGACAGAGGTATTTGTTTCTAAAAACTCCTCCTTACTGATTCTAAGTGCAGCCAGGGACCCACTGGTCTGCATTTTATTACAGTTTCTAATGTCTTGCTCCTCAGACTGGCCTGGGGGTCAGCATCAGGGGCTAGACCTGCAGGGTCTCAGGCGCCACCCCGGGCCCCCTGAGCCAGAACACACACTTGAACAAGATTCCAGGGGATCGTCAGCTCAGTTATTAATAAGTTAAGAAGCACACAGCTCTTGTGTCGTGCGTGTACACCTTCCTTTAAGTAATTGATGTATACTTGCAAGTGGTGTCTGAGGCTTGATGCTGTAGATGGATTTGTGTTCCAGATACGAGGTGGGGCTGGGAAAACATCAACTGCTGAGGCACATGGGTTTTGTGCTTGTTTTTTTTTTTTCTTTTTAAATCTTGGTTTCTCGTAAAGCGAGGTCCCTTTGTCGTCCTCTGTCTGGCAGAGTGCAGGGGGCGGGACTGTGCCAGGAAAAGCAATTTAGGACCCAAGAGGCCACCAGGGGCCTCTTTCCCCATGACCCTAGAGGGTGGACGTCACCAGGGCTCATGGGGCTGTCAGGGGTGGGCTGTGGGTGGCATTTCTTAATATAGTTAGTCAATAGCTGTGTTTTCTAAGTGCCACAGAGGACTAAAAGAATGTCACTTAAATGTCTGGCATGGAGGTTACTGATGACTTTGAGAGGGACATTTCCCAGGCCTTAGAAGGAGAACAGATGTCACAGAAGGGGCCGTCATGGAGACAGGTCCCTGTGCTCAGGCCTGGTCACTGCTTTTTCACCACTTTGGATCTGGACACGAGTATAATGGTGTGAGCAGAGAGCTAGCATCACCCAAGGAGACTTTGACCTTGCATTCCTTGGAACTTGGCCTTTCTCAGGTCAAAGGAAGAGCTGAACGCTGCTGGCTTTCTCCTCTTTCCTCGGTTTACTGGCCTGTACAGAGGGCACGTTGCTGCAGCCAGCCATGTTGCTAAACTCGATAATACAGCCTTGTTTCTCTGGGCATTTCCTTCCTTCTTTCCACCTGAGGTCTTGAGAAGAGGCTTCCTGTGCTAGACCTCCCTGCCTCTTCCCAGGGAAACAGGGAATGGGGGGAGAGCACAGCAGGAGGCAGCAGGTCGCACTCTGCCCTTACCCTGTGACCTTCGGCTAAGCATTTTGCCCATCTGAGTCCTCATTCAGTGTGAAAATGGGGAGAACACATCCCTCTTTGCAGGTGGCTATAGAAGTCTGTAAAGCAATGTATTGAAGAGTTCCTTTGGGGACTTCCCTGGTGGCTAAGAATCTGCCTTGCAATGCAGGGGATGAGGGTTTGACCCCTGGTTAGGGAACTAAGATCCTACATGCCGTGGAGCAACTACTGAGCTGGCAAGCCACAACTTGCCAGGCTCTGCGATGAAAGATTCCTCATGCCGCAAGGAACTAAGACTTGATGCAACCAAGTAAATATATAATTTTTTTTGAAAGTTCTTTGAAAACCAGGTTCATGGTTTCAATAGCTGTGCATAGTCCAAATGAGTATCTCTTGGACTGAATCATCTCTCTCCTACTAGACCTGCAATGTCAGCTTAAATCTCTTCCATGCCACTCCGCCCCCCCCGCCCCCCGGGAATGACAGCTGACTTTAGAGTCTGATCAGTTCTGCAATCTTCAAGGAAATCAGCTCAGGCAAGATTACTTATTGGTGTTAAAAGTATTAGGAAGTCTATCAGCAAGGGAATGGACAGCACACCTGTGGCATATTCATCTGATGAAATAAGACAATCATGGGGAAAATCTTGATACCCATAACAATATGCGTGCATCTCACAGACAATGCTGAGTGAAAGAGCTCATACTATAACGTGCTAATTATACGAAGTACATCAAGATTGCTGGGAGAAATATCAATAACCTCGGACATAAGATATTCAGATGATACCACACTTATGGCAGAAAGTGAAGAAGAACTAAAGAGCCTCTTGATGAAAGTGAAAGAGGAGAGTGAAAAAGTTGGCTTAAAGCTCAACATTCAGAAACCGAAGATCATGGCATCTGGTCCCATCCCTTCATGGCAAATAGATGGGGAAACAGTGGAAACAGTGGCTGACTTTATTTTTCTGGGCTCCAAAATCACTGCAGATGGTGATTGCAGCCATGAAATTAAAAGACACTTACTCCTTGGAAGGAAAGTTATGACCAACCTAGACAGCATATTAAAAAGCAGAGATATTACTTTGCAACAAAGGTCTGTCTAGTCAAGGCTATGGTTTTTCCAGTGGTCATGTATGGATGCGAGAGCTGGATAAAGAAAGCTGAGTGCAGAAGAATTGACGCTTTTGAACTGTGGTGTTGGAGAAGACTCTTGAGAGTACCTTGGACTTCAAGGAGATCCAACCAGTCTATTCTAAAGGAGATCAGTCCTGGGTGTTCATTGGAAGGACTGATGTTGAAGCTGAAACTCCAATCCTTTGGCTACCTGATGCAAAGAACTGAGTCATTTGAAAAGACCTTGATGCTGGGAAAGATTGAGGGCAGGAAGAGAAGGGACCACAGAGGATGAGATGGTTGGTTGGCATCACCAACTCAATGGACATGGGTTTGGGTAAACTCCGGGAGTTGGTGAGGGACATGGAGGCCTGGCGTGCTGTGGTTCACGGGGTTGCAAAGAGTCGGACATGACCAAGTGACTGAACTGATATGAAGTACAGAAGGGGCAAAACTTACCTGTGTGAAGAAAGTCAGAAGGGTTTTCCTTTGCTTGGGGTCTATTATCTGAGAGGGGCATGAATGGGAGCCTGCTGGGGAACTAGGAATGTCCTCAGTCTTCATTTGCGTTGTGATTATGTGAGTGGAAACATAAATATCTTAGCACAGCAGGAACTTAATGCATTTTCTGGTAAACATAACACTCTCTATTATGTAATTTAGTTGAAAGTTTTAATGAGTCTTATCAAGACTTTAGTTCTAACTTCTTGTTTCTGAGAAATGTAGGGACAGATGGACGAGCTAAATGGTACTGCGAGGAAGCAACTGGACCATTCCAGAAGGCTGGCTCTTCTGCAGGACAATCAATGCAGTATCTTTCTCGAGGGTAGTTAGTTGAGGTCAAAAGAGCTCAAGAGACATCACGACCAATGGCCTTGGTCTGGATCCTGTTTGGACAAACCAGTTGTAAAGGAAACCTTCAGAGGCGCATGCTGTGTGCTGGGTTTAGTTGTTCAGTCGTGTCTGACTCTTTGGGATCTCATGGATTGTAGCCCGTCAGTTTCCTCTGTCCATGGGGATTCTCCAGGCCAGAATACTGGAGTGGGTTGCCATGACCTCCTCCAGGGGTCTTCCCAACCCAGGGATCGAACCCAGGTCTCCTGCACTGCATCTTTACCATCTGAGCCAGCTGGGAAGCCTGCTTTACAGTATGCAATTAATTAAAATATCAATATCTGTTGAAATTTTTTCTAAGAGAAAAATCTGTTAAATTTTTGATAGAGATTACAGTTTACCTTCTATGGAAATTGTAACAATTCAACTCATACCCATAGAGGCACATCAGAGGCTCAGTCACGTCTGACTCTTTGTGACCCCATGAACATGCCAGGCTTCCTTGTCCATCACCAACTCCCGGAGTCCACTCAAACCCATGTCCATTGAGTCGGTGATGCCATCCAACCATTTCATCCTCTGTTGTCCCCTTCTCCTCCTGCCTTCAATCTTTCCCAGCATCAGAGTCTTTTCTAATGAGTCAGCTCTTTGCATCAGGTGGCCAAAGGATTGGAGTTTCAGCTTCAACATCAGTCCTTCCAATGAACACCCAGGACTGATCGCCTTTAGGATGGAGTGGTTGGATCTCCTTGCAGTCCAAGGGACACTCAAGAGTCTTCTCCAACACCACAGTTCAAAAGCATCAATTCTTCGGTGCTTAGCTTTCTTTATAGTCCAATTCTCGCATCCATACATGACTACTGGAAAAACCATAGCCTTGACTAGATGGACCTTTGTTGGCAAAGTAATGTCTCTACTTAATATGCTGTCTAGATATGGATCAAGTTTTTGATGTCCTTAAGGAATTTTTTTTCCTGGTTTTGTTTTTCATGTTTTAAAGTATGATAATGCTAATTGGGTTCTATTGGAAAATGTTATTTTCGAAAGATTTTTGTTCAGTCACTTAGTCATGTGACTCTTTACCACCCTGTGGGGCTGTAGCACACTAGGCTTCCCTGTCCTTAACTATCTCCTGAAGTTTGCTCCAACTCATGTTCATTGAGTCATTGATGCCATCCAACTGTCTTATCCTATACAATCCCCTTCTCCTCCTGCCCTCAATCTTTCCCAGGATCAGATCTTTTCCGTCGAGCAGGCTGTTCACATCAGGTGGCCAAAGTATTGGAGCTTCAGCTTCAGTCCTTCCAATGAATACTCAGGGTTGATTTCCTTTAGGATTGACTGGTTTGATTTCCTTACTGTCCAAGGGACGCTTAAGAATCTTCTTCAGCACCATAGTTCAAAAGATGTTTACTGGCAAAAGTTAGGATTCATTTTCAGGTTGGTGAAGAGAAGTCAACCCGTAGGACCACCTTGGAAGTTTCCCTTTCTGTAAATAAACCTTTCAACAAGGAAATGGACATTTACTGGACTTCTGTTTATGCCAGCACTTTATGCATTTTCTCATTTCATAATAGCCATGTGTTTTTCCTTTTTATAATTAGGTTTAGTGGAAAAGTAATATAAATTTGATGAAAAATATTTTAATCACTTAACAAATTGGCAATGAAACATGATTCCCTTCCTTGCAGGAAACTCTTCTTCCCAGTTCCTCTTCCAAAAGGCAGCAACTATTAATGGTTTCTTGTGTATCTTTTCAGAAACGAAGCTTTCTTTGTTCACACAAGTATCTCTATGAATTGTGGTTCCTATATCAGTGGTGTTTTATACCTGGGTGTTTTGACTCAATATATCTGAGAGACTCTTACATATTTGCTCTTATGAGGGCCACCGATGGTCTCCTTGTGGTCAGATCCAAGGCCACCTGTCAGTCCCTCCCTTACCCCATGACTTCCAGGGCTCGTGCTCTCCTGGGTTTCCTCCTACCTCCTCAGCTCTTTTGCTGGCTCCTTCATGCCTCCCTGACCTCCGAACGTCGTACTACTGGCTGCATCCTTGAACTCTTCTCTGCCTACACTCACACCCTGGATGATCTCATCCAGGCTTGATATCACGCCTATACTGACAACTCCCGATTTTATATCTCTAGCCTGAGTCATGCCCTGAACCCCAGACTTCTTATCAGATTGCCTGCTTGAATCGCCATCAGATGTTTGACCAATGACTCAAATGGAAACTGTCCAAAATGGAACTCCTGACATAAGCCCCTACCTCATCACCTCCTGCCGTCTTCCCCATTTCAACTTCATTTTTTTTCCAGTTGTTCACACCCCAAACTTCAGACATCAATGAGCTCCTTCTTGCTCTCAAATCCCATATCCCACCCACTGGCAAATCCCATTGACTCTTCCTTCAAGCAATATCTGACCAGTTCTCACCGTCTTCACTGCTGCCTGGGCCTCAGCCACCATTAGTCACTACCTAGGTTATTGCAACAGAACCCTAACCGGTCCTTCTGTCCTCTAGCCTTGCTCCCCTGCCCAGTCTTTCCTCCATACAGCAGCAGAGTAGTCCTGGTTAAGCAAGATGAGGTCCTGTATTCCTCCAAGGAATCCTGTCTCTCTTACAGTGAAAGGCGACGTCTTTGCAGCGGTCCGGGGAGCCCCATGTGATCTCTTGGTGGACTTGCCACCTGTTCCTCCTGCGTTGCTTCTTCTGCTCCAGCTTCTGCCTCGCCTCCTGACTGCCTCTTGTCAACACCAAGGCTGTCTTAGACTATTCACCATTCCTCTGCTTGTGAGCTCTTACCTCAGGTGTTTGCATGGATTTACTTGCTCACCTTTGCCACATTTAGCAATGTGGTCTTCCAGTGGGCTTTACTGTGACTAGTGGATTAGGATGGTGATCTGCCATTTCCCATCTTTCTTGTATGCTTTATTATTAATTTTTTGTAGCATGCGTCACTTACTAACATAGTAGGTCATTTATAAGAATACAAGCTCCACAAGGACAGGCGGGAGTTGGTGGGGGGCATCCATCTGCATCCCACTTTTGCCCTGTTTTCATCACTGCAGTATCCCTAATGCCTAGAGTAGTTCCCGACACATAGTAGATGCTTAATGAATATTTGCTGATTGAATGATGGAACAGATATCATTCTATTTGATTGTTTAAATGGCCACAGGAGCCCACTATATGGATGATGTAATGATAGCACAGGGGGTGGCTAATATTCACAGGGCATGTCTGATAAGGTCCTTTATGAATTCAGACTCATTTATACTTCTCACCAACCTTGTGAGCTAGGTTTGATAATCACTTCCACTTAATGGATGTTGAAACTGAGGTTTAGACAGTTTTATCGTCTATTCCCCCAGTCCCACATGATGGGATAATACATGATGATGCCATTCTGGCTGTCTTGAACTAGCACATTTGATTTCTGTGCCAGACTGTTGTAGAATGGGTTTACTTAACCAGTTTCCTACAAATGGACACCATCTTGTGGTGCTCAGATGAGGCATGCAAAGCTCAGAGAGGTTAAGAAGCTTGCACAAGGTCATACAGCTAGAATTCAAGTCCATCAGTTGAGTCCTCAGTTAGAACTTTCAATCACTACACTGTCTCACCTCCCAAAGTCGCCTTCTCTCTAAGGAAAAGGACTGGGGTTAGGAGGGCAGTCCTACAGCATATTCAATAGCAAAGATATCACTTTGCTGAAAAACGTCTGTATAGTCAAAGCTATGTTTTTTTCTAGGAGTCATGTGCGGTTGTGAGAGATGGACCATCAAGAAGGCTGATGAAGACTCTTGAGAGTCCCTTGGACAGCAAGGAAATCGAACCAGTTAATTCTAAAGGAAATCGACTCTGAATATTCATTGGAAGGACTGAAGCTGAAACTCCAATACTTTGGCCACCTGATGTGAAGAGCTGACTCACTGGAAGAGACCCTGATGCTGGGAAAGACTGAGGGCGAGAGGAGAAGGGGGCAACAGGGGATGAGATGGTTGGATGGCATCACTGACTCAATGGACATGAGTTGGAGAAACTCAGGGAGATAGTGAAGGACAGGGGAGCGTGGCGTGCTGCCATCCATGCGGTCTCAAAGAGTCGAACTTAATGGAATAACAAGGGTGGTGGCCAGCTTCGGCCTCTTGGCAGTCTTCTCCCCAAGGCAGTCTCCTGCAGTTTCTCTCCCAGCTCTGGAATCCTCTCCCTGATGGCCCTAGGCCATGAACACACACGAGAGCCCATTTAATCTCTCTTATTGGCTCGTCTGCCTCCCAAAGCAACATAGATGATTCTAGGCTTCCATTCTGGAGCGGGACACCTCAGGTCAGGGACCATCTGGAGGGCCTTACCTGATGTTCATTTGGTCACTTTTATTGAGCGCATCTGCGCAGGGCACTGTTGGAGGCAGTTTGGCTTCCTTTAGAATCCAGAAAGCACCAGCCAGTATTATCTACTGCTGTGTTACGGGAACAATGGTGAGCAGAAAAACACAGTCCCTGCCCTCGAGGGGCTCACATTAGTCAAGCACTCCACTCAAAGGGCTGAGAAGGCGCTGGCACCCCACTCCAGTACTCTTACCTGGAAAATCCTATGAGTGGAGGAGCCTGGTAGGCTGCAATCCATGGGGTTGCTAAGAGTCAGACACAACTGAGCAACTTCACTTTCACGCATTGGAGAAGGAAATGGCAACCCACTCCACTGTTTTGCCTGGAGAATCCTAGGGACAGGGGAGCCTCGTGGGCTGCTGTCTATGGGGTCGCACAGAGTCAGACACGACTGAAGTGAGTTAGCAGCAGCAGCAGCAGCAGCCATTCAAAGGGGAAGCTGGATGGCTGAGATGCTAGGAAGGGACACCTGGGCTGAAAGCTGCTGGGTGAGTTAATAAGCAAAGAGAGGGAAGAATACTGCAGAAAAAACGACTGCGTGTCTAAAGGCTCCAGGGACTGCAGGGACCACAAGAGGCCAGGGTGGGAGGGGAAGGGTGAGAGGAAGGTGTTGGGAGATGAGGGTGGGAGGTCTTGACCATCTCGAGGAGTTTTGATTTGATCCCAAGCACAGTGGGAAGTCAGCTGGATGGGGTAGGTGGAGGGCAGTTAGGAGCCTGATTGGACTGATCAAATCTGACTTGCCGTGTGAAGTCTCTCCT
This sequence comes from Nanger dama, assembly GCA_917880005.1. NCBI lineage: Eukaryota > Metazoa > Chordata > Mammalia > Artiodactyla > Bovidae > Nanger > Nanger dama. The sequence continues at coordinate 12,329,976 of CAKJTW010000063.1, forward strand.
GGCTGAAGTGCAGAGAACAGACTGGCCGAACTGAGGGGACAGACACGTGGGCAAGGGTTTGGGGGAAGGGTTGACGGGCTCCGTGGCACTGAAAGAAAGGAGCAAGGAGTGAATCTGAGGAATATTTGGTCTGAGGTCTTGCCCTCCCTTGGGTCAGCCATACTCAAAGTCTGGTTGATTGAGCAGGGGTGGGGACAGCAGAAAAGCCCACGGCCTTGGTCTGGGTGGGACAGCTCTGAAGGATGGTTCCAGCCCTGGAGCTCCCTGAGGGATGACCAAGATCTTAAAACAGAGGTATAAATGCATAATTTCCCATTCTCGTGGAGAGGAGAATTGAGGCCAGGATCTGCCCAGGGTTCCAGAGACATGTGAGTGGGTCGGTGGGTCCCTGGTCTTACCAATGCATGGGAGGATCTTGATTTTCCCTGAGCGGGTTCCTGGCCCTCAAAACACATTCCTCTCTTCTCACATCCCTCTCATCTCCAGAATGGTGGTGAGGGAACTCTTGACCTTGGAATGCTGGTTCAGGCTTTCCCACTTATCTGCTCTGTGACCTTGGCCAAATCCCTTTCCTTTTCTGGGTCCATTGCTTCATTGATAAGACAGGAAGTTGGAGTAATCAGTGACTCAGACTTTGAGGGTTTGTTGAAAGCTATGGTCATGATGCATGTGATTTCTGTCAACTTCAGAGGTTCCTGAAGTCCTGGGGTGGGGCAAGGAGGGGACTTAATTGGATCTCAAGTTAAGAATCCTTACATATACACACTACTATATATAAAACAATCAATAAGGACCTACTGTATAACACAGAGAATTCTCCTCAATATTCTGTAATAACCTATATGGGGAAAGAATCTGAAAAAAAATAGATATATTAATAGTATAACAGAATCACTTTGCTGTACACCTGAAACTAACACCAAACTGTAAATCAATTATACTCTAATATAAAATAAAAATTAAATAAAAAAGAATCCTTGCATGAAGCAACCAAAGAGTCACAGATCAAAGGGTCGAGATGTGGTACAGACCCACATACACGAACATCACTCAGTCACGAGGAAGAATCCTATCATTTGTGACAACATAGATTAAGAGTTGACTCTGGCTTAGAGGGTAAAGCATCTACCTGCGATGCAGGAGACCTGGGTTCGACCCCTGGGTTGGGAAGATCCCCTGGAGAAGGAAATGGTAACCCACTCCAGTATTCTTGCCTGGAAAATCCCATAGACAGAGGAGCCTGGTACGCTATAGCCCATGGGGCTGCAAAGGGTCGGACAGAGGAGCCTGGTACGCTATAGCCCATGGGGCTGCAAAGGGTCGGACACGACTGAGCGACTTCACTTTAACTTTAAAGGTTACTATGTATTTTACTTATATGCTGAATCTAAAAAACAAATGAACAAAACTAGAAACAGACTCAGAGACAGAACAAACTTGTGGTTGTGATGCAGGGGTGAGGGGCAGGAATGGGCAAAATAGGTGAGGGAGATTAAGAGGGACAAACTTCTAGCTATAAAATAAATAAGTAACAGGGCTGTAATGAACAGCACAGGGAATATAGTCAATAATACAGCTGATAATATTGTAATCACTTTGTGTGGTGACAGATGGTAACTAGAGTTATTGTGGTGATCATTTCATAATGCACTGAGTCATTATGTTGTACACCTGAAGCTAATATAATACCGCAAGTCAATTATACTTCAATTAAAAAAAAAAACAAGGATTCTTGGTGAGACAGTAACAAGCTCCATTTCTGCTGACCTGCTGGGAGGACCAGTCTAATACCCTGTTCTGATCCTCCCCACAGTCTTTTAAGGCAAGCATTACATTTTCAACCCAGAGATCAGAGACAAAACTTAAGTGACTTGTCCAAGCTGGGAGGAACTGAACTAGGACCCCCCCAACCCCCTCCCGCCCAAGCCAGGTCTTTCTGAAGCCAGAGACTGTTCTTCCCAGTACAACGAGGGGCATTGTCCCTTCTGTTCCCACTCTGCAGCAGACCCTCTCATAACACCACACACTCTAGGCCTCAGAGCCGCTGCTCTTCTGCAGTGCTCTCAGGAGGCAGGGCTTACCTCCTAAGGTAAGAGGGAGGACCTGAGGCCCAGAGAGGCTAAGTGGCCTGCAAGGTCACCCAGCCAGGAGTGAAAGGGGAGGGGAGATGGGGGGAAGGGTGGAGCTAGCTGAGAGTGGAGACAGAAGACCTTTGTGCTTCCTCCTGGAATCTGGTGTGGACAAGCTTCACCTAGTTGCAGCTGGGAAGGCCTGCAGGAAGAGGGATGGGGAAGCTGTAATTAGGGGAAGAAGGCAGGCCCTTAGGGCTGGGCCTTAGAGAATAGGCTCCAGTCTGGTCACCCCTAACAACTTGGTTCTTCCAGTTCTCCCTGCCTCTATTCAAGCCACCCCCAATTCTCAGGCCTGTCAACCTCATCCTTATTTTCCAAGGTCAGCTTAAATGTCTTCCCTGAAAGTTGGAGACCCTTTCCACCCCACCCCACCGCATTCATTTTTCCTCCCATGGCCTGGGGAGTGATGCCCACTTTGCCCAAACTCTTTGAAGGCAGGATGCTCCCCCAGGGCCCTACAGGGGAACCAAGGGTGCTAGCCACCCAGATGCTTGAGCGCTAGTTTCTCCCCTCCTTGCCTCTGCATTGGAGGGAATCCAGAGTGTGTCTAGTGGTTAACCTCCTTAAGCCTGAGAAGGCCCCTGGGTGTTTATGTCCCCAACCCCAGAGGCCCCCATCCTGGGCCTGGGTCTGTCTCCTCCGGGGAAGACAGATGATCTCATCGAGTGTCTGCATCTGCCGCGCCAATCGCGCCCGCCCCCAGCTCGTCCCGCGCCCTCTGCTGCAGTTGGGGCTGAATACTGCTCAGGGTACTGAGATGCTTTTGATGAATGAAATTCAAGTGGCTCGATCACTCCGAAAGGACAGGCAGAAAGTGCCCACACCGCGACTCCTCTCGTCCCTTTAAAAGTAAAAGCACTTGGCAAGGATCGCCCTAAATCCAGCCCTGCTCCCTCCGTCCCCCAGTCTTCACCGCTGAGCCTTTCACACAAACACGCACCAAAGAACCAGACCCAGGGGAAAGGCGCGGCGCCTTTAAGAGGCGGCGGGCAGTGCTGCCCCCCTGGCGGCCGGCGCACTCGCGCTTCCTCCGGCCCGGCAGGGTCCAGCGGGCCGGCTGGCCGGGTCAGCGCGGCGGTGGCAACGGCGGCGTGCCGCGCGCCGGGGCGAGGACCGGGACAAGGAGGAAGTGGCGGCGGCGGCGGCGGGTGAGGACGGCGGGGGCGCGGGCGGCCGCGTGCGCCCTGCCGGGGTCCGAGCGCGTCTGGAAGGGCACGCGCCGGTTCGGATCGGCCGAACGCGCCGCCGGGGGGCTCGGACGGGAGGGCTCCCCGCGATCGTGAGCCAGAGGGAGGGCCAGGAGGAGGGACTTGGGGGCGGCGCGCAGCCCGAGCGCGGGGGCCGATCGTCGGTGGCCGCCGCTGGAGGGCGTGCGGCTCGGCTCCGAGCGCCGGGAGGGCGGCGCCGGCGAGGGAGGGCCTGCCTCCTCTCCTCCCCGGCCCGGCCCGGCGCTCGCGAACTTGCGCGCCCGGAGCCCCGCAGGCGGCGGGGGGCGTGGGCGGCGGCGCGCGGGCGGCCCCCGGCACGGTGGCAGCCAGTGGAATGCCGCGCTGAGCGCCGCTCCCTCCGCCCGGGCGCCCGCCCCGCCCCGCCCCGCCCCCGGCCCGCCCCTCCCGGCAGGACTGCGCGCCCGGAGCCCCGTTCCGCGTCCCCGCCGCCGGGAGGAGGTGCCCGCACGCTCGCGGCGCGCCGGGCCGCCAGACTCGGCCTGTGGGCGATTTCCTCCGGACCCGAGCTCCCCGCCCGAAGAGGAAGATGCAGACCTTTCTGAAAGGGAAGAGAGTTGGCTACTGGCTGAGCGAGAAGAAAATAAAGAAGCTGAATTTCCAGGCCTTCGCCGAGCTGTGCAGGTAAGGAGGGACGGGGCTCCGGCCCCCCACCCCCGGGGACCCCCGGCCTGAGCCCCAGGTTCAGCCTCGGGGCCGGGGGGCTGTTTCCGGAGGTTAGAACGAAACGGGAAGAAACGGTGCGTGGGGACCCTGAGTCCGAGTAGCCAGGTGGCTGTGGTGGCCGCTGGCTGTGTTCGAGGGAAGCGGTGGGCAGTACGAGCGGTGTGGCACGGACCAGGGCTCTCAGGTGCACAGGAACCCTGGGTGGGGGACCCCTGGCTCCCCCGGGCGTGATGGGAGCGCTGCTGAAGGTGGCAGAGGGACCAGGGAAATGGGGGGAATCCGCGCTGTCTGCCTGTGACTGGAGGTTACTTTTGGACTGGAGTGGTCCTCTTCCTTCGTCCCCCTTCTCTTCGTGGAGGAGGGCACCCATGTTTATGTGTTTGCGGACCACCTACTAGGTGCCCCGCCGGCGCAGCTCTCTTTGCAAGAATCTGTCATTGCATGTCACTGGATTAAGCCTCTTTGAAGCGAGTAGCAATACTTGGCGTGTAGGTGATTTGCTGTCTCATTAGAGCCTCGCAACCAGCCTTGAGGATTGGTTGTGTTGGTGATTTTGGGCCACGTGTCTGAGAGGGGGAATCCATCTGCAGAGAGGTCGGGTACCTGACCCGGGGTCCCACAGCCAGGGAGTGGCTGGTGCAGAATGTAAACGCTTGTGTAGAATGGCCTTTTTCCCTCGAGGGCCCCACCCCCACCCCATGCAGTTCGTTAGTGGCGGAGACTCCAGGTGTTTTAATAAGATGGGATCACATTCTTAGTCCATTACAGATGCATCCAGTCTTGGGTCGGCTTTGCCTCACCTTGTTCTCCTGTGGTGGCTTTGCCTCTGAGAAACCCTTAGTTAAATCCGGTTCTCAGTGAAAGCCTAAGAGAATCTGGCTCCCCAAGCCTTTTGCAAACTCCAGGTGGAAAACCTTTGTTATGCTCTGTCTCCACTTGGCAGATTTGATTCTCAAAAATGGCCCCCCTTGCATTTTTGTCCCTTTTGGGTCACCAAACATAACGATGAATTGAACAATTGAGTTTCCTTATCTCCTGGCATGCGGAGCGAGTGGCTGGTCTGAGCTGGCCTGTGCAGGCTGGCACAGCACCTCTGTGCCCCTCTCATGCCTGTCCCCAGGGCCTGCTGCTCCTTGGCCTGTTCCAGCCCTGCAGGCGCTCTGCTCCCCACAGCCAGAGGGGCACACCTTGTCTAAAACAGCTCCTGGTTGCGCATCCCTCTGCCTGGGTATGGAGTTGGCTGCCTCCTCCTCCTGATGGCTTCCCTGGGAGAAAGCATGCTTTTCATTTTCAGAAGGGCATGCCAAATGACCGGGGAATTCACAGGGAAACAGGGAGGAACTTGCAGCCAGAGCCTTGGAAGTGTGAGGATCAGAAAGGGGCGCTTGAACACACACATGTGGACGAGGTGCTCTAGACACTGAAGACATGTGCAGAAACCCCCTTTGACGTGTTCTTGAAATCTGGTCTGGTGGTGGGTGCCTGAGCTCCCCCTGCAGTCATCTGAGACTTGGGAAATCCCCGCTGATACCTTGCACCCTTTTTCCTGAGGTCTTTCTCTATTTGTGTCATCCTGTGCCTGCAGCTGAAGCACGAGGCTTGTCATCTGGTTGGTATGTTTTGCTTGGTAATTAGGAGGCTCTCGCAACACAGTTCCAACCGAGACTGAGACTCGTGGCTGGGTCCTCAGGCTGGACTTGCAGACTGCCTTTCCCTCCCCAGAGACCCTCCTGCCCTTAAACACTGGGGGTTCAGGGCAAGCTGTGATGTCAGCCGTTCCGGGGAAGCTCCAGAATGGAGTGTTCATTTCTCTGAAAGAGTGGTTGTGTTCAAAGTCTAGTTGCCTTCTTCTGGCCAAAATATTGACTTCAAAGAGAGGAAGGGAAATATCTGGGTCATTCTAGAACCTCGGGAAACCCACTTTGTGTTTTCATCAGGAGAGCTTTAGCTATTTTGTCGCTTAAGCTTAGGAAGGAATGGAAAACACCGAAAAGAATTTTTCTGTTTCTTCTCTCCTTTATTATGGATACTTTCACGGTGGCGCCCCCTGGTGGCCGCGTTGCTGTACTGGGTGCAAAGTACTCCCACCCACTAGAGTGGCCAGAGTCCTTTGCCCGCTGGTAGGTGTGATGTGAATGCCGGTGCAGTTTCAGTGGCCGAGAGGGGCTGTGGATGGACATTGTCACATGGGGTTCCCATTTGGATGGGTGATGAATCATCCTCGAGTTCCATAGTGAAAAAATCCAGAGATGTTTGAAAATGGCTTGAGGCCCTGCTGCAAATGTTTGGGGCAGTATCAGCGCTGGAGAGGATGACTTGAACGCAGGGGGATGAGTTGTTTCGCCGAATGTCAGGCCTTGTTAAAAAAAAAAAAAAATCTTATGACCGGAAGGGAGATCTTGTCTACCCAGCCCCTTTGTTTCACAGGCACTGGAGCGGCAGGCTTCTGTAGCTTTTGTTCAGCTACTAGAATGGGTTGGACCCCCTTGTCATCGTCACCGGGGTGCTGCCGTCTTGTCTTGGAGATTCTTCCTTGCAGTCCTGAGCTGTGGCCTCAGCAAGCGTCCTGTCTGCTCTCCAAGGAGCATCGCCCCCTGCAGGTGTCCGTGAACCATGGACCGTTGGAGCAGGTCCCACCAGGACACCTTAGCAGCGGGGAGGGCTGCCCCTTCACGGCCTGGTCCTGCCTTGTTGGTTAATAAGTTCTTTGCCCGCATTAGGCCAGGGCTCTGGGAGGCTCCAGGTGGAGGGAGCTGAGAGTTTCCTGTTAACAGCAACTTGGCCTCTAGGGTAGCCCATACCTTCAGGGCCTACATTCCTTTATTTTAGTTTCTTTTAATTTTAAAAATTCTATACTTTTTGACTGTGCTGCAAGACATGTGGGACGTCAGTTGCCAGACCAGGGATTGAACCTGCGCCCCCTGCAGTGGAAGCGCCGTGTCTTAAGGAACGTCCCTCTGGCTCCTTGACAGATGGGCCTTGACTTGGCTTGTTTCTTGCGGGATTGTTCATTCCCGACATTTGCCTGTGAGTCTCCCCCTCTCCACAGGGATGGCACTGCCTGTCTTCCCTTGGCCTCCCGCCTGCCGGCCCCTTCCCCTCACCCTGGAGCAGCCTCAAGGCTTCCTCGCACGCAGAAGCGACTTCAGAGGGGAAGCCAAGAAGTAAAGCTGTTAGTTGAAATGTTGGGTTGTTTTTTTTTTGATGCTCTCAGCTCTCCACGGTGGCCCGTGCGGATGTGCTGGCTGACCCGGTTCGCGGTGTCCACGTTTTCTGTGTCAGCCCTCCAGCGCCTCGCCTCACCGTTCCTCTTGCCTGCGGCTGAACTTGTGGTGCAGGCTGTGGTGGAAAGACACACGACGTCGCAAAGCATTTTGGTGTAAAATGTGTCCTCTGCCCATCTTTACCGTCACGACAGCTGACCCGAACGCTTTCCTTTCTGGACCCTCATCTCACGTCATCCTCCCAGCAGCCCAGGGTGGCAGAATGGGGAAACTGAGGCTCAGGCCATATCAAGGACTTGGATTCAAAGTGAAGGGCTTCCCTGAGCCCTGACCCCAGGCCTTTTCACCTGAGGATGTGGCTGCCTTGTTTATTAATAAGTTCTTTGCCCAGGTTAGGCTGGGGGTTCTGGGAGGCTGCAGGAGGAGGCGGCTGGGAGTTTGCTGTTGACAAGAACCTGGCCTCTCAGGTGGCCCATACCCTCAGGGCCTACATACCTTTTTATTTATTTTTTTAATGTTTAAAATTTAATTTCTGGCCATGCCACGAGGCATGTGGGATGTTAGTTCCCTAACCAGGGATCGAACCTGCGCCTCCTGTGGTGGAAGCGCTGTGTCTTATCCATTGGACTGCCAGGGAAGTCTCCATTCCTTTCTTTAAATGAAGGACTCTAGGTTTGTTCTTTTTGCTGGGAGGATTTAGTGTGGTTCTGTACTGGGATTCTTTGGGGACATTCATAGTGGGAAGGAAGGAGAATCGTTTCCAGGGTTAAGTGATGCTGGTCTGTGAGTGGGAGTTTTTTTTCCCCCGTTTCTCTTAATGATTGGATCTGGCACCACTTTGGGGGCATGGGGGTGGGGGAGGTACTGACTTAAGTGTCCTTTGCAGCTGCACACTGGGACTGTCCATACTTAGCCTTTCAAATAAACACGTTCCACCAGCCTGCTGCGAGGGCGAACGGGCTTCCTGTGGGAGAAGATGGACCGCCAGGGCCGCAGCTGTCTGTTGATGAGCCTGCCCGGGTGCCAGGCCTGCCTCGATAGCGGGCCACCCGTGTGACCTGGGCTTCGTGCCTCGGTGTCCTCACTTGTAAAGTGAGGCTGATGGCAGTATTCACGCAGGGTTTCTGGGGCACCCGGCCTGTGCCTGGAGCTCTGTGGGTGGTGGTTGCTGCTGTTAATTTTTAGTTGGTCCTTGGGGAGTGGGTGAGTGGGCATCTGCCCGCAAATGTCTGTCTATTCCTGGATCTTGGGCATTTGCAGGTTGAGTGTTCCTGGTTGGGGCAGTTTTAGGGCGACCCTGAAGTCTGGGAGGGAGGCTGACTGCTCATCCTGCCTGGGTGTGGGTCTGGGGCAAGGCTGGGGGTGCGGGGTGGGGAGCCCACCCTGCCTGCTGCCCTGCCAGCATCTCCCTACACACCCAGCCCGTGGGGATCTTACAGCCCCTGGAAGACGGGGCTTCTGTCCTCACCTGTTTCATGGATGCGGAGCCTGAAGAAATTATGTTAACGCAAGATGATACTTTGGTTTTTTCAAGTTTGGAGATTCAGGAGGAGTTTGTACTGGGTTTCCTGATAATGCCAAGAGTCTCCATGCCAATCATGCCACTGTTATTATTAGCTCACATTTATTGTTTTATCTTTTTGAATATTTAATACATGCCTATGTTAAAACCTAGAGGACTCAAAATACACAGTGAAAAGGACTCAAAATACACAATGAAAAGTCAGTCTATTTCCTTCTTGGTCTTGAGTTCCGGTCACTCAGGGACATGCGCTGTCGGCAGTCTCTTTCTCTCGAGGGTTTTTTTTTTTTTTAACTTAAAATCGAATGATTCTTGAAGTTCTGTGGTACTTTACAGTTTTCCAGAGTTTCACACATGTGATTTTGTATGTGTGTGACAGTCGTTAGGTCATGTCTGACTCTTGCGACCCCATGGACTGTAGCCCGCCAGGCTCCTCTGTCCATGGGGTTCTCCAGGCAAGAATATTGAAGTGGGTTGCCATGCCCTCCTTCAAGGGATCTTCCCGACCCAGGGAAGAACCTGCCAATCACATTCTTACCCAGGGCTAGAACCTGGGTCTTCCGCATTGCAGGCAGATTCTTTACCATCTGAGCCATCAGGGAAGCCCCACATGATTTTGTATAATAATATAATAACCTTTTGAAAAATCCCCTATTTCTATGTTGCCCCCCCTCCACCCGCCAACCCAAAGGGTTTTGTGCAAAACACAGGGCCTGCATGTATGGATCTCTTCCACACGTATTGTTCTGTCCTTCGCTCCTTTCATGAAACACTGTGTCTTAGAGAAACTGCCCGACACTGCTTCTCTGGGGACACTTCTGTATCACTTATCTCCTTTCTTTATGGCTGTGGTTTCCAGGTGTTAAAACAATGGACTGTTTCTTGCCCTGTGCTTGGCGTCTGCTGGTGTAGATGGTAGGCAGGGCGTGCTCCACGCCCTGGTCTGGGTGCTCATTGTCAGATGAGTGAGGGGTTACAGGCGTTTGACTTTTTCGGGGCAGTTTTGAAACCACTCACCAGGACAGGGTGCTGCTCACCAGTGACAGCGAGCGGAAGGGCCTGTCACCCACTCCCTCCCCGGCACAGTGCGTGGACATTTTTGATCTCGGCCACACACATGGGTGAGAAATGATACTGTTGGTTTGCGTTTCTCTTATGACGAGAGGACTGAGTTCCTGTCAACAGGGGTGGCTGTGCTTGCTTGGGCAGAGCTCAGCTCACTTGTGCATCAGGCTGGGGCCTCCCTCCCAACCCCTGGGCCCTCCTGTCTCCACTCCACGGGTTATTTCTACTCGAGGTTTAGCAGTCTTGGGGCATTCAGCAAAGGTCCATGTAGCGAAGTGCTGCACGAGAGCTGGCTGTTAAAGAGGGTCTGTTCCTCGTTGTGTTTTGAGTTCAGTTGGTAAGCTGGCTTTTTGTGGGAATATTCTGGTACCTTTTTTAGAAAACCAGATTCATTTAGAAAGCACATGGTCATCCAGGAGCTGAGTACCTACCTACTCCTTGCCTGGCAGAGCCACCGTGTGGGTCTCAAACACCATTCCTCTGGGTGCGGGAATCCGGTCCACGCGGCCAGCCTGGATGTGTGTGGCCTTGCTGGGAGGGGAGCCCAGGCAGGGTGTGGTGGCTGGTCTCAGGTCACACTGTGGGATGTGGGGAGGGGGGGCGGGAGTCGTCTCACTCCTAGACCAGAGCCCTCTCCCCACCACCTGCTTTCAAACAGCCCTTCCTCCGGAGCTGTGAATGAGGCTGTTCCCACTGGGCTGTTTGAGTCCCTCCTGCTGCTTTGTCTTGCCGGCTCCCAGTAGTCCTGAGAAGGCAGCTGCCCCTGAGGCCCAGGGCCTCTCCCTCCAGCCAGGCCCACCCATTGTGGTGGCGGGGCAGAGGATCGTGACAGCCCCTGGGGGTGCCTTGCACCTCCACCGCCCATCCTGAGGGCTGGGGGTGGATCTGATGCTGGCAGTGGGGATTTGAGAACCACTCCCGTGAAGGACCCTCGCACCCCACAACTCCTGCCCCTTCCCTCCCAGGCCCATGAGTGTGGGGTGCCCAGCCTGTTAACTGCCCTTGGAGGTCCCTGCTGGCAGAACCCGCTGGGTCCACTCTGCACAGCCACCAGCTATCCCTGGGGAGCAGTGGGACACACAGGCCAAAGTCCTCCCAAGGACAGCTTCTGAGAGATGCTTGGTTTTCTTTTCCCTTCACTGAGGATCTCGAACCCTTAGCGCCTCCTGACTGGCCTTGTTATTTCTTCCCGCTCCTTGTCCCTCTCTCCTTTGGCAGGTGGATTCTATAAAGGTCGAGACGGGCAGTTCTGTTCCCTGGTGAAGCCCCCAATGCTTGCTTGTACCAGTGCGCACAGTAGGGGCTCAGAGAGGGCATCTGTTAGTGGGTGAGGGAACCGACCGGTGGGTTTTGAAGCCTTTTCCAGGTCCCTGTGACTCAGCCAGAATTACTTGTGACTCTGGAGTGCCCTGGACCAGGAAGGAAACCCCAGGGTGAAGGTGGTAGGTCCCAGGTCAGGTCATTGGCTTTATTCCTTCATTTTTTTTTTCTTTATTTTTTAATTGAAGGATAATTGCTTTACAGAATTTTGTTTTCTGTCAAGCCTCAAATGAATCAGTCATAGGTATACATATATCTCCTCCCTTTTGAACCTCCCTCCCATCTCCCGCCCCATCCCACCCCTCTAGGTTGATACAGAACTCCCGTTTGAGTTTCCTGAGCCATACAGCAAATTCCCGTTGGCTATCTATTTTACATATGGTATTCCTTCATTTAAAAAAAATAGTTTTATCTGTTTACTTGGCTGTGCTGGCTCTTCTTTGCGGCACGGGCTTTTCTCTAGTTGCAGCGAGTGGCGGCTACTCTCTATTTACGGGGTGCAGGAGGCCGCATACTGCAGTGGCTTTTCCTGTCATAGAGTGTGGGCTCTAGGCCTCGAGGGCTTCAATACTTGCTGCCCGTGGGCTCAGTAGTTCAGGCTTTAGAGCACAGGCTCAATAATCGTGGTACACGGGCCTAGTTGTTTTGCGGCCTGTGAGATCTTCCTGGATCAGGGACCAAATCCGTCTCTTGCATTGGTAGGTGGATTCTTTACCACTGAGCCACCAGGCACACCTTATTCCCTCATTCTTTCATTCACTCATCAAGTCCTGAGCCTCCACCCTGGCCCATCCTGTACTAGCGCTGGTCCCTGCCCTCCTGAGCCTAGAGGCTTGGTAAGGAGAGGAAGGGAAACCAGCACACAGACACATTTAAAATGCTGCGAGGTGGAGCTAGAGCCAGGAAGCCAGCAGATGGGAGCGCCTCAGCAGGAGCAGCTGCAGCCAGCCCTCTGTGGCCAGAGGCCTGTCTGAGGAGGTGATGTTTAGTAAGAGCGAGTGCCCATTCCTCTGGGAGGTAAAGAGCTACAGGGTGGGTGGGGTCTGCTGCCTGGAGGTCACTTGCCTGGCCTGCCTCTGCTGAGGTCCTGGGTGCCCTGAGGACCAAGGGCAGCCATCTGGGTAAGGGCAGGTTGGTGGTGGTCAGAGGAGGCAGTAGTGTTTCCTCCAGTGGCCTTGTTCCCTGACAGTGTCAAAAGGGACCAGGTGGGTGGCCCTGGGACCTTCCTCCACCTGAGGCTGTGCTCTGGGAGCTGGACAGGAGGACGGATGTTCCCTTCTGGCCTGGTTTAGTCCAGCCTTTGTGTTTGGGAATGAGCTCTTCTGGACCTTGAGGGTGGGCTAGGGTGAGGGATCATGGGGAACCCTTGGGGGACCTGGGTAGGCCCTAGGCCAGCTGAGCTTTCCTGAGGATCAGCTTAGGCCTTGGGTCCCCAGGGAGTGGGGGGAAAGGATGCTTGTTCTCTTTTACAGTCATTTACCTTCCTCTAGGGGTTTCCCTGATGGCTCAGGGGGTAAAGAATCTCCCTGAAGTGCAGGAGACGTAAGAGGCACGGGTTCGACCCCAGAGTCAGGAAGATCCCCTGGAGGAGGGCATGGCAACTCACTCCAGTATTCCTGCCTGGAGAATTCATGGACAGAGGAACCCAAGGGGCTACAGTCCATAGTGTTGCATGGAGTTGGACGCAGGACTGAGCGACTGATCACCGCACCTTCCTCCAGGCCAGTGCTTGCTGACCTTGCCCAACAGAAGAAGCGCTTGAGGCACCAGTGAAGAACATATCCTTGAGTCCACCTGTCCTCTGTTTAAAAGTCTCCAGGGAAAGGGCCTGGGAGCCTCCTTTTAACAAGTGCCCTGACGATTCTTCTGGGAAACAGACACCGTCACTTCCCGAAGGGTGTTACTAGGTCTCACCCCAGAGCCATCAGGCATGTTTGGTGCTGAGTTAAACAGGCTAGAGCAGCCTCTTTACTGTGGGGCTTCTCCGGGAAAGGGGCCTCCAGGAGGGCGTCTGGGATGTAAAGGTTCTTGGGCTGGTTTGTCCCCAGAACCGCTGTGTGGGACTCGTGTTCCCTGGAGCCCACCTGGGTAGCTCTGGTGTGGCACCTGCCATCCACTGCCTTGTTTGATCCTCATCACGTGGGAGGAGGGACGGGGTGGTGGCACCAGGCTGCCTGCCAGGTACCCTACCTGCTGGTTGCTACCTTGTGGGCAGTGTTCTCTCCCCACTGATGCTGGGAAAGGTTGAGGGCAGGAGGAGAAGGGGACCACAGGGGATGAGATGGTTGGATGGCATCATCGACTCAATGGACATGAGTTTGAGGAAGCTCCAGGAGTTGGTGATGGACAGGGAAGCCTGGCGTGCTGCAGTGCATGGGATCACAAAGAGCTGGACACAACTGAGCAACTGAACAAAAACAGCTCTCCCCTTTTAAAAATGTCTTGCCTCCGGCGCCTGTTTTGCACTGAAATTCCTTAGAGGCGGATCCCGGGGCTGGGGAGGAGCTGCTATGGTCTTTGCTCAGGAGACATTCCTGGGGACTGGCTCCACCAGGTGCGTGCCGATTATCCGGCAGGGGGCCGGGAGCAGAGGCGAGTTGAGGGGTGGCACAGCCCCTGGTCTGCAGAGCCCCTTGCTCTGCAGTGTTGTCTGCAAACCCACTGGCTCCTCATCAGCCTTCTGCCTGCTCAGGTCTTGGAGCCTGAGACATGAAACCAGCACTGGGGGCTCATCCAGGATGCCCCAATTCTGCAGAAGGGCTGTGTTCAATGCCCACTGCTCCCTCCAGTGACTCACACCCAATTTCCGAGCAGAGGTGAAGCCTACCACAGGCCAGGCACTATTGAAGATGGGGAATCTCCTCTCCAATTCGGGTAGTGTGTCCCCATATGCTGGATGAGAACACGGAAGCATAGGGAGAGGCGAGATGACTTGCCCGATCACCTGGCCATGAGTGGCAAGGCTGGGACTCACCCTTGGGGCCCACTGACTCCTGAAACCATGCTGTTTCCACCCTGCCCGTTGGCCTTCATCTCATCCGGGTACCACTGGCTTGAAACCTAGTTTCAGAAGAAAATCGAGGTGTTCTTTTCTGCACATCCTCTGAGTGTAGTGGTTGGGCCCTGAGGCGTGGCGGGTGGTGAGATGACTGTATAGTCAGAGCAACAAGATTTGCCCAGTTGGCTGTGGATGACTGGCGAGTCATTCCACCTCCCTGAGCCTCTGTGCTTCCCTCTGTAAAGGGGGGGCATTAGTACACCGACCTCCAGGGCTACTGAGCATGGCGCGCTTCATACATGCTGCGACTCGCCCACCCCACTGGCCCCCGCTACCCAACCAGGCCAGAGTCTGGGGCCTCTGACACGTGTCTGGCCGGAGCCCCCAGCCCAGGGCAGACAAGGTAGCCCCCTGCCCCCTCCTACCTCCTTTTCTGGTGTGGGGGTCCTCCAGCACCCATGACCAGAACACGGCCTCTCAGCTGTCTGCTCTCTGGGTGGGTCTGGGAGTGGTAGGTGGGTGCTGAGTGGAGGCCACTGTGGGAGTTTCGCTTTCATTTCTACATCGCACCCTTATCCATCCAACAGTCGAGGGCTGGGGTGTGGAAAACCCTTGGGCCCCTCCCTGGGGCACCTGTGCCAGTGTAGGTTGCTCGGTGCCCCCTTCCCAGAGGGTGAGTCTGGGTTGCCCCGGGCGTCTTTTCTTTGTAGAGCACCCCATTCATTCCTTTGTGCAGTCACACAATATATATTTATCGAGTGCCTGCTGAGTGCTGGATGCTTTTGGGCGCTAGGATCCATGCGGCAGTGAGCTCCCCAGGGCAGCCTGGGGCTGCGGGAAGGCTCTTCCTCGCTGTGCCCCCGGGCTGGGTCTGAGGGAGGGAAGTGTGGGAGGGAGGGGCGTGCAGGTTGTGTGGGGCTCTCTTCCGTTCTCCCAGAGGGGATCAGGGACCCTTGGAGAGAACGGGGGCAGGTTGGCACGTGTGGGGTTGTTTGTGAGTCCCCAGCGGCTGTTGCATTGGCTCTCATCCTCCCAGGGCCCTGGGCATCTTTCTGAGGACCATTCAGTGCTGTGGGCCTCTTGAGTCCTCTCTGGATGGAGTGTCCTCTTTGCACCCCAGCCTGGGTTACGAAGGCCCGGAAAGATGCAGAGTGAGCCCCGCGTTTTAGACCCAGTAGATGGGGCAGCTTGGATTTGAACCTTGCCTTGCTGACACTAAAGCATAGCTTCTTTAAGATTTTATCCTAAAAGTCCTAGCACTCAAGCCCTTTTGGAGGGCTCCTTGAACAGAAAAGGAATGCTGGCCATTTCATCAGAGATCTTTTCCTGCCTCCGCGTAGGCAGGTCTGGGCAGGGACACCAGGATCCTATCAGGGAAGAGTTCTGCTTCTTTCGAAATCAGCCCCCAAGCCCCCGACCCTCACCTTGACCTGCACGCAGGCATGTTGCGGCCTGTGCTCACGGGGTTGTGGGTGCTCAGACCTTTGCTGCCTGACCCTCTGGGCAACAGAGCCCCTGCTGGTGAGAAATGTACTTATTTTTCTTATTTCTTTGGAGGTGCTGCTGTGGCTGCCCTGGTGGGGAGGGGACAGTGGGCTCCTTTGCGGGAGGCCGTGGACATCATGGCCTTGTTTCCAGTGTTATGAGAATAGCCAAACCCTCGGAATAACAGTAGCTCCCCATCCTGGAGCTCCAGTGACCAGCCTGATCCTGTGCTTTAAGGCTGTCATTCCACGTGTGGAAACAATCTCAGAGAGAGTAACTGACCTCTCCAGCATTTCATAGCTGGTCCCTCCTCGGGGTGTGAGTTGAACAGCACTTCCTGTGAATCCAGAGCCCAGACTCTTGACCATTAGAGTTTATTTTCTTTGTAAGTAAAGGCAGAGGATGAGAGGATGGCTTTCCTTTTTCTGAGTTCTTTTCTAATGACCTGTCCTTAGCACCGCTCAGTTTTTAACTTTTCTCCTTTTCATGTTCAGTTTCATTTGGACACATGGCTTGCTGGGAATCAGGAAATTTAGGTGCCGGCTCGGGTGAGGTTCACTCAGGCTGGGCATCAGCTGAGGCACCTTTCAGCAGCACTGTCACCTGTCTGCGGATGTTGAGTTTGGGCCTCCCAGTATGTGATGTGCTGTGTCCAGACAGTGTCACTCAGATTCCCAGGATCCCCTCATTCCTGCCTCTCAAACTTGAAATGCTCTGAGCCCACGTGGGTGAGGCCCCATGGCCTTGTTATTCTCATCTCTCAGATTTGCTCAGACTCATGTCCCTTGAGTCAATGATGCCATCCAACCAGCTCATCCTCTGTTGCCCCCTCTCCTCCCGCCCTCAATCTTTCCCAGCATCAGGGTCTTTTCCAATGAGTTGGCTCTTTGCATCAGGTGGCCAAAGTATTGGAGCTTCAGCTTCAGCCTCAGTCCTTCCAATGAGTATTCAGGATTGATTTTCTTTAGGATTGACTGGTTTGATCTCCTTGCTGTCCAAGGGACTCTGCAGAGTCTTCTCCAACACCACAGTTTGAAAGCATCACTTCTTAGGTGCTCAGCCTTCTTTATGGTCCACCTCTCACATCCGTATATGACTACTGGAAAAACCATAGCTTTGACTAGACAGACCTTTGTCAGCAAATTGACTTACACTTCTGTTTAAGTTGCCATGCGTGTCCCTTTCTGGGGTTGCCTTGGGGAACCTTGGTGCTCTTTTTCACTGAAGCTCAAGGGTTTCAGAAGCACGTTGGAAAGATCCCCAAAGCCCTGGAAGGCTCTTGGGAACATTCTTGTTGGAGCCAGTCCTTGGCTTTGGAAGTGGGAAATGCCTGTGAAGGAGCTTAAAGAACTTGGAGGCAGAGGTGCTGTCTCTGTGACTTTGGGCCAAACCACTTAACCTCTTGGAGCCTTTCATTTCTATACCCGAAATGGGAATTTTAGTACCAGCGTGCAGCAGAATAACAGATTGGGTGAGCTGAGGCAGCTTGAGTCCTTTTAGCAGAGCCTGGCCCCTGGTGGGCAAATGGTAAATACTGTTATTCGTGTTAGAGTCAGCCATTAAAGGTTGATGGACCTTATGTTTGAGCCTATGTGTGAGCAGCCCTCATATCTGGGAAGAAGACGGGCGAGCCGAGTTCCAGAAGCCTCTTAGGTGGGGCCGTGCTAGATTGCTTATGATGTCCCAGGGACAGTGTGTGTCTTGGTCATTGATGAGATGTGAATGCTGACACAGCCTTTTACTCCCTGGGTGGCCCCTCCCTGGTTTCATAAAGGAAATCAACCCTGACTGTTCATTGGAAAGACTGATGCTGAAGCTGAAGCGCCAACACTGGCCACCTGATGCGAAGAGCTGACTCGTTGGAAAAGACCCTGATGCTGGGAAAGATTGTGGGCAGGAGGAGAAGGGGGTGACAGAGGATGAGATGGTTGGATGGCATCACTGACTCACGGGACATGAGTTTGAGCAAACTCTGGAAGATAGTGGAGGACAGGTTGGCCTGGTGCACTGCAGTCCATGGGGTCGAAAAGAGTCGGACACGGCTTAGTGACTGAACAAACAACAGTTGGGCCTTAATTTCCTGCTTGATAGGAGTCAGCCTGATGCCTGTGCACAGGAGGGGCTCAGCACACAAGCTTCTCCTTTCTTGTTTGGGCCAGAGACCATCCCTAACAGAAGCAGGGAGGGCTGCTTTTCACCCCCTGAGCTGTAGTCAGGCCGTCTGTGTCGCCTGGTGATGGAGAGAAGCCCCTCCCTTGCTGCTGAGATGTAGTGGTTCACCATCGTAGAGCAGCAGTCTCCCTGCCCCTCGGAGCCAGAAGGGGCCCTCGCAGGTGAGGATTTAATGCAGCTCAGAGCGCCAGGCCTTGCAGATTCGAGCACACAGTGAGTCAGCCCAGCGTGCTGGGCCCTCGTCCTGGAGTCCACGAACCGGCTTCCTTTGGCCTCCAGGGAACTGCAGATCGAAGGCGAGGCCAGAGTGTGTTCCGTTCTGTTCTGGGTCATGGTGGGCAGATCTCTCCTTGACCAGGATGAATTCTTTTGTTCCACAGGTCCAGGTAGTTGGTGTCCCCCTGCTGCCATCCCGGTGGTCTTTCCTCCAACCTTGCGAGGAATGCCAAAGGGGCGAGCTGTTTGAGGTGCTCTGCTGGGAAGGGTAGGGGGGTGGCCAGGTGGGACACAGACAGTTCTGAGGGAGGGGGGAAGGATGGGGACTCCCCTGGGGGTGAGCCTGGAGGACTGGCCAGGTGCCTGCACGTCTGTCTGCAGCGGTGGAGGACACCACAGGGCACTCTTCTTTCTCCATCAGCCGACAGATGTGGAGAGTTATTGGGGTGAATTAATGATCTGAGCAGAAAAGCAGCTCTCTGATTCCTACGAGTCGCAGCAGTGTCTGGGTTTCAGTAGAAACCTCCAGGACCAACCAGGTTCTGTCATAAAGCGGCTCCTGTAAATGTTAGCACCGTGCAGAGGCGGCCTCAGGTCCAGGTGGATCCAGGGGCTCTCACGGTGTCCGCAGGACCTGGTCTCTCTCCTCCCCAGTCTCCCTCGTGTGGCTTCGTTCTGAGGCCCAAGTGATGCAAGATGAGTCCTCACAGCTGACCTTTATTCTGAGTGCCGAGGTCCTCTGTGGTATCACCTTTGATCTACATTACACCCCTTGGGGGTGTGGGCTTGGAGTGCCCCTGTTTCCTAATAGCAGGAGTGGAGGCCCCGAGGGGTTAGGGAACTAGCTCAGGGTCACAGCTAGTGGGTGGTGGGGCTGGGGTGTGAACCCGGGCTGGGGGCTTGGGGCCTTCCCTCCACCTCAGAAGGGTCAGCCTGGCCCACACCCTCATCCCTGAACCAGTTGTGGGGGCTGGGGAGTGCCTGGTTCCTGACCCCATGGTTGGCGTGTGGGCAGGGTGGACCCCACATAGGAAGCTGGGTGCTTCCTTGACAACAGCGGGCTGGCCACTGGACAACCAGCGGAGATGGAGGTGCTCCCCAGTTCTGGGCTCCAGGGCAGCTGGTGGGAGCGTAGGGGCTTTCTGCCTGCCTGAGAGTTTGCACTCAGACTCCAGGGTCAGGATGCTGTTCCCAAGAGCGGGGTGACGAGTATCCCTGCAAGTGGGCCCCTGGCTTCTGCTTTCCCCTCAAATAAACCTGAGCCTGGTTTATCTCCACGGTCGGCTGGACCCAGGCAGATGCTGAGGGCCCTGGGCCCAGGGTCACGCTGGGTCGTCGTGGAGGAAGGGCTTACGTAACCCTTCCTTGAGGGATGGAGTTCAGGGTGTGGGGCAGAGCTGCCTGGAGTCCAGGGCGAGGGCTGGTGTCTTCCCTGTTCCAACCGTCCCCATCGGGAGCAACTGGGGTTTTGGCACCGAGTATTTGGGGTGAAACAGTCTTGTGTTATGTAAACATGGTATTGCCCTCTTGTCGTTTGGCCCTGTCCCACGCTCACCGGGGAGCCTGCAGGACTTCACCGCTGTGAATTAGTGGGTGGGTGGGGGTCAGTCTTCCTGCTGAGGGGCACGTCAGTGCAGGACGCGGGGGCCCCTGCTGGCCCCATCACGTCCCAGCAGGCCTGGCAGGAGGAGTTCCACGGGAAGGAGAGGGGGTGACTGGTGACTGGTTGGTGGTCCCACATCCAGGCCCTTCAGTCCCGAGGGCCCCCAGTGAAGGGGGCTGGGCCAGAGACTGGGAGAAGGCTCAGGTTCTGGGGGAGGGGTCTGGTGAGGGTCTGGTTTTGGTCCCACATGGTTCCTTTCTGGAAGGACCCTTGAGAAGCCAGCAGCCGCCCTGCTCAGAGCCCTCGTCCTGCCCCCAGGCCCTCTTCTTGGCTGTTGCGAATTCTCGTGGGCCAGTGGTTCTTTCTCGGGGCATAGCCTTTGGTGGTGGGTAGATAGTGGCGATGCGGGTGGGAACGCAGTGGAAAGAGGGCTGTCCCAGGCCCTCCCCTTTGCCCTGGCCACCGTGGGCTGCAGGCCTGGCCTGACTTTGGTCAGCAGGGCTTTCCGAGACTGTGGAAGGAGGGAGCGGGGTCAGGAAGCTCAGATCTCATTCATTTTCACTGTGTGCTGTTTGGCCTTCACCAGAGGCCCCTTCTGCGGGCCCCCAGCTCAGAGGCCCTGGCGAGCGAATTTGTGACCCGAAGCGTCTGGTTTAGCTGGCGGGACTACCAGCCTGAGCTGACAGCTCCGCAGGTTTGTTATGTGAGGCAGCGAGGAAGGGTCATTTCAGTTTATCAGCTGATAAAAACAGCACTTGAAAACAAGCTAAGCTTGAGAAGGTCGGTCGTCTGCATGAAATTCCGCAGTCTCTCTTGGGCAGGTTTACATCTGATTTGTGAATACCGCTAAAACACTCTTATTACGAAGGAATAACGAACCTGATCAAAATTTAAACCACAGCAGGGAGCCTGCCATGGAAAGCTGGTTTCCCTTAGGTCTTGCCCCAGGCCCTCGAGGCAGCCACGTTGCCTTGTTCTCGCCTGTCCTCTGAGACGTGTGTTGTGTCTATACAAGCCTATGTTTATGCGTGCACACACACACACGCACAGCCCTCTTTTTGTTTCTGAAACAGAGATGATCCATTATCCATGCTTTCCCTACGCTTAATGTGACTGGAGGGGGAGGGGAGGAGAGCGATGGTAGAGCTGAAGGGTCATCAGCCGTAGGAGACGGAGGGCAAACCGCAGCTTCACTCACACCTGATGCTGATGGAACACGCTTGCATCTTAGAAGATTTGCAACTTGAAAGTTCATATGTAGGGGACTTACGGCACCCTCACGTTGGGGGTTAGGGCTTTGACATGAATTTTGTGGGGAACACAAGCACTGAGCCAGTAGCACCCCTCCTGGCAGGGGTTGTACAGGGGCACATCCACCTGAGGCTGGGGTCCTGCCCCGTCTGCATATATGAGGCCCTTAGTGCAGATGCTGCTGGGGAAGGACGCTGACAGGTGTGCTGAGCCAAGCCCACCAGCTGGCTTCTGAGCCCAGTCCCAGTGCCCAGGGCATGACTGACCTGGGCAGGTGACGGACCTCCCTTTCCTCACCTGTAAAATGGGTGAGCATCTAATTGGGCAGTTTAGGGGATCAGAGGCAGTGACAGCTGAATTGATGGAGGTGGTCTTTGTCACATAATAGGGAGTCTGATTAAAAATAATTTCTTCTCTTCTCCAAATAATTTTTTTTTTTCTGCTGGTAGATTAATAGCTGGAAATCATCTCTGACTTCAAAATTGGTCAAAGAAAGGGATATCTGGTGTGGTTCCTTTAAACTGGGAAGGACCTCTCTTGGATGATTATCTCCCAGCCCAGCACTCTTCCTGGGGGCACATTGAGAGCAGGTGAGGGTCCTCCTGATGGCCTGGCCGAGTCTGGGTTTCCTCCCGTGTCTTTCTGCAGAGCCCTCCCACATCCTTCTGGGAAGGCCCTCCCACCAGCCAGCCCCTCACTCATGCTGAGCCCCAGCTGAAGGAAGTGAAAGCATGTCATCTTTTTTTCTCAGAATTTTTAGTCTTCTGTAAAGACCGTGTAACATCATGAAAGCAAAATTTGAAGAGACAGATCATTCCTCTACTCCTAACCCAACCACCTCTAGTTTCTTTTTGTATCTAAAGTTGCAGAGTTTAAAACACTGTATGGGTAGCATTTTGCTTTTTGCTTTCTGCAGGCAGCCTTATAGCTAAACAAATTCCATGTTGCTGCAGTCTTTAGAGTGATCTTTTAAAAAATTTTGTGAACTTTTATTATGACCATTTCCAACATGTGTAAAAGAATAATAAAATGACCTCCCCCAATACCAAGTATTAACCATAAGTTATGACTTCTCTTGTTTTATTTATTATTATTTAGGAGAAAAATCTCAGACATATTTCTTATGTAAATAACTCAGTATGATCTTTAAAAGCTAAGGACTTACATAATCCATATGATAATATATTCATAGTTTCGTTTTCCTTCTCATACATCTTAAAAGATGATAACAAGTGTCAGCTCACCACCATCCACTCTACCCCACCCCTGCTGGAAAAAAAGATAGGGACTTAAAACATAATCCCAGTGATGCTATAAAGTACAATAGAGGATGATCCTTTCTCATTGCTTCGTGATAGCTCTGTTGGGCGTCTATGCTGTGATATATTGAGCTGTAATCTTATGATTGACTATTTAGATTATTTCTAGTTTTCTTGCTGATGTAGATAATGCTGCGATGGATATCATTGTGAATATAATTGCCTTCCTACTTCATATGTGTAGTTAAGATTTTTATCAATTCCATTACGTGTAAGAGTCTTATCAGTTATCATTGAATAACAGACTGTCCCCAGAGTAACCACTGTGAGCTCACTGCGTGGTGGGGTGGCGATTTGGGCCAGGCTCCCTTGTGTGTCTGCGGTCAGCAGCCGGTCAGTCAGGGTCCAGGTATTCACTCTTCCCCAAATTCATGTGACCACGGAATTGCTCCCTGGAGGATTAGCTTGTAGAAACCATGTTCTAAAGGATGTTTACTTGCCATCTCTCCTGAAAACCTAGGTCCTGGGGCTTGACCGCTGGTCAGCCAGGGCGATGGGGGTGACCTGGCCACATGTGTCTGATCCCCTAGCAGCCTGCCTGGGTGTGCCCTGGTGGGCAGGGGTCCAAGACAGTGGGCACTTCTGAGGCCCCTGGAGGCATGGTCTCTCCACCATGGTCTGTTGACCAAAACAAGGCTCAAGGCCCACCCAGGTTCAAGGGGTGAGAAAGTGAACTTCACCTCTTTTTTTTTTTAATTTGAGGCTGTCACATAAACCTGTTTCTGTGAAACGGTTGCTTCTTAACTTTTGTTGGAGGTTGTGCAGACCTTTGAGGTCCTGATGAAAGCTGTAGAGCCTATTCTGAAGAAACCACTCTGCACTATGCGCTAATATACATCCACCAAAATTCAGAGAAGGCCACAGGTTCTCCAGAGCAGAGGTCCTGTGGATCCCAGGTGAAAGCTCCTTGTCCACACCTGTGGCCTAGGTTTTCAGGAGAGATGGCATGTAAGCATTCTTTAGAGCATGGTTTCTACAAGCTAATCCTCCAGGGAGCAATTCCGTGGTCACGTGAATTTGGGGAGCAGTGAATACCTGGAGATTTAAAATACACAAGAGCATATGAAAAACCCTAAGATGTCTTGCCAGAAAGAAACGTTTTGTCTTTGTTTGACTTAACACTTTGCACTCGACATCAGAGAAGACATTTTAGGAGACACAATGTGGTCCAGTATCCACTCTGTGACTTATTAGCTGTGTGACCTTTGACAGAGAGCTTCATGGTGCGTGACCCTTGGTTTTCTAATCTGTGAAATGGGGACAGTGATATGAATGCCACTCCATTGGCCTGGTCAGAGCAGCAGGGTCCTTGCAAAGGATGCAGATACTGAGAGGGGCCATGGACTGTGAACTTTTGTGCAGATGAGTGTATGATCTGGCCTTAGTGTCAACCAGGCAGGCCATGGACCCTTCTTTAGGACCCAGGAGGTCCCAGCTGTGCTGTGCTAGGCGGGGTGAGGGGTGGCAGCTAGTTTGGGGGCCCTCAGGGTACTCAGTCTGGAGTGGACTCTCTGAGGAATGAAAGTCTATCCTTCATTCATCCTTTATGAGTGCCCACTTTATGCCCAGCTCAAGCCAGGCATTCTGAGGCCTGGTCCTCTGGGAACACAACGTCCGTATAAGGAGAGGAGGCTGGTGTGACTGGCTGACCCGGGAAGCCCTGCAGGCAGGGCTGCAGGGTGTGGGTGGGGGGCGTCTGGGCCCCTTTGGGAGACCTGGCCCCCACCTGATGAGCTTCTTTTCTCAGCTGGAAGAAAACAAGGTTTGAACCTTGTCCAAAACAAGGTTCTTGAACATTGCACCTGGGAGCGCCCTTGGGATGTCCGAAGGGGAAACTGGAGTGAATCAGTCTGAGGCTCTTGCCACCCCACCCCGCCCCCCGCACTGCTGGGGGTCGGTCGCTTCCTGAGTGCTTCCAGGCCACCTTCCTGTGTTGGCCTGCTTCTGTGTATCTTCAGCAGGACGGCTCCCGTGGTCCCTCCGCCCTGCCCCCAAGTCAAGTGTGCGTTCGCAAACATGCTGGGCCTCGTGAGAGACCACGAGTGTGCGAATCTGTCTGTGCCAGGGTGGACAGGACCCTGTCCTTTGGTCTGGTCTATGGGCGGAGGTCTGTGTGGGTAACAGACATACCAACCAGTGAGTTAAAGGGGTCAGTCTGGGGGTGAACAGGAAACGAAGTGAGAGCAGTGATGTGAAGGGGTGCGGGGACTGTCCCCAGAGTGGTCAGAGAGGGCCTTTCTAGAAGAGAGACTCCTCTTATGGCGTGACTGATCAGAGAAGAGTTATAATAGCTGCAGAGGCCGAGGGAGAATCAAGTACAAAGGCCCGGGGATGCCTTGGGGCGATGGGGACAGGGCTGGCCCGAGCTAGGTTTGTGAGTGCAAGGGAGGGAGCGATGGGGGGAGGCGGGGGCCACGCTCTTCAGGGCTCCCCAGGCCATGCAGGGGGCGCAGTTTGACTTTTGTTTATGTGAGAGGGAAGGCACCCATCAAATCACCCCACAACATAGTCCTTGAACCCCTTTAAAAGCTTCGGCAAGTGTTCCGAGCTCCAGGCCAAGGTGTTGAGGCTGTCTGTGCACGTCAGCTTGCGGATGTTAAATGTCAGCTGCAAAGCATCGCTTGCAGTAGCCCTGGGGCTGTGCTCTGTCCTCAGTGGGTGATGGCCTGCGTGTGTGACTGTGTCCTGGAGCAGGCTGTCTTTCTGGCTGGGTGGTCACAGGGACCCTTCTGTGTGCTTGGGGGCAGCCTGGGCTCCCTCTCCCTCCAACTGAATAACAAAATATCCAGAGTCAGCTTTGGGAAGGAGGGACCTCTATTTCCAGCTGCTTCTCACACTGTCCAGCTCTGTGATTTGAGCCAAGTTGTTGAGCTTCTCCGAGCCTCAGTTTCTACATCTGTTGGATAAACAGAGCACTTTTTAACCTTCAAGATTGGTGTATCAGTTGAAGTAATGGGTGTAAAACCTGGTCCATTGCCGGGCACATTTATTTATTTATAAATATCAGCAATACCCCATCACAGGTCCTTAACAAATGGGAGGTAGATGGTGTTATTATTGTAGGGGTGGGGTTAACAGGTGGTGCTGTGGGTCTGGGTCAGAGCCCATACTCAGAGCTGGGAGCACCGGAGCTCAGTTGGGTGGGGAGATGGGAGCGTTGAAGGGTTAGACTAGTCTCGTTCAAGTTTGGAACGGTGGTGGTGGTGGGGGACAACTTTTTCCATCTAAGAAGGCCAGGAAGGCTTGACCCTGCAGATGACCTTTGAGGGTTGGGGCAAGCTCAGTGGACAGATGAGTGAGCTGGCACGTGGAAGGTGTGATGCTGTAAGATCAAGGGTTCTCACACAGGACTTCTGGACGTGTTGGGCTGGGGACAGAGAGGGCTGCAGGGAGCCCCTGAAAGCCAGGCTGAGCATCTGGAGA
Source organism: Nanger dama (assembly GCA_917880005.1). Lineage (NCBI taxonomy): Eukaryota > Metazoa > Chordata > Mammalia > Artiodactyla > Bovidae > Nanger > Nanger dama. The sequence goes on from CAKJTW010000063.1 coordinate 12,355,598, forward strand.
GCACTGAGACGGAGTATAGGGGAGGGAGCACCCTGATTCTCCTCCCTCTGAGTGGCAGGTATGCATGGCAGTGCAGGTGTGCAGGTGGGAACCTGGCGGTGCCCCCCTCGCACGTGGAGCCTGGCTGCCCCTCTGGGAGGTCACTGCACATTTCTGAGCTTCACTCGGGGTTGGTGAGAGCCCCCCACTTGCAGGGCCAGCGGGGGGATGAGAGGTTCGTGGATGGTACTTAGCACACGGCAGGCTCTTGATGATGAAACGGTGACTTTTAAATGGAGTCCTTGAAGCTGAGCCTGTCTGACAGCTTCTTGTTGGTTTAGGGGAGGGGTGGTACGTGGGGTGGAGGGACATCCCTCTCAGCCTCCTGAGCTGTGGGCACGGAGCTGATACAGCCCTGCTACTTGTTTGCTTTCTTGCTTGTTCTCAAGCGGCTACAGGGCAGCTCCCTTCCTCTGTCTGTCTCAGCCCCTTGCCTAGCAGCCCCCCATCCCCCACTCCCACCCCACCAGCCAGTGGAGAAAGGAGGGACCCCCCACAGGCCCTCAGACCTGAAACAAGGAGGCCCTCGCCAAGGTTAAGTGGCCTCTGCTCTAATGTGAGAGCTGGGTGACCCCCAGAGCCATCCCTGGAGAGATGGAGCAAGGTCGTGGATGCTGGAGGGGGAGTCCTAGGAACCCAGTGCAGTCCAGTCTGTCTGGACCTTGGAATTTGGGGGTGGGCTTGAGTTCAGACCAGGTGGCTCAGGACCCGGTGAGCCCTGCTGTGGCAGTTTGGGCTTGTCCTGAGGACTGTCAGAGCCCTAGCAGGCATGTGAGCTGGGCAGGTGGAGGCCAGCTCGCCTGGAGGACATGCAGGGAAGTGTCATTTTTTTTTTTAAACTATCTTCAGAGAATATAAATGTCCTGGAAACAGCCAGTATAGTCACAATTCAAATCAAGAGGCAAGCGAAAAGGTCTGGTCCTAGCCGTGCCCTTTTAGCCCTATCTTCTCCCTTGGAATTGTTCCTAGTTTTGTTTCCAGGATATTTCAGCAAATGCAAGCAAACATGTATGCATACCTATATCCATATTTACATTTGTGTACTTGAACTGCAAGGAGATGAAACCAATCAATCCTAAAGGAAATCAACCCTGAGTATTCATCGGAAGGACTGACGCTGAAGCTGAAGCTCCAATATGTTGGCCACCTGATGTGAAGAGCTGACTATGAAAAGACCCTGGGAGAGATTGAGGGCTAAAAGAGAAGAGGGTGGCAGAGGATGAGATGGTTGGATGGCATCACCGACTCAATGGACATGAGCTTGAGCAAACTCTGGGAGATAGTGGAGGACAGGAAAGCCTGGTGTGCTGTAGTCCATGGGGTTGCAAAGAGTTGGACACTACTTAGCAACTGAAATTTGCTATACATATTTATTTATTTGAAAGTCTTGTTGTTTTGACCCAACCCATGTCTAGGCAGATCCAAATCCTTGTTCTCAGATTTCTGTAGCTCAGGGTTCCTCGGCCTTGGCACGGTTGACATTTCGGGCGGGATCCTTCTGCTAGGGGCTTCCCTTCTGATCCCCTTCTGTTAGGGGCTGTCCAGTGCATCATGGGATGTAGCGGTGTTCTTGGCCTCCACCCACTGGGTGCCACCCCTTCCCCATTGTGACAACCAAGGATGTCTCCAGGTGTGGGCACATGTCCCCGGGGGCAAAATCGCTTCCAAGGAAAAGCGCTGCTAGGCTGGCTTTGTGGCCACCCAGCCACCAGGTGTGGGTCTGGCCTGCCCTGGTGTTCCCTCTGGGGGCTTCCTGTCCTCACACACACAATCGAGGCCCACGTGGCAGTGTGCTTGTGGGCACTTCACGTGGCTGGTTACTGGCCTGGGGGTCATGGCTCTCCTGTTTCCTTGATGGAGACCCTGAACCTGTCCTTTTATGCTTCTGCAGACCTCGATTTTCTCATCTTTGAAATGGGGTCTTTCCCTTCCTTGGGTGCCGGTGCAGACTGGGGAAGCCAGAGTATGATGCCCCTACCCACCAGTGCCAGGCTCATCCTGGGTGAGACCTCCGTGTGACCTCAAGTCCTTTTCAGTTCTGAGCCTAGGTTCTCATGTATAAAATGAGAGGACTGTCAGAGGCAGAGGGCCCAAGGCTAGAAGGCACCCCCTGAGGGGAGAGGGGAATAGTGGGGGTGAGCTTCAGTCGAAGCCTGCAGTGTTTTAAAACCCTGAGTCCCCGAGAGGGTTGTGGGCTGCAGGCTGAGGCCACGGTGCACACAGGCCTGGCAACTATGTCAGGAGGGGCACACTGAGAAGCTCTGCGTGACCCCTTCTCCTCTATAGCCTCCCAAGCCCAGCTAAGCCCCCAGGGTGCCAAGAGTGTGGAGTTTGGACCCAGGCCAGCTGGGTGTGCAGCCCAGCTCCCCTCTCACTAGCTGAATGGGTCGTGGAGCCTTTCCGAGGTCAGGTCCCACGTCTGTAGAGCCAGCAGTGCTGTTCTGAGGCTTCAGGGGAGGCGGATACCTGCTGACAGGCTGCCCAGTCATCATTCAGTCCCCAGCACGCTGTGGGGTACACTCCATCATCATGCCCGATTTACAGGTGGGGAAACTGAGGTACAGAGTACAGCTCCTGGCTGTAGGAGGCGTGCAGAGACTGAAGCCATACTAGTTATTATGAACTAGCTCTTCCTGGGATTTGAGTCTGAACATCAAAGACGAAAGACAGAGAAAGATGAAAGGAAAGATGTGCCTCTCTTGGGAAAGGCCCTGAGCCAGCTGCGGAGGGGAGCCAGGCTGGTTCTGGGCTGGGTTTCCTGGGTCGGTGCTTCCCCTGGGCAGCTGCAGGCCCTTCTCGGGGAGCTGCCTGGCCCTGGTGCCCTGGTTGGCTTCGTTATTTTTTGCCTGCAGGGGCCTGCATGATCTGTGCCGGCGATAAGACATTCCTCGGTTGACGCTATAATCACACTGCAAGGGACACTTGGAATTGCGTTCGCATTTGGGAAGCTAATTTTAAAGAGCGTTTTTCCTTCATAATTATATGCAGTCAGCCAGCCAGTGTTGATGGGGGTTCTCTTTTTCCCTCAGCCAAGAGACCATCTGCGTTTCTCTTCCTGCCCCTCCTTCTATCATGCAACTGCCTACCTCCCTGGGAGGGGGAGCCCCAGCCTGTGGCTGCCTGGAGACCCAAGTGAAACCTTTCTTTGGTGACTGATGGGAGAGAAGTGGAGGGTGCTGTGGGCTCTGGGTTGGGTAGCTGGATGGGTGGGAGTGTTTGCTTCCAAGATTGAGGCCCAGGTTGTCGGAGAAGGTGATAGAATATGATGCTTTGGTTTGGATGTTGTAGGAGCCAGGATTCTTGTGGGTGCAAATGACAGGAAAACCCAGTTGTGATGAGCTTAAGCAAAGCGAAGATTTCTTGGACCAGGGGAACAAATGGCACACAAACAGGCCCTCCAGGTCCCAGACATGCCTCCTTCCTGATCACTCCTCACCGATGATCAGCCTCCATGATGTTTGCTGAGTTCTTTAGCTGCTCTAAATCCCTTCCTACCTCAGGACCTTTGCATACGCTATTCCTGCTGCCTCACAGGCTTCCCACCCACCACGTCTGGCTGCTCCTCGGCTTTTTGACCTCCGCATAGTCCCCCCTTCTCTGTCAGTCCCTCGAGCCTTCCTTTCAGAACGCATCACACCTTGTTGTACTTAATTCTGTAGTTTGCTTGGTCAGCTGCTGCTCTGTGCTGGGAGCTCCTTGAAGACAGGAGCCATTTCTGTTGTCCTCACTGTGATGTGTCCACCATGCTAGGGGCTCAAGAAACAGGCATGAAATAAACGAATGAGTGAAAGGCGGCCTTGGATGGAAAGGGGATTCTTGAGAAAGCAAGCCATCGGAAGGAATTTAGTTTAAGAAAAATCTTGGCTAAGAAAAAGCCCCGTCTCCCTACCTTCTGCAGCTTGGACCCATTCTTCTCCATCTTGAGTTCTTACCCTGCAAATTAAGGTCATCCCTGGAGACTTGTCCAGCAGGTTAACATCCTGAGTCAGGGAAGTGGGCCCCCCAGCCCAAGCCACCCTGCCAGGGTTGGCACAGGGTGGGTTGTGGGCATGGCCCTTAGTTCCGGGGGCACCCAGGTCAGGAGAAGACACTGTTTCCTGGCCCTTCCGGTCGGGATTTGACTCCTCAGCACCTCTGCTGCCTTCCTCGTGGGCTGCCCTCGGAGAGGGCCCGTGCGAGGCAAAGAGGCTTCCGCTGCTGTGGATGGTGGGCGAGGGGTGGGGTGTTCACACGAGGGGGCTGACAGCGAGGGCAGGTTGGGGGAGGGCACGGAGCCAGCTGTGCTCGGAGCGGATGGGGTGGGTGAGGAGTGGGCACCAGCTGCAGAGGTCTTGAATGCTGGGGGGCAGGGATGAGTCACAGCCTAGAGGTAGAGGGTCACAGGCCAGAACCCTGGGGGGTGGGCAGGGTCGGTGGGTCCACGGCTGGTGGTGCTGGTGGCCCTCAGGACCGAGGCCTGTGTCTGGGGTGGGGAGGCTGCCCTTTGCTGACCCAGAAGCGTTCTTCCCCTATGGCCGGATGGGGCTTCCTCTTTTCGGAGTTTCTCACTTCTGCCCGGGGCCCGGCCCCCTGAGCCTCGGATTGGCCACTGCCATGGTGCTCTGCGTGGGGCTGACTGAGGGATTTCTTGGGCTGTTTGGGGCCTGTTGCTATGGCTGCCAGCAGCAGGGCCTGGCTGGGTGGGAGACTGGGCAGGAAGGAGGTGTGATGCGTGCCTGCCATCTGGGAGGAGGCTCTGGGGCTTCAGCTTTTGGTGCTGGGGTCCTCTAAGGCCCCAGGCTTGTCCTCTCCTTCCTGGAAGGTCCAGAGGACCGATTGCTTCTTTTCACTGAGGGTCAGAAACGCTTAGAGATGGGGAAGACCTCCTGAGATGTTAGCCCATCCCCTCCCGCATGTGTCCGTCTCCCTTCCATGACTCTGGCATCCGGCCTCGGCTTGAATCCCTCCCACCCCTGGGTAGTCACCACCTACCTGCCTGCCTGGACAGTTTTCCTTGGGGGGCTGGCCACCTCTGCAGCAGCTTAGCCTAAACCGCCTCCCCCCTGCTCGGGAAGTGTGGCTTTGAGCTGACCTTGTGGTCAGAAGGAGGTGTCAGCCCCTTGGAGAGGGGAATGCAGGCCTCCCCTTGCTCCTGGGGCCTCAGAAGACCCAGGCGTGTCGGGTCCCCACTGCACAGAGGTCTTGGGATGCCTGCAGCTCCCCAGGAAGCCCCTTCTGGGCTGTTGACCTGCGGGCCTCTCAGGGGAGATGGCACCCCCTCCTTCAGCCTCTTGGGGGTCAGGGGTCTGAGGAGGGAGTACAGCCCAGACTTGGGGCTGTGGCTGTGCGATGGGGCGGGGGGCACAGGTGAGAGGCAGTTCTGTCCAGAGCAATTCCTCCCCCTGGAAATCCCAGATTCTTCCCGCCCCCCGACAGACCTGGCTGGACCCCACCCTTACAGGTCACTGGACGGGTATGGTCTTTGCTGACGGACCAGACTTGAGACTGTGTTTCCGCTGTGGCTGATTGCCTATGGGTCTTTGGATGAGTTCCTTTTCTTTTTCTTTTTAACACATAATGTTTTTTTTTCATCTCTATAGTTGACAAATACAATTGTAATATATTTTTAAAAAGGCGATATGACCTGAAAAAGAAAACAAAACCCAGAGTAGAAATTGTGATGTATCTGAAGTCTCTGGTGTGGTGATTCAGCGTGTGTGCACACTGGAAGGATGGACTGGGTCTGTCCCTCACATGTTTATTCGCTCCCCCTCTTCCTTTGCTGGGTGAAGGCAGCTAAGTTCTGTTCCCGCAGTTTCGGTCATATAGTGGTTGTCAACTGCCGTCGCCTCATTATTCATTAGATCCTCAGACCATTTTCCTTGAACTGACACTTTGTCTCTTTACCAACCTCGTTCATTTGCCTCATCCTGCCTGGCCCTGGCAATGGTTATTCTATTCTCTGTTTCTTTGAGTTTGATTCCCGCTTCCCCCCGCCCCACACCCCGCCCACTACAAGTTTCCACTTAGAAGTGATACTCTGCAGTACTTGTCTCTCTCTCTGACTTTTTCACTTAGCATGATGTTTTGGGTGAGTTTCTTGGCCTCTTTAAATGTCCGCACTTGCAGAAACAGGATGGTCACAGCGCCTCGTGTAGCTTTGAAAGTTATGCCCAGTGGCCGTCATTGGGCGTCTCTTAGGCCCCTCCTGGCCCCCACCTCTTCCCCTGCCTCTCCCCCCACTCCCCCGCTTTTCCCCTGAGTGGGGAGTGAGGGGCTCAGAAATTACTCCTGTTGCCAGTCCTTTGTTTGGGTCCAACCCCTTGGAGCCTTCCCTGAAATTTGAGTGTCTCGGAGGCCCCAGATGAAGCCCCTACCTGTTTCTAGAGTTGGGTGCTCAGGGCATCTGAAGGGGCCAAGGGCAGGGCCTGGTGCCCCGGGGCCTGTAAATGGTTGCTGGGCAGGCCCCTGCTGGCCCCGGTGTGCCTAGGTGCTAGGCTCTGGTTCCAGCTTCTGTCTGCCAAGTCTTTTCCTGGCAGCTTGAAGCTGTGGCCTTCAGTGGAGCCAGGTGGCCTCGGCGTTGGGGGTAGGAAAGCCTCAGTGATTTGAGCACCTCTCTTAAGCCTAGAGGTGGACCCCAGGGTCAGGAATGTCATCCCTTCCCCCAGTTTATACAGCTAAGACTCCAGGCCTGGGGCTTGAGGTCTCTGACAGCCAGGGCCTGGGCCTTCTTCCCATCCAGAACCCCTGTATCGGTGTTTGGTTATGCCCAGTGCCCCCTTTAGAGTCCCATGGGCAGCGTCGGGGCTTAGCTCCAGTTTCCCCCTTGGTGACTGTCAAGGCCCCCAGTGAACCTCTGGACAAATCTCAGTTTGCCACAGCCCACACGTGGACACTTTGAGGGCGTGTCTGGGATGCAGGGGATGGCAGAGCTGCCAGAGCCTTGATGTTGGGCTAGACAGGATAATGTCCGGCTACCCCCAGGTGTCCTCAGAACCTGTGAATATGGTCCCTTATGTTGCAGAGGGACTTTGAGATGGGAGAGAGTCCTGGATTATCTGGGAGGGCCCAGTGTAATCTCATGGGTCCTTATAAGAGGAGAGTCAGAGGGAGATGTGACAATGCAAGCAGAGATCAGAATGATGTGGCCGCAAGCCAAGGAATGCAGACAGCCTCTAGAACTGGAAACCGCGAAGGTATGATTTCTCCCCAAGCCTCAGGAAGGAACATGGCTCCGCTGCTGACCCTTTTAGAAGCCTGATCTCCAGAGCTGCAAGAGAACACACTTGGGTTGTTTTCAGCCCTACTTTTTTGTAATTTGTTACAACAGTAATGGGAAATGAGTGCAGTGTTCCAATGAACTGCCTTTTCTGAAACCTCCTGCTGGGAGGGACTGGGTCAAGGTCAGAGCCAGGCTCTGGCTCCCTACCCTTAGTCACAGACCCATGGATAATGTTGGTATTTGACTCCCAGGGCCTGGTTTCCCACTCCCCATCCTGCCAGTAGATAGCAGTTGGGAAAATATTTGATTCAGGTGCTGTGGTTTAAGTTTTCAGTGATGGGGGATGGGGCCAACCTCACCTTTGCTTTGATGTGATAGCAGCCTTGGTGCTTGAGGCAGAGGGGCCCAGGGAACCCCAGTGTCCAGAGGCCCTGGTGTTGCCTGGAGCTGGTGCTGGTGCTTTGCAGCTGCCCTCCTGGCTGTGCCTGGAGCTCAGCTCAAGCGGCAGTCTTCAGAAATCTTCCCCTATCACTGCCATCCCCCTAGAGGCTTGCTCTGTTCAAGGGCCCTGTGGTTCCCAGCATCTCTAGGCAGGGCTTGTGGCTTGCGGGGTGGGGGTGGGGTCTCTGTTCCCAGGCCAGCCCAGAGCTGGGTGGAGAAGGTCAGCAAATGTTCATTGACAGGGAACTCTGCGCTCCTGAGCTTGGAGGCTCAGGACAGCACAGGGCACAGATACCTCTCTGTCCCCCCCGTCCTCTCCCTGGACCTCCCCCTTCCCCCGCCCCCAGCCACAGAAGGTGGCTCAAAGAACTCTTCTCTTGGTCTTGGATTCCAGCCCTCAGGCCTGGAGGGAGCTTTCAGTGGTAAGGGAATACTAGCAGCAGGATCTGGGTAGATGGAGATACTTAATCTGCTGTGGAATGCAGCTTTTTAAAGAGTGTCGGCATCCCGGAAGCAGGGCTGGCTCAAGCTTGTGCAGTTATCTTGAGTACGTGTGGTACCTTGAGGAGAGTTGCTGAAAACAATCCAGACCTTGGGCAGGCTTCTCCCTCCCCCAGTAGGTCTAAAGGACAGAAATACGACGCAGGGATTCCTGCCTCCCTCCTGCTGGAGCTCACCTTGATCACTGGGCTGATGTTAAAATGACTTTGCATTCTTGGAAATAAGAAACAGCTCAAAAGAGAACCGACTGAGTCATTATTAGCCCCAAGGCAAGTGACTGACGGCCCAGAGCTGGGGGTGGCGGAAGGCGCTGGAACCAACCCTTCCTGATGCCCCTGTGGGTCTCCTGTTCCTGGTAACACCCTCCTGCCTACAGTTTAGGGCCCCTCCCTGATTATGAGAAGGAAAAACTATAGCACCTGCCTGCAAGGGGGTAGTCAAAGATCTGAAAAGAATTTCAAGTAGAGGATTTTTATACTGAAAAGTGAAGGTGTGTCAAGCGCCATTAAGGGAATTTCAACATTTGTTTTCAGATGAAAAGTCAGGGCCGTTTCCAATCTGAAGCAATGACGGTTTGGAGGCAGCGGGGCACGTTCTTGGGTTGTCTCCGCCCTGCCTCAACTTCCCGCCCCTGCCTCAACTTCCCAACCCTGCAAATTGAGGAGTGGGCTTTTAGAACATCTTGGCTCCATATTGTCCTGTGTCTCTGTAGCTAAGGCCTTTGGGCCCGGGCGGTTCTGCTTTCTTCCTGGAGGTGCAGGAAAGTGAGTCACTAACGCTGCCTCTCGCCCACTTCCTAGGTTCACGAGGAAAAGCCACTTCTGGGGATCCCATGGGCTTGTTCTAGGTCTGAAGGAGCATGCTGACTCATTCATGCCTCTGCGAGGACCCTCTGGCCCGCCTGCCTCCTCCCGGTGGGGCACCTCGTATGGGGGAAGGGCTTCAGTTACCAGAGTAGCTGACTGTCCAGTCTTGAGAAGGGTTTTACACTCCCCCTTACCACTCCCCGCCCCCCACCCCCACTGCCCCCCAAGTAAAAAGATGTATGCTAGCTTTCAGTTTATCTGGTTCTTTCTTGGAGCTGTCCAAACAATTGCAGTGTTTGTCCTGGCTGTAAAATTCTCTTCGTATGTTGCCTTTGTATTGGGCCATTTCAGTTTTTGGCGCTGCTAAGAGAAGGGAAATCCAAATTATGAAACCATCATCGGTGAGTGAACCAGGCTGCTGCCACGGAAGCAGACAGGCAGGGGTGCTCAGGGATGGAGTGGAGGCTGGTAGCCTCATTTGGGAAGTGCTTGCGAGCGCCTACCAGGCGTGTTGGGGAGCAGGCAGTGGTGGGCAGGGAAGGCTAGAGTAAAGCACAGACTCTCAGATTTCAGGAGCTCATGGCCCCAGACTGAGCACAGAGCGGCCTTAAGTGTCCATGGCCTCGTGGCCAAAAGGCCATCGTTTCTGCCCAGGGAAGGGGCCAGGAACAGCCTCTCAGCATGTATGATGTTTGAGCTGCCCCTGATGGATGAGCAGGAATTTGCCCAAGGATGGGAGTTTCACAGCGGGACCAGCTTGTGCAGACTCAGAGTTAGGTCAGGCCTGGGTGTTTTTACAGCACAGGGTCTCTTTTGGGAGAGTTTGATGAAAGGAGGGGCTTGCACTACTCTCCCAACCCTTGTCTAAGGTGTCTCCAAATGCCTGTGCTAAGGATCTGGGGTGCAGATAGGGGACACAAGCCCTATTTCCTCAAGGAGCATTTGTCCGTTGGGATAGGCCTGGTTAGGCTGCAGTAACAAGCCTCCAGAGAGGTTGGCGACAGCAGGTTTATTTATAACCCATTCAGAGGCCACCCTGGCCCTGGTGACTCTCCAGGGCTGGGGTCCTCCCTGGGGTGTGGCCTCCTGGGGGCGCTCAGCGCTGATCCTCTGCATCTCAGCATCTCTCATATTCTCAGCACCATGGCCAGATGGTTCTTCGTTTCAGGGGCTGTTCTGTACATTGCAGGGCCTCTGCCTTCTACATGCCAGGCCACTTGCCCCAGGTGTGACAATCAAAAATGCCTTCCGGTGTTGCTAAATGTCCCCTGGGGGCAAAATTGCCCTGGTTGAGAACTACTCCTAAGCTGAAAGTCTTAATAAAAAGACTTAAAAAGTCTCCCCGCCAACCCCGGTTCCCAGACTCTCTTCACAGCCGCCCAGCCAGGTTTCTCTCCACGAGTGCATCTGGGATGGCTTTGGGGGCCATTTGTGTCTCCCTGCTTCCACAGTTTCTGAGCAATAGAAGGATAGGCTGGAGAGCCGACCACCAGCCATCAAATGGTTCTATTTGGGAGTGACATGGGTCACTTCGGTGCACATTTCCTTGGCCAAAGCAAGCCACGTAGCTGTGCCTAGCCTGGTGAGGGGGAGAGAGAGAGAGAGAGAGAGAGAGAGAGAGAGTGTGTGTGTGTGTGTGTGTGTGTGTGTGTGTGTGTGTGTGCGCCTAGCCTGGTGAGAGAGAGAGAGAGAGAGAGAGAGGGTGTGTGTGTGTGTGTGTGTGTGTGTGTGTGTGTGCCTAGCCTGGTGAGAGAGAGAGAGAGAGAGAGAGAGTGTGTGTGTGTGTGTGTGTGGACACCATTAATATCCACCTTACTAGCTGTTAGCCTAGTAGGGGTTGGTGGCCCAGAGCCAGGCAGCCTTTGTGTCAGTGCACCGTGCTGGGGCGTGGGGGCTCCGAGGAGGGTGGGAGCCCAGGAGGGACCCTCAGGAGCTGACCTGGGCCGTGGGTTAGGTGGTGATGCTGGCGTGGCATTTGGGGCCGTGGGATCAGAGTGTGCCTCCGTGCACAGGTAGAGAGGAGGCCCGGCCGCCCATTCGGGGAGCCCTGAGTCCTCAGGAGACATTTCAAGGACCCTGCCTTCTGCTGGCCAGGGAGAGATGGGGTGTGGGGGTTTGCCTGCCGGCCTCGTAGTGCTAAAGGGCATGTTATTTGGGGCTCCTGAAATCTGGTAATTACTGAGCTGGCTGGGGTGCCAGTGATGCCTGGCTTCGCACTTACATAATTACACACTTCCCATCTCCAAGTGGTTTTTAGCTCTGGGGCAGGTACAGCTCCTTTCTCCATGCCCACTGGGGGTGGTGGGGAAGCCCCCGCTTCCGGGTCAATCCCCTCTGCTGTGAGATCACTGCCGAGGGGCCTGGCCAGCCTCCCTCCGCAGCAGGGTTCTCCAGCCTCTGCCATGCCTGGAGGGGAGGCCGGTAGCTGTGGCCGCGCCCGTTGTGAGATAAGTGTTTCTTGATGAACCCGAGTGGCCCCCTTTTCGGCAAACTTCGCTCTTCTTCGGCCGCTGCTCTGTTCTCTCGGAACTTCTGGAATTCTCCCAGCTATCACAGGACTTTTCTTTCCTTGTTGGGCAGAGGGCACCTCTGATGGGGTGTCATCCCCTCTCCCTTGCTGATTTTTCTCCCTTGCTTGTGCTTCTCTTGCCTGCAGCCCTGGGTCTTATACCTGCCCTGGAAAGGTCTAGAAGGATTTGAAATTCCCCAAGGATATGCTCTCCTTGGATGTATGGGAACAGAGGTCCCTTTGCAAAGCAGATTCTCCCTTCATTGGATAGCCAGCTTTTGGGAAAACAAGTTTATGAGTGGTGAGGTAGGCCTCTGTCCAGACCTTGTGAATCCAATGTTTATCAAGGAAATGACAGTTTTAGAGCTGTGATTTTCTTGAGGTACAGGTTTTAGGCAAAATTCCTTTATTATTTTTTATTGTTACTTTTTCCTATAATTTTAGAAGTATTCCTAGTATCTATGCTCCTTGTCAAAAACTTAGAAACTACCAGAAAATGAAAAGAAGCACCCATCGCTTTCCCGCTGTGCGTGTGCGTGCTAAGTCACTTCAGCCGTTTCTGGCTTTTTGTGATCCTATGGACTGTAGTCCACCAGGCTTCTCTGTCTGTGGGATTCTCCAGACAAGAATACTGAAGTGGGTTGCCATCCTCCAGGGGATCTTTCCCACCCAGGGATCGAACCCATGTTTCTTACATCTCCTGCTTTGGCAGGCTGGTTCTTTGTAGCTAGCGCCAGCTTAACATTGCAGTTCCCTCCATATCTGTTTCTCAGATACCCAAGTAGTTAAGTGGGCTTAGACGTCCAGTTAACTGGATGCTCTGATGCCTGACAGGCTCTGGAGAGGGTGACATGGCAGCTCCCCGTTGAGCAGCACTGGGAAGCTTTTCTCTTTAAATCCTGAGCTCCTCTATTCCACTTCATCAGCTGGTTGATTGACCTGTGTCTACATCAGGCATCTTTATGCCAGACCTTGGAATGCTGGCAACTGTTTTGTTTTTTAATTGAAAATGTGCAGTTCTCTCTAGTTTGGGGGTACTTGGCACAAAACTCAGGAAGTGCATGAGAAGGAGGTCTCTGCCCCCTTACCTCTCAGACACCTTTGTCCTTGCTCTTGACCAGAGGCTGGGCCACCACTGTTTTCTGGTTGGTCTTTCAGATTCGTTCTCCATGGACACAAGCATGCCAGGATGTTGTTCTGAACCCAAGTAACCATGTGCGGCCCACAGGGTTTGCATCTCGCTTTCTGGTAGCAGTATCTTGGAGAGGCTGCAGGCCTTCTGGGGCCTGGAGCACTACCTTGTTCTTTTAAACTGCTGCGTGGTATTCCTTTGACCTCTTGCCATTTGTTAGCGGCCGCTCTTGGGGGGTTTAGCTGCTGCGGGCTTTTGCTCTCTCGGGCAGTCTGGCAGTTAACTTTTGCAGCCCCAGACGCTTTGCTTGTCCAAGTGTGTCTGTGGGGTGAGGCCATAAGATTTTCAGGAGAAGCAGTTTACTCAGTTGGCAGCAGACTTGCTTTGTCTTCCCTTCTCTCACTCCCCGTCTCCCTCCCTCCTGCCCCGCCTCCTCCCGCTTCTCCTTTGGTGTCACAATTTAATTTCTGAACTTTCTGGTTAGGACCAGATTTCAGGAGCCTGCTGCTTGGGAAATGGGGCTATAGATACGTTTGTGCTGCAGAAATTCCAGGTGCAGAAGTCTGAACCCCGGCAGGCTTAGACCTTGTTCTCCCGAGTGTGAGACATGCCACCACCGTAGGGACATGGTTTTCCGCTCGCCTCCTTAGGCCCCCCTGTTATGCTGAGGCCCTGGGGCATGGAGACGAGACTTGCCCCCTTGGTGCCCCTGAACCAGCTGTGGCATGGCCACGCGGTGTGGGGAGACCGGCTGCTCTCCGGAGGCCGCTGGGTCTCAGCTTGCCAGTCAGAGTAATGGGCGTGAGCATGTCTGGTGTACGCGTGACTGGGTGCTTGTGGAAAGGGAGCCGAGCCCCCTCTTTCTGCCAGAAGCACCGTTTATCCTGTTTCTGACACTTTAAGCTGCAGAGAAACTGCGCCAGCTCCTGGGAGCTCAGCCCCGCTTGAGGCTTTCAGTCTGTCCTCAAGACCACTTTTTTCTTGTGGTTTGTTTCTTTTATTTTGTGTGTTCCATCTGTTTTCAAAGTTGGAGTCCTGTTTGTTTTTTTAGGATGGGGGAGGAGGGTGGGAACCGTCTGGGCTGTGTGATGTGGACGGATCGGAAGTGACCACAGCTGCTGGCTTCCTAAGGACGTGCGAGCCGCATGCCGGGGTAATCTGGATGTGGAGAGGATTCCCTCAGAGGGAGAAGCCAGGCCGGGCTGGTGCCTGGAGAAACCCCGTCCACCTGGCGCAGGTCACGTGCACGGGAGCCCATCTCCTCCAGGCTGTCCATCTGTCTGGAGTCTCATCACCTGAGGCTTCTTTCTCCCTCAGCTGTTGGAGGTTTCCATCCAGGCTGGGGGCAGGGGCTGAGCCGGGTCGAGGAGACTGGCCTAACATGGCCAGTCACAGTCACATGGCGAGTGATGGTGGCAAGTTACTGTTCCTGGTGCTTCCGGGGGACCAGGACCATTGGGGATGGAGGCAGGGATGCTGGGACTCAGAAAGGAACAGCGTGGGTTGCGAGCTGATGCCTGGAGGCGGCATCAGGTTCCACGTGACACCATCCGTCCCCCTCCTGTGGGCCCTGGTGGCCCAGGGCGGTGCTGCCTTTTCCAGCCCGACCCCTCGTGAAATCAGGGAGACAGATGGACATCGGCTGCAGTTCCTCCCAGGACTGCAGAGCAGCTGGCAGTGGGGACCCTGGAAGCATCAGCTGCTGTGGTTTTCAGCTGGGGTTGCTCGGGGCCCCGGGCCCTGGAAGGTGCTGTGGGTGGAGGGGTGGGTGGCAGGTGTGTCCCGCCGTGTGACTCGGTCATCCCTCTGCTGCATCTTACCAACTCATGTGCTCGGCGCCCGGTGCTTGGAAGACGCTGGGCAGTGCTTGTGGGAGCTGTTAAATGACAGATTCCAAGATTGGCAGGTGTCCCCTCCGCTGTGCTGTATGAGGTGTTGGGTCTGCTCGCCGTGGCCCAGAGGTTTCCTCAGGCACTGCCTCCCTCAGGCAGTGAGCCCCTTGGCGACCTGAGCCATGGCTGTTTAATTTGCGTTGTCCCCTGCGGGCCAGGCCGGGCACAGGAACCGACCTCGTGCTGAAGTTCAGGGGGTGTCTGGATGCCGGGCAGGTGCAGTTAGTGAACTTGACCCCGACCCTGCTCCAAGGAGGCAATGTGGGCGAGGGAACCCCAGATCCTGACCTTACCTGGTCACAGCCTTCTCTGAGCATCAGGGAGGTGTGGGGTGGGGGTCCCCCAGCCTGTCTTCTCAGGAAAGTGCACACAGGCCTGGCTGTTGTGTCTGAGGGCCGCATGGGCTCCTCTCCCGCAGGTGACAACCCACTGCTGCTCCATAACCACAGACTGGGAAGGAAGGGTGCCCCCAAGTTCTCCCTGCACGCACAGGCGGGGAGAGGGCATTGTGAGGGAAGTCTTCCCGGGAGGGTGTCTGTCGGAACTGAGCCCAAAGGGCTGGGATGGAGAGTGAGGCCTGAGGCTTAGAGATGCCAGCCAATCCTGTGTGCCCCGAACCACTTGCAGTAAGGAATGTGGGTGGGCGAGTCAGCAGGGAGCCTTTGTGTACTTCTGTGGGGATCTGGACCCCAACCCTGGCTTTGTGGGGTGGGGTGAGTCAGGGCACTTGGTCCTAGATTGTGGGGGAGACGGCAGGGGCAGGGGGACAAGGTCCAGGCCTGGGAGGATACTGGTGAGGACCGTGGTGGTTGAACCAGGGTCAGAGAGTGGGCGGGGTATGGGGGGGTGCTGAGATGGCCAGCGGCGGATTAGCAGCCAGGCAGGACTGGAGGGCCTGGGGGCCTGGTCCTTGTGGGAGGGTGGGTGGGCTGGAGTGGGACGGGCTGAGGCAGACCTGGGGGTGCCTGGGCCGGAGTGGGGTTGGGTGGTTGGCTTAAGGCCATCAGTGGGCGGAGGGTCTTCTTCGGGTGGTTCAGGCTGGAGCTGTGCCCACGAGGCCCGGGCTCTGGGATTGGAGTGGGGGACGGCTGGCTGTGGGCCAGATGGGCAGACGCCAGCCAGCCTCCTCTGGGCACCCAGCCCTCTCTCAGCCAGAAGGTGGCTCCGAGGACTGGCTGGGGGTTCATACGCGTCCCCCTTGAGAGCGAGGTCATCCTGGGAGGTGCAGCTGCCGCCCTGCCTCCAGCTGGCTGTGGTGGAGGTGCTGGAAGGGTACTTACTCCCTGCTGGAGTAACCTGTGTTTTCTTTGATTTTCTCCACAGGAAGCGAGGCATAGAAGTCGTGCAGGTGAGTACAGACCGTGCCCTCGCCGCAATGCAGGTGCAACGGCCTGCAGCATTTGCCTTTCCTGCTCTTGGAGGAGTCTGGGCGCTTGGCCTGTCTCCACCTGCTCTTGTTTTAACTTCTCTTTCTGTGAAATCAACGTGATTGCTGCGCAGGGTGGACAGGAGTTGGGGCTGGCTGTCTGGAGGGGTTGAGGAATTGCTGTGCCTTCTCGGTGGGGGAGTGGTGGGACCCTGGGTTGGGGTGGGCAGCGTGAGGGGCATAGCCCCACGTCCCTGTCCTGGGTGCTGTTGTGGCCTGTCTGTGCCATCCTCAGGGGGACTCCAGCCCCTGGGTGTCTGCCTCAGCTGTTAGCCCTCTGGGGATGAGCCTTCTCCTACCTGGACCATTCTTGTATCATGACCCAAGTGGTGTCATCTCCATAGACCTTTCTTCTCCCCCGCCCCAGGCTGCGTCCCCTCCCCCCTTGTCAGGCCTTCTCTGCTCTCGGTGGCCACATCTGATCTTCGAGGTGTTCCCCTGGCCCCTAGGGCATGGACTGAGTCAGCAGGGACTCCTGGCCCCCTGTGTTGCCTCACTTTGGGCTGGCCTTGGATCACTAGCTCATTGGGGCTTCCCTGATGGTGGTGAAGAACCTGCCTGCAGTGCGGGATTCACAGGAAGTGCTGGTTCGATTCTTGGGTCAGGAAGATCTTCTGGAGGAGGAACTGGCAACCCACTCCAGTACTCTTGCCTGGAGAAGCCCATGGACAGAGGAGCCTGGTGGGCTACAGTCCCTGGCATTGCAAAGAGTTGGACATGACTGAGCACACACATGTACACACACGTGAGATGAGCTCATTAGCTGGAGAAGGAACAGTAGTTGGAGAGAGAAGCTCTCCTGGGGTGTGGAGCTTGCCCTGTGGGCCCCAAACGGATGACAAGCTCGGACAGCAGCAGTGATGCCAGGAGGCTGGGTCTCTCTGAGAGTGGGGAGGGGTAGGGACATGCCAGGGGTGCCCGCTGGCCAGCTCCGTTTCTCCTGACAGTTGTGACTCCTGGGGGATGGGAAGGGGGCCACTTCTCTTTGCAGGGACATGAAGACGCCCTCAGACCCTTCATGAGGGGCAGGCTGTGATGTTTGCACCAGAGGCTCTGCCTGGCACCTAACAGGCACTTGGTGAGCCCTGAGGGCATCCTGGCTGGGCTTCCTGTCCCTGCCCGGGGTGAGTCTGCCTCTTGTGTGCAGCTTGGCTGGCAGTCCTTCTTCTACCTGGGGCTGCAGAGAGGGGACCCCACACTAGGGCTTCATCAGGGCTGGTGGGAGCCTGCCCACCCACTAGAATATCTGAGGAAGGCTTTTATACAGCCTGCTGAGACGTTCTCAGAATCCACCTTGTTAACTGCAGCCCCCATCCCCCTCCCCACACCTGGCAGGTTCAGGGGGTGGTGCCCTCAAGCTGCTCTGCCCCTGGGACCCACGGAGTGTGGGTGGTGGGTGGGGTGGGGCTAGGCACCTCTGTCTGGCCGCTGTGGTGGCCAGCTGCTGAATTCTTCCTCCTGGCCTCCCTCTTCATAGCTTGTGGGTTGACCTTGTCACCCCGAGGCTGAGGTTTGTTTGGGAAGAGGAGGTAGTTTCTGGAAGCTTCTCAGCAGCTGTGTGTTTTTCATCCTGCCTCATCTTGGCTCTGCTGTTCCATGATCTACGCTGAACTCTTCTGTGGACCTCAGTTTCTCCATCCATCAAAAGGAGGAGGTCCAAAGGATACTCAGAAGTAATGCTTTCAGTGCCATTGATTAGTAGTGTCTGCTGGAGGATGTTAAAGCCTGTGAATGGCTGAGGACAGGGGTAGATTGGTAATGCCTGCCTGGGGTCCAGCAGCGGGCAGAGCAGGTGCAGCTGTGCTCATGTCCTTCTGGAGCCTGGTGTCTCCTGCTCCAAGACACTTTGGCTTAATTTCATCTCTTAGTCGTCTTTGATGGTTTCCTTGGAAGCCCCCTGATGCTTTGTAGATGCTGCTGTACTCACCAAAGCCTAGACCCGTAGTTGAAGCTATAGCTGGAGGTCACTGTGAAGGGCCAGGTATTTCCTGGAAATTAGCTACAGCCTCCATCAGGGTCCACGTGGAAATTTCTCTCGGGAGCCGTTTTTAGAGGCAATGAATTGTGCTCATGAATAGTCGCTGCTTAAAAGCTGAAGAAGTAGGCTCTGTCCACAGTACCTGATCCCTGTTCATACCAGATCCCAGACTATAACCCAGTGCAGTGCCACCACTCCCTGGGGAAGGGACAGGAGGGGAGCAGGCGGAGGGAGCCCCTGGAGCTTCAGGATGTGAGGGCCAACCCAGGGGTCAGTGTGTTTGCTTTGCATAGCTTCCCGAGAAGACCAAGACCTTTAATCCACTTAGTCTCTGGGTGGAACGGGAAACTGGAGCCGTTGTTTTAGAATGTACCAGGCAGAAGAAGAGTTGTAAAATCTTTCTTGATGGGTCTGCTGTTCATTTGGGCGATGACTTGGGGGAGGAAGTGGCGGCTGGGGACCAGCATGAAGGCAGGCTGGACGCTTTCCACACCAGCATCTAAAAATAAAACCCACCACGACGGCTCTCTGTTCACCTCCTCCTGGCATCCCTGCATGTTTGGAGAACTTGAAATTTCAGGATACAGAGTAAAAACTCTTTGAAGAAACTGGAAACCAAGCCACTTGGTGGTTGTTGTTGTGTTTTCAAAATCAGCCAAGCCTCTGTGCAGCAGACCCCAGGCTGGTGGGCCCCTGGATGCTGGTGATGGTTGTGTGCCAGTCACTGGGTGGCAGTGATTGAAGAGGAAGGAGCAGAGTGAGCATGCCGCAGCTGCCACTCAGCATTTCCTGCGTCAAGTGCTCTGAAGGGCACGGTCCCACTTTGTGCAGCCACTCAGTGATGTGAATGGTGTTTTCATGTCCATTTTAGAGATTAGGAAACTGAGGCTCAGAATTTTCCCCTCAAGGAAATGAACTGGTTAAGTTCGTGGAGCTGAATTTGAGTGCGGTTGATTTGTCTGTAAAGCCCATGGTTTTTCTGGGATTTTCTGCAGGTCCCTCCTGCATGTTTATAGATTGCTCTGCTTACTACATGCTTTCACACCTGTGGTTACCTGGGCTTTGGCTCCTGTTAATATTTTTTTAAAAAGGATGTTGGGACCTACGTTCAGGAACCAAGACTGTAAAATGATGGTGAGACCTGCAGTGAGTCCTGGCCGCAAGAGTGTTCTTGCTGCTGTTGGACAGCAGCAGCAACACTGTGAGCGCTGGCGTTTATTGGGCACCACTGTCTACCAGGCAGTGATGCCATTTGCTAGAAGGAAGCATTTGTGTGTGACCTCTCCAAGGCCGGGGGTGGGGACACACTGATGAAAGTTAGCCTTGCAGACCCTCGGCCTTCTCATCTGCTCATCCCCACAGCTGGTCTCATGGCTTTTGGTTCTTCCACATTCCAGCCAACACTTTGTATCCTCTGTCTTTTCAGTTTCAGACATTTCAGTACGTGTACTTTGGTATGACCTTATGATTTCCATTTTCATCTCCCTCACAATTAATGACCCTCAATACTTCTTCATGTCCTTCTTGTCCATCCATGTATATCTTCTGTGAAGTGTCTATTCAAATCATTTGCCCACTTAAAAGTTGAGTTTTTTTTTTTTTAAATTAAATTTTAGGAACTCTTTCTATATTCTAGGTACAAGTCCTTAGATGCAAAAAAACGTTTGACAAAGTCCAGCGTCTACTCAGCATAAAATCCTAAGCAGTCTAGTGGAAGGAAACTTCCCCAGTCTGATAAAGGACATTGTGCAAAAATTCGACAGCTCATATCATATGTAATGGTGAAAACATAAACTTTTTTCCCTGGGTCGGGAATGGTGAAAAAACATTTCCTCCCCACTGGGTTAGGAAGATCCCCTGGAGAAGGAAATGGCATTCTTGCCTGGAGAATGCCACGGACAGAGGAGCCTGGCAGGGTACAGTCCATGGGATCACAGAATCGGACACGACTGAGCGGCTGACACTTTCACTACTTATATCCAGTATTATATTGCAGGTCCTAACTAGTGCAGCAAAGACAAGAAGAGAAATGAATGGCATCCAGATTGGAAAAAAAAATTGAATTTTGATAATAAATTACTGTAATTCTTGCCATATAATTCTGAAGGAATTCAGAGAATTTGCTATGGTAAATCTCTTTCCATCTATTTATTTGACTAGGTGGTTTCAGCACTATAAAATTTGAAAAATGGAGATAGAATTGATAATAAACTCTGCTTTATTCTGGCAGTAGGTTATAGTCATCTGTGGGTTTGTGAAATAGTTTAAAAGCATTACCATTCATCTCTTCTAAGATTTATTTCTAATAAAGTTTAATTTTTATGATTATTACCTATATAGATTTATATTTCTGCTGTATTGATCAATTATATACTAATAGTAGTCATAATAATAATTCAATCCAGAAGAAAAATTTTGACACTTAGAATTTTATGGTTACGTGAAATTAAAATATTGACATTTATATACATTTTCCTTTTTTGTCCCATAGTATGTTAGACTAATCAGTGAAAAAGGCCTTCAAACATGAAATACACTGAAAGTAGAAATGTCTCAGGGATGTGGGTTGGAAATTGGAGTTTGAGGAGGCAGAAGGAGCCTTGCTATCTTTCCAAGTGTTTAAGAAGCGTCCAATTCTGTAATTTTAAGATGGATGATGGTGGATCTTGAATTGCTGTGGTATTTAGAATTCCACTGGGTCCATTTGAAAGAGACACAGTAACAGTTTTATTTTGAAATGTTAATATTTACAATATGTTGGAAATTACATCCTCTACAAGTATTTAAACTTACGATGAGAAATTTAGATGTCAGCTTGAAAATGTACAAATAGATACAGAGTTTTAAACATTTATTTTGGGGGTTTGGATTGAAGGCCCATGCTTTAGAGTGCTACCCCGTTTGCTTCCCAGAACCAGGCCCTGAGGCTGACAACAGCCCCAGAGAGCAGGGTCAGCAGCCCGGCTCTCAGGCCATCAGCAGCCCTGCCCCACTCAGACCCTGGGGTCCAGGCCTCCGCTGAGACTCAGAAAGGCCTTGGCAGTAGGCCTCGTCTGCAGGCTAACTGGCCTCCCCTGACTGGGTCTATTAGGCCAAGAGATGCTTGATAATAATGATCACCTGCCGTTACCTGCTCTGGAAGCCTGAGAAGCCCCAGGTGAGCCCGAATCCGGCAGGGCTGGGAGGACTGGGAGTCCTGCCCTGTGATCAGTGCTGGGACTCGGCTAGAGCGCAGGTGGGAGAGTGGGCGAGAGGCCGGCCACCCCGTGTCCTCAGGGGGTGCCTGTCGTGATGGTGATGTTGCAGGCCCTTGTTGGTCTCAGTTTCCCCCTCTGTACTGTTGTAGTGAGGGCGCTGGTTACACAGACCCCTTTGACTTCATTTCAGGTGTTGACAGGTGGCCTCACTGAGCCAGTGAGCGTGAAGTGAAGTGAAAGTCGCTCAGTCGTGTCTGACTCTTTGCGACCCCTTGGACTATACAGTCCGTGGAATTCTCCAGGCCAGAATACTGGAGTGGGTAGCCTTTCCCTTCTCCAAGGTATCTTCCCAGCCCAGGGATTGAACCCAGGTCTCCTGCATTGCAGGCGAATTCTTTACCAGCTGAGCCACAGGGGAAGCCCCAGTGAGCGTGAGGGTCCCTCATAGCTGGCAAATGCTGGTTGGGAAGACTGCCCTTCTCCCCCGCCCCTTGCAACAGGATTCAGCAAACCTTTCCCTGCTGGGTCCCAGGCTGTAGGTGCTGGGGACTCTCATGGGCCCAGGCCACATCCCTTCAGCTCTCTGAAGCCTACCGTTGGTATTCAGACCCAAAGAGGGTAGGGATCGTGGGCACGGATTGTGGGCACAGGCATGGAGGAGGGTCCTTACCCCACTTTTGTAAATCAGGAAGGCTTCCTGGAGGAAGGCAGGGTGAGCCTGGCTAGTGGCGATGAGCCTCGTCCTCCTGACAGAGCCTGGCTGAGAGGTAGGGTTAAGCCCACAGCCCCTTCTGCTCCCGAAACTTCTAGGTGTTGAGTGACTTAGGGCTGAGCACCGCACGTTATCACAGCCTTTCCACTTAGTGAACCTTTGTCAAGAGAAAGCATGCCGCGACACTTGAGTCATCTGTGGCCTGGGACTAAAACGTCAGCCTTGCAAGACGCCCTTCCAGGGAACATTTTTCACTCTGACCTGATCCACGGGGAGGGCTTGGGAGGAAAGCTGGTGAGTTTTCCCTCCCTGGACCCCATCTCCTTTTCAAGGGCAACCCTGAATTTAGTGGAAGAAGTTCTGGTGCAAATATCGTGCCTATGGTGGTCTCACCCGCCTTCAGCCTCAGCATCCTCAGGAAAATGAGGATCCCACCGTCTGCCCTGCCAGGTTCTGATTGCTGTCTTTCACCAGTTATTTTCAAAGTGCAGGGGGAGCGGGAGATGGCTGTTAGCGGGAGAGGGGTTGGAGTCTTATTTTGAAATGCAAATGAGCAAGCTGTAAGTGTGAGAAGTACAGTTGCTGATTGTAGATCCATGGTCTTCCTTCCAAATTCCTTGAGAATTCAGACATTACGAAACGCCCCGTCTCTGGAGCAGCCGCTCTTTCTCAAGCAGGTTGAGGAAGTAAATATGTTTTCCCAGCTTGCAGGAGTGAAGGGCGGGCGGCAGGTTCTTCCTGGAGGTTTCTCCAGAGTTGTTGCTCCTTGAGATGTTGGAGCTCTTTGTGTGTTCCTTTCCCTTTTTCTGCACAAACCATTTGGGGCAGGAGGTTGGGCGGCAGAAGAAGCAGCAGAAAGGAAAGACTAAGAAAGAGAGATCTATGCCAAGATCAGGCCATGTGCCCAGGGCACATGGAGGACTGGGTGCTGGGCAGCTGGAGTTGAAGTACTGTAACAGTGGCCCCAAGCTCATGGGCAAGCCTGGAGGGTGGGAGGACTTGTCTGTGCCTTCGTGGGGGCCTGCGAGGACACGGGGCGGGGGGGCTGTGGGCATGGAAAGAGGGGAGTGGGCAGGGGCAGGGGGAGGCCTTATGGGGAAGTTGAGTCTTCTGGATACAGGATAAACCAGGCGCAGGTGTGGGTGGGGAGGTGAGGTATTTGAATGTCATTCTGGGCTGGGAGCACATCCTGTACAAGGAGCCTGGGGCTGGGAGAGGGGGTCGTTTGTCTGCCAATGGAGTGATTTGAAAGCACCAAGGCCTTGGCCACAAAGGAGTTGGCAAGCAGTTAGGTCAGAGAGGGGTGGTAGGGCCAGAGGAAGACCAGGTGAGGTGTTCGTGGGCTGCTGGGTCAGGGAGCATCTGAGAGCTCCTCCGTGGGAGAGGTGATGGGGGAGGGTCCCGCTGGGAGGACACATGGTGAAGGAGGGTGATTAGACATGGCCAGACTGGAGGGGAAGAGCTGGGTCTTCTGGTCAGAGGTTGGGGCCAGGCCTTATCGGGGGTGCTGGGGTCCGGCCAGAACAGATGCAGTAGTGGATGGCAGGGGAGACAGATGGCAGGGTGTGGCACCTGGGTGTGTGTGTGGAGGGGTGCTGGAGAGTGAGGGGGTCAGTCCTTAGACTAGGGGTGGGGGTATGGGCGGTACAGGAGGCAGAGCCGTGGGGAGGGGTTGCTGGTCAGACATTTGTGCTCAGTGCAGGCGGCTCAGGTCAGCAGTGCCTCTCCCACCAAGAGATGGGAGGGGTCACATGGCTAGGAGAGTGGTGAGCTTGCCTCCAAGGATTAGAGTTGCGGGAATTCTCCATTCAGCTTAAAAAAAAAAAAAAGTATGTTATTTAGTTAATAGTTTCACATGGTTTATGATTCACATGATTCAAAAATTGTTTTAAAAAGCATGGAGTTAAAGGTGCTCAGTGATTAATCCCTAGCTGGGTTCCCTTTGCCACCCACACTCTCTCCAGGGTGGCCCAGCTGGCTGACCTTGGCACCTCCTGGTTTTATTTCCAGGTAATTGGGGCCCAGGTAGGGTTGGACACCTGTGAACATCCTTCCTCCCACCTGCTCCCTCTGCTGGATCCTCTGGAGCCCCGTGTAAGGGGCGTGGGGAGTATCGGTTGTCTTGGTGGTTCTTGGAGTCCTGACATCCCGGGAGAGCCCAGGGCACCCAGCTGGCCAGCTCCTCATGGGCAGGGACTTCCTGAAGGCCACCTGAGTGTGACCTCGAGCTCTGACAGCAGACCCCATCCCCTCTGGGGAGAGTGGCCATAGGGCTGGAAAGTTGGTAGGATGTTTCCACATGGCTGTTTGGATCCATTGTTGGGATATACGTGGTGCTGGAGAAGACTCTTGAGAGTCCCTTGGACAGCAAGGAGATCAAACCAGTCAGTCCTAAAGGAAATCAACCCTGAATATTCATTGGAAGGACTGATGATGAAGCTGAAGCTCCAGTACTTTGACCACCTGATGCAAAGAGTCAGCTCATTGGAAAAGACCCTGATGCTGGGAAAGATTGAAGGTGGGAGAAGGGGATGACAGAGGATGAAATGGTTGGATGGCATCACTGACTCAATGGACATGAGTTTAAGTAAACTTCGGGAGTTGGTGAGGGACAGGGAGGCCTGGCTTGCTACAGTCCATGGGGTTGCAAAGAGTTGGACATGACCTAGCAACTGAACAGACTGCAATTGTTCTTGGCTGAGCGCAACCTCCTGTGGAGCCAAGAGGTCTGGGTCTGAGTTGCCATTAATCTGTTTTCTGATTGTGTGTGATCTCAATTTCCTCACCTTTGGAATGGGATGACCCTTAGCACACAGGACCTAAGATGCCTAATAGAAGCTCAAGGATTATGGGCTTATTTTCCCTCATCCTTGAGGGAATGGTGTGGTCTCTGTGTGTGTGTGGTAGGGATACAGCTACAGGTGAAGCTGTGCTTCTTAGCAAAATATGTTGTCTTGTGCAAAAGCATGGGAATTTTGTCCCCTCGCCTAAGTTAACGCTTTTGGGTTTCTAACTGTTGTGGATTTTTAACTTAACTCCTTTTTAAAAGATAGATTTTGTTGTTAAAAATTTGAGACACAGATATTTGTATCATTTTCAAAACACTGAAAATTATTTTTATTCTCATTTTACTTAACATACCTTTAATGAATGAAGTTAGACACATTTATCTGTAAGCATGATTATAAAAAGTTTTTTTTTTTAATATATAATCATGATACACAGGGCTGGGGAAGCATGTGTTGGGGTCTGAGCGTGTCAGATGTTTTTAGTAGCCATGAAACAGAGACCACATTTTGGAGGGCAGCGTGGGAAAATGTTCACAAGTCAGTGTAAGTGCTGTCAGCGTCTGCTGAATGGTTTCAGTTCTGCCAGTTTTATTTTTATTCGTGAGCTTTTCAGGCTTGCTGTTACAAATAGAAACCATCTCCGGCATCAGAGCAGTCCTGTGTGGCTTCAAAGGGCTGTGAACCTCAGTTCTGGGGTGTTCTTTCCTGGCCTTTGACTCGCTGCGTCAACTTGCGTAAGTCCTTTAAATAGAAAGCACTCCAGTCAGGGAAGCTGGGCTCTGGGGGAGCCAGCCCCTCCACACTGCTCCACAAGTCGGGGTTCCGTCTCCTGGTCCCTCTGCCGTTGGCTGGCTTTCTGATTTCTCTGGCCACTTTGGGGATGTAACAAGCACATAAAAGCAAAGAGACGCAAGGAGGAACATGGGCAAATAGGAAGGGGTTAAAAGGGTTAGAGAGAGCGAGAAGCTAAGATTCTGCTTTGAAAGTAGTCACCTGTTTCTAGGTTGTTCTGGAGTGAAGTTGTCTATAGAGTGTTGCTCAAAAGTGTGATCCACCAGCCATCGGCCATCGCCCGGGATTGGGTTAGAATGCCAGCCCGGAGCTGCTGAGCCCGAATCGGCATCCCTCGTCGAGCGGAATGCATATTATAGTTGCAGAAACTCCAGTGCAAGCAAGTGGCGCCCATTTGAGTTGGGGAGGAGGCGCCTGCTGGGCTGAGACTCTGAGATGGTGAGTTGACATGAAGGTCCCGGGCGCACAACTGGGTCTGGGAGGAATGGAGACGGGCGTTGCCTTCTGCTCAGTTTCACAGACCACAGAGCATCCTTGCCTCTAAGAAGCTGGCATCTCCCTCTCCAGCCCCCTCCCCCAGTCTCGTTTCTGTTTATGGGGCTAGCCCCGTTCCCTGCTCCCCAGCAGACCTCCTTCCCCCAAGCTGGGGCTGCCGGTGGGCCTGTCTTCCTGGGCCAGACCCTGCCGTCTCTGAGAAGGGCAGCACCAGGCCCTGTGTGTGCTCTGGGTTTGCTGGACTGAGCTGAGAACTTGCTATTTGGGAAACTCACGTGACCTAGCAGAGCAGGGAGAGGAGTATAGGGCGTCTCTGTGGACCTGTCACTCAGCTTGGTGTCCCTGACCTTCTTGGAGACCTTGTTCCCACTGGATGGTCTGGAAGCCAGGCTCATCATTCTGTCAACTCATCCGTGAGTGTGTCTCTGCAAAGTAAGGACCAGCCCTTATTCTTAACCTCTGGGTGGGCTGTTCAGAGGTGGTGTGGGTGCTGCCAGGTGATAGGTCTGGTCCCTGTACTGCCGCAGTTCCCTGGCCTCTGGGAGGCAAGTGGGAGCAGCGCTGTCTTCCTCTGACCTCTGGGCTGAGGTTGACTGTTAGAAATCTGAGACATGGGTTTTCCCTGGTGGTCCAGTGGTTAAGATTTTGCCTTCTAATGCAGGGGGTGCGGGTTCAGTCCCTGGTTGGGGAGCTTAGATTCCACATGCCTCGTGGACCCCCCAAAAACAAAACATAAAACAGAAGCAGTATTTTAGCACATTCAATAAAGACTTTACAAATGGTCCACATTAAAAAATCTTAAAGTCTAGGATGTGTATGAATTGATTGGGTCCCAGGAATTGTTCAAATTGGTGCCTCCTTAGGAGTGTTCATTATAAGAGAGTGAGAAAGTAAAAAGAAAGTGAAGGCCGCTCAGTCGTGTCCAACTCTTTGCAACGTTATGGGGACTATAGCCTGCCAGGCTCCTCTGTCTGTGGAATTTCCCAGGCAAGAGTACTGGAGTAGGTTGCCATTTCCTTCTCCAGAGCATTTTTCCAAACCAGGGATTGAACCCACATCTCCTGCATTGCAGGCAGATTCTTTACTGTCTGAGCCACCAGGGTGGGGGAGTTGTTCAAAGCAATGTGGACACAGCGTCACTGTGTTCCGGGAAGTTCTCTCAGTGCTTACTTACGTTAACTAATTTAATCCCTACAACAATCCAGAGAAGGACTGTTATTAGTGCTATTATTAGCTTTATTTGATGGATAAACTTTTTCTTTTTTTTTTTTTTTTTGATTTGTGTTCTGTTTTTGGCTGTGCTGTGTAGCTTGCAGGATCTTAGTTGCATGACCAGGGATTGAACCTAGGCCATGGAAGTGAAAGCGCAGAATCCTAACCACCATACCACCAGGAAATTCTCAACGGATCAACTTTTACTCTCCATACTTTACAGCTGAGGAAACTGAGTCCAGGAGAGCTCGCCCCGGCCTCGCAGCTGGCACGAGGCAGAGCTGAGCCCAGCTTGCTGGCGCCTGGTCCCTCTCTTAACCTCCACGCCCGCTGCTGGTTGTGCGCCTTTTCTGAAACCAGTGCTTCCTTGCAGCTCCTTTGCCCCAGTGTCTTGCTCTCTTCTGCTCTGATGCTTCTGATGCCCATGTGCTCTTTCTCAGACAAGTCCCATCTCATCACAGTGTGGCTGCAGTGCCCAGGCTATAGGGAAGACCCTTCCTTGGAGGGGTCCACAACGCCCTTGGCAGTTGCTTCCTACTCCAGGATTCCAAACTGGGCCACACTCTCAGGTCCACCCCAGCGCACCCTGTGCAGACCCTTAGCCTGCTCCTCCATGTATCCTGTCCTGCAGCCTGCCTTACCCCGCTTCCTGTTCGGTCTCTTGCAGACACTCTTTCATCGGTGTGACCAAGCTCACAGCTACTAGGTCCTCAAAGCCTTCAGGGACCACCCCACCAGGCCTAGAGAGCCTCTCCCTCATCTCTGCCCACCTCTGCCCTGTGGTCCCAACCTCGTAGGCACAGAAGCTCCCATTTCATGGCGTAATTACATATCTGGCAGCTTTTCCTTTTCTCCAGAGGCTCCTTAATGCCATGGACCATGTCTTCTGGGGGGCTGTGCCAGCCTGGCACGCAGTCTGGCTTGCAGACACTACTTATCAAGGAATCTTTGGAAGCCAGTGGAAAATAATTCAGTAACATAGAAATATGTAAAATAGAAAAATTCCCTATCGTCTTATTCTCCAGAAGCAAGTACTGCTAACTATTCCATTTTTTTTCCTCCCTACGCATGCCTGTACTAACTTGTTCAGTCTTCAAGTCGTGTCTGACTCTCTGTGACTCAGTGGACAGCGGCGTACCAGGCCTCCCCGTCCCCTAGTATCTCCCGGAGTTTGCCCCCCCTCCTTTTTTTCTCTTTTCATTCTCTAATGCCTAATTAAAAATCTTTTGATGCGTTTTGAAATTGGGATGTGAACATTTAATGTGCCTTTGAGTGGAGGAAGTAGTGTAATAACATATTTGTACGCTGTGGAGGGCTCTTCACCTGGGCTTGATGGTGTGTGAAGGCTGAGGCCAGGTGAGAGGGCTTGGTTTTTTTTCTCTTTTTCCAGTAACAGGCTGCTGTATCACGGGGCACCACTTTGAAAGGTCAGAAAGTATACGTAAACCAGAGAATTCGCCCTTACACTCATGAAGGGCTAGTTTGTTTTTACTGGTTTGCCATTTTAACTATCTCCAGGAAGAGAAAGCTGGGCTTCTCTCATTACTTCCATAGCCTAGGGATGTTCCTGCTGTTCAGTGTTCTGTCTGCATCACACAGGTTAGTAAGACTGGATTAAATCAAGGCTGAGGAATGGAGGAGGATTAATGTTGACGGTCAAGCCCGCTGCTGTGAGGGTACACCGGGCGGTTCTGAGGTTCCTGGTAGTGAGAGCAGGCAAGAAAATGAGATTGGTGGCCAAGGAGGAGGAGAACTCTGAGTCCCTGGGAGGGGAGTAGAAAGCCAAGCAGAGGACTGACCCTTCCTTCCTAAAATGTTGAAGAACCTCGTCAGTGTCACAAATGGGAAATTTTTCTCTTGCCCTGGACAGAAAGGGGAATTAAAGAGAAGCAGAAGTTTGGTGTCCTGAGTACATCCTCCATGAGTCCCTGGTGCAGGGTCATTGTCTTTTGGGTGGGGGGTCTCCTGGACCCCACTTCCCCACTCCCTCTGCCTGGCCAGTGCCCATTCTCCAGCACCCTGTCCACCTGCAGCTTCATTCTGGAGCCATCAGGATTGGCATTCAGCTGCCAGTAGCAGGTTGAAAATAACAGTGGCTTAAAATATATTTATTTCAATCTTGTTGGCACCAGGGACCGGTTTCATGGAAGACAATTTTTCCACAGACTGGGGGAGAGAGAGGGGGCGGATGGTTTGGGGGTGATTCAAGCACATTCTATTTACTGTGTGCTCTATTTCTAATCTGATGCTGCTGATGATCTGTCAGGAAGTACTAGTCCATGGCCCAGAGGTTGGGGACCCCGGGCTGAAATGAAATATTGGATACAATCCTATGGAAAAATCCTAACAAACTCTCTTGGCCAACTCAATACCATGTTTATTTCTCTGTGTGTCAAAGAAACTGGATGTAGGAACCTAGGGCGGGTGTGGGGGCTCGTAAAGTTGCCCGGAACCCTTTTTCCTTTGCGCCACACCATCCTCTGCTCTGACTTTTAGGTTCCAGATCACCTCCTTGCTGAAAACGGCTGCTGGGGCTTCTGCCATTTCGTTTACATTCCAGGCTGTAGGAAAGTGGTCAGGGAGTAGGGCACCCCACCTCATACCTGAGTCCGTTTTCCCTTGGTGGCCTCCACAGAAGTCCTACGTTACACTGCTGCCTATATCGCCTGGGTCCAGAGTGTTCTAACAGGCACTCGATCCTGGTGGCCTGCTGGGCACGCTGTCACCTTGCATGAACTCGGAGAAGAGAGTGGGCCTGGATATTGGGCTGCAGCTAGTTCTGCCAGCTTGCTCAGGCTCTGGAATTAGTTACCCTCAAACTGGACAAGTTACCCTCAAAGAGACACTGATCAAAAGGCAATGCGGTAAGTGCCCTACATACGAATGAGTTCCATTCCGAGAGAGTCCAACACAGTTAACCTCGGTACCCAACTGACAGAATCGGCTATATAGTACTGTACTGGAACAGGCTGATAATTCTTTTGCACAAATAATACATTAAAAGAACAAAAGTAAAGAAAACACTGTTAATCTTACAGAACACTAGTACAATAGAGTAGCTGGCACACAGGGGATGACATCGAGTGAGCAGTCAAGAGGAGGTACTGGCAGGAGGAGGGAGAGGAGGTGGGAGACGGTGGAGCTGAAGGGTCGTCAACAATAGGAGCTGAGGGCCAGCTGCGCTTTCACTCACGTCTGATGTTGATGGAACGCACGCTCATATCTCTGAAAGTTCGCTACTTGAAGGTTCATACGTAGGGGACTTACTGTAGTACTGGAACCAGCCTCAGGGAGCTGTTGTGAGACTGAGCTAAGTGCCGCCAGGGAACAGCGCAGAGCCTGGTGCGCAGCCGTCCTCGAAAGCAGCTGTTCGTTATTATTTACGAGAACTGTCATCCTGGTCGACCTTGGGGCCCATGGAAATTAATACGAGTCTGAATGTTGTGCAGGTGAGCTATTGGGTTGGTAGATGAGCCGAAATAGAAGGATCTCTCTTGTTTGATTTGTTATCACAAGTAAAGAAAGAGACAGAAGCCAGAAATATCTGCAGCTTAAGTTCCATTGGTCTGGTTTGCTTAGAACAGGGCTGACGGGGATGTTTTTCCTGCTGGGGTCCTGTGAGGTCTCTGCTCGGGGTGCTGTCCTGGACACGGCAGCCCAAGGCGTCTCCTCGGTGCTGGAATGGGGTGTCCTCTGAGGCTGGAGCTGAGTTTGCCCTGGCTGGGAGCAGGCTGACTTGCTTCCTCTCTCTAGATCTCCTTGCATTCAGCCATCACCGGGTGAAGGCATCACCTCTGACTCCTGACCCACCCCCCCAACCCCACCAGCTTTCCAAACCCTGCGTGCTGGCTTCCCATTGGCTGGGGGAAGCCCCAGGAGGCACGTACACTGCTGAGACTTCATGGCTGTCCCAAAGTTTGTCAACCCAGAGCTACAGCTTGGCTCCCTTTCAGCCACCCCAACCTCGAGAAGGACCCTGGGAACCCCCGTGGTCCCTGCGCCTCTGTCCCAAGGTCTCTGATGGTCCTGTATGAGTGGCAGGCAGGGGCCGCCCTTCCAGGGACCCAGTGGTCTGGCTTCCCTGTCCCTTTCCCTGCAGGCTAGTTTTCCAGACCGACGAGCCGCCTGAGTCTTGCTCTCTTTGAATGTTCTCGAGTGCCCTCAGAGCATACCCTATAAGGAGATTCCAGCTCATACTGTGGCCCAGGAACTTGGCGTGGAGCGGGGCTCACTCACCACTTCCACCGAAGCCCCTTGGGAGGCGCCCAGCAGTCCAGTGGGAGAGGGAGGGTGGTGGTGTGGCCTTCGTCAGGTGTCCCAGGGGGATCATTTGGGGCCACCAGCCTGGGCACTTGGGCA
Organism: Nanger dama; assembly: GCA_917880005.1. Taxonomy (NCBI): domain Eukaryota; kingdom Metazoa; phylum Chordata; class Mammalia; order Artiodactyla; family Bovidae; genus Nanger; species Nanger dama. The sequence continues at coordinate 12,387,079 of CAKJTW010000063.1, forward strand.
GCGATCAGCCAAGGAGATTGCTCCAGAGCTCTGAGATGCTCACGGAATGATTTCCACAGTGCCCTGATGTCTCTGCGCTGGGCCTCCGTGAACCAGCCCGGGCTGCCGCAGCGATAGTCTGGGCCTTGCCTGCGTTCTCACTTGCCCGGCAAGAGCACCGAGGTTCAAGCGGACGGAGAGTCTTTACCCTGTGCTGCCCAGAGGGTGGGCCGCAGAGCTGGGACTGGGTTCCGGGAGCGTGGTGGCAAAGCCAGCACCTGCTCTGTTCCTCCTTGCCTCCCCCTGGACTGAGAACTCAGTGACGGGCCCCACCCCCCTGCTCCGACCAGCTCCTCCCCTCTGTAGCTGTGCAGCCCTAGGCAAGTGGCAAAACCTCTCTGAGGCTCAGCCACCAGATGATGAATGTGATGAGACCAGAGTAGGTAGGAAGGCCTTGCTGCAGGAGAGCCGTGAGCACCCTGAGGCCAGGTCGGGCGCTGGTAAGGACCTTCCCACAGCTCACTGGTTTTCTTGTTCCTGAGATCACTTGAGGGGTCTTTTGAAGCCCATCCCTTTCTGATGGGAGAGAAATTGGCCTGGACTCGAGTCTCTCCCATCCCTGGGGGATGGGTCCGCTGGGTCCTTGAGCAGGTAGGGTGTGGATTTCCTGGCATGGAAGCGGCCCTTGGCTCACTGCGTGCTCCCTGCCCCGGGCAGTATTTTTGTTGCAGGCCCTGCCAAGTGGAAATACGTTATTTACAGTGTTTTGACAGGAGCTCCAGAAGGCTGGATGAGAAAGGATGCCTCTGGGACTGAGCTAATGGCCTGGGAGTGTGGCCCAAGGGGAAGGGAGCCTGGCACAAGAGGAGGGGGAGATGCGTGGTGGGGGTGAGGGCACCCATTCCTTGAACTTGATAAATGTGAGGTCCAGCCCTCCTCTAAGCCCAGGGCTTAATAAGATTATGTTTGAGTGAATATCCCAGGCTGCCCGTTCCTGGCTCCCACTGTAGTAAGGACAGGGGTGTCCCCAGGCCAGCTCCGGGCCTCTGCTTTCTTCCTTTGCTGTCTGAGGTCCCAGTGCTATCATTTGTCTGATGAGGACGAGGACCCCTGATAGAAGCTGAAACACGCCGAGGTGTGATGAGCCATGACGGTCTTTCCACAGCCCAGTCCAGGAACCTTCTATAACCAAGCTGTTCTGGACCTGTTTGCTGCCTCAAAGAACACAAGTCTGCCGTGGGACCCAGCCCACCTGCCAGGGCAGCACTGCCATCCCACGTGACTCTCTGATCCTCCAGAAGTGGCTTGAAAATGTCTTTCAAAACGGTCTAGGGCCAAAAAAAAAAAAAAAAAGAAAGAAAGAAAGAAAAATGGTCCAGAAGAGCCTCCTTTGTGGCGGGTAGAAGCAAAATGTATTTACTTGTGGCCCAGAGATAACCGGCAGACACCTTCCTGAACATCCTTTGAGTTTTTTTTTTTTCTCCCGTGTAGAAATGGAATGTGTTTATACACTTTAAACAAAATCGTTTTCTGTTGCCGTTTCCCCTTTTGTTAAACGTTCTGCTTAGGCTTACTTTCTTGATGGCTGCATAATATTCTGTCTGTCCGCGAAGTTTCTGAATTCTCCTGGTGGATGTTGGGCCATGGCTCTGGTCTGTCACTATTGTAAATAGCGCTGTGGTGAACATCTGGTTCTGATCTTGTTGGGGCAAGTCGGTGATTATTTCTTTGGGCTATATGAAAAATAAATCTTATTTGTTGTTTTTTTACAGCTTATGAAAAGGAGTGTGTATGCCTGGGGGAGGGAAAAAATGGCAAACATCCTCGGGAATTGTAGAAAGGGACTTTGTGTTTGGAGTGTGTCCTTCTGGATTTTTGGTTGCACTTAGCTTCTGCTTCTCTCTCATGCATCTCCTCTCTCCCCTCCTTTCATTTCTCACCCATCCATGCCTGGAGCAACCCCTGACACCTGCCCTCCACAGCTGGAGGTTGGGGTGGGGCTGCAGCCCTGCTCACAGGCAGTTTGCCCTGTGCGTGTTCCTGATCTGGGGAAACGCACAGAGAGTGGGACCAGTGCAGAGGCATTGGCCTCTGGGTGGGTGCCCTCCAGCACCGCCGGCTGCAGGTGGCTTCCCTGGGCCTGTCCATCTACACCAGGGTCCTCCCGCCGCCTCCGCCGCCCCTCTTGCTCGCAGGTGCTCTTCTCCTCTTTGCATGTGCCTGCAGTTCTCTATCCAAGGGGAGGTTCAGACCACTTCTGAGAGCAGAGAGCTCCTGTCTCTCTAACCTCACCCTGCTCAGAGGCGGCGAGCATCCCGGTCAAGGGCACAGCCTTATCCTCACATGTGCTGGGGGCCCCTTTAGCCGCAAGACTGTGGGTGAGATATTTGGCCTCTGACTCCAGACTCCTCATGTGGAATGGGGTTCTCAAGGTGCCTCCCTCGGAGGTTGAGAAGATTCCCTGAGCTGGAATCAGAGCATCTGCTGCACGGCCCAGCACTGAGTCTGTGTTTAGAAATCTGTGGCTGGTGGACGTGTGTCAGGATTCACTCCTGTCCTTTGGCGGCCAGCATGTTTTTGGGGAACTGAGGACTGGAAAGTTAGTTCCTGAACAAGAATATCAAACACACACATGCATGTCAGGTTCCCTTCAGGGTGGGCGAGTTGAATGCAGCCCTGAGGCAAATCCTGCAGTGCTTCCCTGGTGGAAGGGGTCCAGCCCGGACTTTTCCGGCGTGGATATGGGTCAGTGTCCTAGGGAATCCTGGCCATGCGACTTTGAACCAGTTCCTTCTCATCGCTGAGCCTGGGTCCCTATCCTTCTTGGGCATTTACCCTTTTATCTTGGTAGTTCTGTGACGTGGGATCGATTTACCCTTCTCCCCATTTTGCAGATGAGGAAACTGGAGGCTCAGTTTTGTCACTTGCTTAAGGACATATCTAAGGTCACAGAGCTCGCAAGTATCACCCACTGGGGTCTCTGAACCCAGATCGACCTGAACTTCATGGGCCTGCGTTGCTCTAACCACACTCCCCACCCCTCCCCAGTGCCCACTGGACCTCCCTGGTTTCCCTTTAAAAACCTATTGTGCCTTTCAGTGAATTTTCCGGAGGTGCTACGAACCCAGCCCCAGTGTCTTGCAAGGGTTTTTGCAGCAAAGCAGTCACCCCTGCTCCTGAGCTTGGTCCACCGTGCCCCACGCTGCTGCTGGCCGGTTCTAGCCTGTCACTCCTTCCTGCTGAGAAGGCCCGCGCCTGCCCACCCTGCGTGGTGGTTCTGAGCTCATCTCTCCCACCCATGTTTGTTCCCGTTGTTCTAATCCTATAATGTTTGGTGACTTGGAGAGTCTGACCAGGTGGCACCCATGGGCATCCCCGCATCGTGTGATGCCTGAAGTCAGGGTGGCTGGCACCAGAGGCGCCAGGCCTGGCCAGCGGGGACCCTGGGCTCATTCCCCTCAGGAGGCTGGGCTGGCTTAACTTCCTCCTCTGCGGAAAGGGCTGCTGGCCCTGATGGGATCTCACTCTCCCTCCTGTGAATCTCTGACTCTTCAGAAAGCAGGGGGTGGAAAACCTCGCAGTCATCCTCTCCATCTCTGTCTCCTCACTTCTCAGCCTTTCATCTAGAAGTGAGCCTGCCGAGGTTGCCGCACCTGCCCTGCAGAGGCGGAGAACTGAGCCCTCCTGGGCGGTGCATGAGTGTGTGAATGAGAATCTGTTGATCTGCTTGAAGCAGTTCCCTCTGATGCTCTTTAAATAGGGCAGCTTTCTCGAGAATTCAGCCAGCTCCCCGCATCAGGCCTCACTTGGGTGCAGCTGCTGTTGTGTGTGGCAAGTGCACTTGCGGCTGCTTCTGTGTGCGCAGCGGTCTGGCGTCCAGCTGCCCCAGGTTCCCAGCCTCTCTGACTGTGACCAGCTGGGTGACCTTTGGGCAAGTCACTGTGCTTCAGGCTCTGTGCTGACAGCAAGGCTCATCATCGTGATGATGCCGGTCAGACTCAACCCTGTGGGAGGATCGGGTGCCATATAAACTGTAAAGCGCCCTGGGGTGAGCCGATGTGCGGATGCACTTTTCCCGGCAGCATCCAGATTCGGAGGCTCAGGAAGCACTCCTGGCAGAGGCCGATTTTCAGCCTCGTGGCATCATGCTCAAAAAATGCTCGCACATGGTTTATTCAACTTTAAGAGGGGGCACATTCTGAAATGGGTTGTTTATTGTCCAAGTTGAATTTTTAATTTCTCATAAACTCCCCACAAATTGCTGCAGTATGTCTATATTTATTGAATCTGTCAGGGTTGTTTATGGCTCTGAGGCCTGGGCTCTCGTGTTTGTGGGCCGTTGCCCTGACGACGCCAGGGTCTGAAGCTCCGGAGGGGGAGGCCCTGCCCCCAAGGTGGCTTGGAAGGTTCTGGAAGGGCAGGCGGTGTGAGGCGGAGCCGTGGCTGCTGCACTTGGGTCAGGCGAGGTGGTCAAGACTGCGGGTTCCATGCCAACTTTACCTGCCCACTGCTGGCCACCCCTTCCCCTGGGGGTGTGCTTCTCCAGCCTCTTAGCTGTGCCCCCTGGTCCTTGCTGCTCCAAGTGGGTCTGGGGATGGGCAGCAGCTGCCCTGCGGCGGGGCACCTGAGGGGAACAAATGCTCACGCTCCCCAGACCTGCCCGCTTGCCACCTACAGGGCAGCAAGACAGCAGGGGCCCCTCACCTGTGCCCACCACAGTGTCGTTGCATTCCCTCCTCGGGGCACCCCCGGGGCTCCAGTCCTTAGGACAGAGCCCAGAGGCCTTAGCCTGGCGGTTCTCTGCTGCCACCACCACCCTACCCTGAGATCTTTCCAATTCTATCTCCCCCACCCCCTGTGCCCTGCTGCATCTCTCCCCCCCATACCCACCCCAGCCCCCCGTCCTTGGCTCTGCACATGCCCACCTCCACTTGCCATGCCTACCCAGCCTTCTCTCTCTGGGGAGTTACAGGCATCTTGAAACTGACAGCTCCTGAGACATCGCCTCCTTGAAGCCCTCTCTGCTTTCTCCAGACTGGGTCAGGTCCAGCTTCTCCGGACCCGTTGTGATCCAAAGGCCAGAGCTGCCCCAGCCCCGAGGGCTGCTTGACCTGCTTGCCCGGCTCTCTCCCCTCATTCTGGGGGCTCTGACTGCACCTTCTCCCGGGGCTGGGCCTGCAGCCAGCACTCAGGAATGCCCTGCAGTCAGCCGCCTTCACACGGCCAAGATGTGAGGCTGGACTTCTCCCAGGAGTCTGGATGCTCTGTCCTGAGGAAGGGCCATGGCATATCTTGAGTTTCTGAGGGCTCTTGGCCTTTAGTCGAGGCCTGATTGACATCTGGGGCTGAGGACTGGGTAAGAACAGAAGGGCACCTGCAGGAGGAAAGACAGAGGGGCAGCTGACAGATGTCCCTAGCCACGTGCAGGTGGGGACGCAGACACTCAGGGGATGGCCTGTGCGCGTTCATTGAGGATCTGCTTTCATTGAGGATCACTCAGCAGTGAACAGTCCCTGCCCTCTTGGAGCGTCCACGTCCAGAAGGCTAAGAGACTGGAAACAGATAAAATGTATGAAGTGCATGAGATGGCCAGAGCGATAGGGAGAGAGAGAAAACAGGGTAAGGTGCTGGGGATTTTGGAGCATGGCTTGCTTAAAGCTAAGCATGTGCCTGCCCTTTGACTCCCCAGTTCTACCCCAGATATCTCCCCCACGAGGAAGGACCATGGTGCCCGTCAAAGGACAGGCACAGGCTGTTCAAAGCAGCGGCAGTCATAACAGCCTCAAAGTGGAAGCAGCCTCAGTGTCCATGCAATGGAGAGTGGGCGTCACGGTCACGTGTTGGAATCCTGCACAGTGATGACGAGGAACCAAAGGCCACCACGTGCAGAACACAGGGGTCCCGTGGATGTGCGGCTCGGACCCGGTAGAGCACTGCTGGTAAATTCCTGAACCAGCAACACTACTGGGGGTGGAAGGAGAGGTGTAGTAGGCAGACTAGTGGTACCTGTGGGGACAGGGACCTGTTGGGGACCTGACGGGGCTGCTGGGGTCTTGCAAATGTTCTCTTCTCAGCTTTGACCTTGGCCATCCTTCTGTGAATATTCACCAGGCTGCTCGCTGTGATAACGCTTTTTTCCTTATCATATATTATACTTCAGTAAAGGGTTATGCTGCTGCTGCTGCTGCTAAGTCGCTTCAGTCGTGTCCGACTCTGTGCGACCCCGTAGACAGCAGCCCACCAGGCTCCCCTGTCCCTGGGATTCTCCAGGCAAAAGTACCGGAGTGGGTTGCCATTTCCTTCTCCAGTGCATGAAAGTGAAAAGTGAAAGTGAAGTCACTCAGTCATGTCCGACTCTTAGCGACCCCATGGACTGCAGCCCACCAGGCTCCTCCGTCCACGGGACTCTCCAGACAAGAGTACTGGAGTGGGGGTGCCACTGCCTATAAAAGCTTATAAAACATAAAAGTCAAAAAACAAATGATGGGAGACAGAGGCTGTGCTATTTTCTGTAACATGCACCTTGGGTTCTCTCTAGAACGTTGGTGAAGGAGCAGGGACATGGGTGTCCCTGTGGGGGTTCCCTTGGGAGAAGGGGCTCCTCTCACCACAGTCATTGTCTCTCAAAGTCCACAGTATACACTGGGGTCCTCTCTTGATGTGGCGCATTCAGTGGGTTTTGACAAAGGTATAGTGACATATGGGGTTCCCAGGAGGCTCAGTGGGAAAGAATCCTCTGGCCAGTGCAGGATATACAGGAGACTCGGGTTTGATCCCTGGGTTGGGAAGATCCCCTGGAGTAGGAAATGGAAACCCACTCCAGTATTTTTGCCTGGGAGATCCCATGGACAGAGGAGCCTGGCGGGCTACGGGCCACGGGGTCACAGCAAGAGCTGGACACGCCTGAAGCGACCAAACAGCAGCGCCAACACAGGGGCATGTATCCGCCTCCCGGGCGCTGTGTCAGAGTATCGCGTGCTGTACGCTGTCCCGCCGCTTCACTGCCCTAAGAACGTCCTCTCGAGAACATCGGTGAAGGAGCAGGGACATGGGCGTCCCTCCGGGGTTCCCTTGGGAGAAGGGGCTCCTCTCACCACAGGTATTTATTTTAAAGTATTTAAGGAAAAAAAAATTCACAGATACTGATGCTGCTGCTGCTAGGTCGCTTTAGTCGTGTCCGACTCTGTGCGACCCCATAGACGGCAGCCCACTAGGCTCCCCCGTCCCTGGGATTCTCCAGGCAAGAACACTGGAGTGGATTGCCATTTTCTTCTCCAATGCGTGAAAGTGAGAAGTGAAAGTGAAGTCGCTCAGTAGTGCTGAACTCTTAGAGACCCCATGGACTGCAGCCTACCAGGCTCCTCCGTCCATGGGATTTTCCAGGCAAGAGTACTGGAATGGGTTGCCATTGCCTTCTCCTGATACTGATGTGGCATCATTAATTAAATCAAGATCTCTGGTTGGGTCCTGTACGTTTGTCGTTCAGTTGCTCAGTTGTGTCTGACTCTTCGCAGCCCCATGAACTGCAGCACGCCAGGCTTCCCTGTCCTTCAGTGTCTCCTGGAGGTGATTCTGAAAGGCAGCCAGGTTGAGGCTGGCTGTGATTCTCAAACTTGAATGTCGCCAGAATCCCCAGGAGAGTGTCTTCGACATGCGGCCAGCCACATTCCAGAGTCTCTGAACCAGCAGGTCTGAGGGGCTGAGAATTTGCGTCTCTGATAAGCTTGCTAGTAATGCTGATGCTGCTGGTCTGAGGATCCCCATCTGGGAACCGCTGGTTTTAAGCAGTGGTGGCAAAGGATGTGATGAGGCCTCAGAAGCTCCGAGTCCTTTGGGGGCGTCTGTGCCCAAGGCCCTTTCCTAGACTGTGTGTCTGCTGCCAGAGTGGGAGACTCTGAGCATTTGCTCTGTGCCTGAGCTCGCGTGCTCCTGCCATCAGCCCCGTGGAGATCCTGGATTTGGGAGGAACGTGATGATGCAGGCAGGTATTATGTTGAGTGCTGGTGGGCCAGGGGAAGGGGTGGGTTGCTCACAAGCCAGGAGGCTAATTACTTCCAGCTCTCTGGACTACTCTCAGGCAAGCCCTGGGGGTTTCTTTTTGTACTTCCACCAGGATAAATGGGAACCCCACCCCCAGAGTAAGCCTCCCTGGGTGGGGGTGTCATCCAGCATCTGACACCAAGGCATAGACTTTGTACAGAGTCCAGGATCCGGGGATCCCGGTGGGAGAAGCAAGCTGCCATAAATCTGCTTGGCATCTATCATAAAAGACCTTCAGGAGAAACTCAGTCTGCTCTGCTTGGCCTTCTAGAAGCCCAGCAATGAAATCAATGTAAATATAGCTAACATTTGGGAGTGGTTTATAAAGCACTTGAAAAAATCCCTCATGTAAACCCTAAGTCAGTCTTACAAGCCGTGGAGGTGATTAATTACGCTGTCTGTCAGATGTGGAAACTTCAGACTAACAGAGCTGCTAACTGGCAGAGCTGGGGCCTGAACCCGTGGTGCGTTCTGCTCTCTGAGCCCTCCCCCACCTCCATATGAACTCTCAGGCATAGAGTAAGGCTCCTGCCCAGCAAGCGCCAGTGACCCAAAGGGTAAACTGAAGATACTAGCGGTCTCAGGAGAGGAGTGTGCTAGAATTTCTCCCAACAGGCTTATTCCTGACAGTCCGCACTCAAAAGGTATAGAAACCACCACCCCACATGTGTGACAATGGCAGAGACTGGCAGGTTACTCAGCTCTCAGATGGAAATTTTCCATTTCCCACGCTGAGGAATTCTGAGGCCCAGGGTGGTTTCCAAGCTGGTTGGATTAAGGCTGGCAAGCAGGGATACAGCCCAGCAGTTTGAGTAGAACCCTCAAGAACCTCGAAGGAGCACCTGCTTTTTTGAGGGTGGCGTTTCTGACCCCCATACTCAGCAGGCTCCCTTCAGTCATAGATGAAACTCTTTTTATCTGTTTTTTATTTGAGGGGGGATTTTCCTTCAAGCAAGACATCGCAGGTCAGGGAAGGTTTGAAAACCACGGGTACAGGGAGCAGGGAGGTTAGGATGCAGCAGAGCCAGGACCCTGAGCCAGTAGCCCTCTCCCCAGGCCTCAGGCTTTCAGGTACTGTGTGTGCAGAGTGCTGTTGAGTGGTGAGGTGGAGCGGCACGGCCAGGGCAGTGAGGCCTGGGGCATGGAGTCTGGCCGTCGTTGGCTTGATCCGTCCGTCAGGCATTCATTCATCTGTTCTGTGCCCTGGGCCAGCGGGCACTGTGCCGAGCACTGGGGTGTAGTTGACAGTCTTTGGGGAGCTTCCTGTCAGTGGGAAGACAGAACCTGGCTTTGGGAGGACTCGAATCTCTTTCAGCACCTCTCGGCACCATTTTCCAAGAGCCGAGCATTTTAATCTCCTGTGCAGGTATTTTCGCAGGTCTCATGTCTGCTGACGGGTCACCGTCACTTAACTTCATCCAAGACCACGGTGACACCACCTATTGGACGCTGCTGGTCACGTGGCTCTGCAGCGGGGTCTGCTGTGGAGTCTCTCCCCACCTAACCCCATCTTCCAAGATTTACGCTTGCCAAACCTCTCCAGGACTTTGATTTGCCATCTTTCTGAATGGCAGAGGGAATAAAAGGTGGGAAGTATTATCCATACGAGGAGGGGCACGGGCGCCAAGTAGGACCTCGCAGTGTGAATGGAGTGAAAGCTTTCAGAGACCAGCTGCAGGAGATGCCCACCGGAGACCCCTGACTCCTGGTGTCAGCCTTTGGTTCTCCTGTGGTGGACCTGGATGCAGGGGCCACTCGGGAATCTTGGAGAACTGTCCGGAACGAGAGGTGCTCACGAGCGCAGGGCTCCGTGTGCAGGACAGGGACCTGGTGGATTACAGGGCAAGCTGCCGTGGAAGGATGTGCCACCTCACTGCACAGACGTGGCCCAGATAGAAGGGGCCATACCCTGCATACCCGAGCCTTTTGGAAGACAAGGCGTTTACAAAGACCAGTTCAGTCTTGATTTTACATGCTGGCAGCAAAGACGGGAAAACTAGCATAACCACTGGGCTTTCTTTAAAATGTGCTTTGTGGGGGCCCCCAGTGCAGCCCAGCCCTCCTCGTATAAACTTGCATAAACTTGCAGATCAGCCAGAGCAGTTTGCTTCTATTTAAGGCAGTGAGAGGCTCTCCTCCAGTTCGGCTGTTCCCCTGGCTTCTGCTTTGCACCAGGAAGGCTGGTCCTCACATGCTGGTTTGCACCCGGGTGAAGCTGAGTGGGTGCACTTGTCTGCCCCCACCCTGAGCAGGCCTAGAATGTCTGCGGAGTAACTCTGTTTGGAGGCACATGTGTTGTATCTCAGCTCCCCACCATCCCTTCCAAACCTGCTTCCTCTCCTGTTTCTTGGATCGTCACGAAGGCCCTGCCTCGCATCTCCCGCCCAGGCAGCCAGCCCAGGTCCCTCTGTCCCTCTGTGTCCTACAGCTCGTCAGTTTCAGGCCCTGTTGATTTCTCCCTTTGCATGTTTTCTCGCCCATCCCCACCTCCATCCTTCACTCGCGGGGCCCCTGTCGCCCCTCAGCCAGCACCGCCACACCTCTGACGGGCGTCCCTGCCACTTGGCCGAGCCCTTACCTGTGGAGTCATCACTTGTCAAGCCCTACCCATGTCACACGCCTGCTCTCCTTGTCTTCGGGTGAAAGTCTAGCCCTCAAGAACCGCTTACCATACTCTTCCCAGTGTTGCCTCTGCCACTCCCCAAGTCACCCGCAGCAAACCCTTACCAGCCCATCTCTGTGCCTGCACACACCTGTTGTGGTCTACCTCGGCACACCTGTCTGCATCCTTCAGATGCAGGTCAGGTGTGACTTCTGTGCACCGCTCCCCCGCCAACACTTAGGAGACTATTTATTCCTGGGGATGGCTATTGGCCTGGCCCAGAATCCCTGGTCTCTCTCTGGACCCTTAGCCGTCTAAGGTTGACCAACACTCGCCCCCCGTCCACCTTACCCCTGAGGTCCTCAAGGGGTAACTTGGCATGTGTGGGCATGGGGAGAGGCTTGATGAATAATTCTATTTGCTGATTTTACCCTGAGGTCACTTAGAAGCCACAGAAGTGGTTTCTTAGGACGTGTGAGGGGCCTTTGGACTCCATTTTTCTTTAGCATCTGGCAAGTTGCCTTCTTGGCACTTCTTCACTCTAGCTTCCACACAGGTGGCGTTGGTGATTAACCTAGGTCTGTCATGACAACATAGTTCCCTTTGCCCAAGACTTGCATCCCAAGCTTCTCTTGCAGCTAGAGGCACCCACGTCTTGCAATTTTGACCAGTAAGATGTAAGGGGGAGGAGTATTTTCTGTCTTACAAAATCGTAGCTGTTTGACCTTTGTTCCCTTCTCCTGCCTCCCAGAATTTCTCTGGGAGCAGGATACCTAGAGCTGTGGCAGCTATTTTGTGACCATGAGGTAAAAGGCACGAGGACAGATAAGTCTGTCATAAGAAGCATGGCAGAATAAAAACCTGAAAAGAGCTTGGATTCTTGCTGACATCAAACTGTCGAAACCCTCTAGAGACCCACCTTCCTCTAAATTTTCTGTCTTTAGGATTCAAGCCATTTTAGTCAACATTTCTTAAAATCAAATGTACCTTCACTGTTTATTCTGAACTTGGCTGAACTATATTTTGTTACCTAAGATCAAGTGCACCTTTGGGATAAGGAAAGGCCATTGTTGAAACAAAACTTTGAGGGCTGAAGGCATGTGCCAAGGAGAAGGATACCAGTGCTGTTAGTGTTGAAAATTTGGATTCCTTGGAGGTTGACTGTTGGGACTTGTGTACATTCGGACATATGTTAAAAAAAAAACCAAAACTGTCCTCTGTGTATGATAAAACTTAAAGGCTCTTTAGGTTGTTAAGCAACACATTTTTCAACTTGAAAAAGACTTAAAAAATGTGAATGAATATTGGGTTGACCAAAAAATTTGAGTTTTTCATAACACCTTACAAAAAAACCTGAACAAACTTTTTGACCAACCCAATAGAATTTATTAGCATGGATGTCTCAGAAAAATCCAGATGTGGGGGGTGTTAGGCCATCAAGAACTCAAATTTACGTCATCAGAAGTGTTTCTTCACTTTTCAGGCTCTTTGTGTAGGTTCTTTCAAGGCAGGCTTTGCCAAGATGTGTGAAAAGATTGCCAGCAACTCCATCCCATAAGCTCAACAACCTCATAGGAAGCAAGTATGACTTTCCTTTTGCCCTGAGTTCTGGCAAAGCTCCCAGGGCTGGCTGCTGTTTGCTGGTTCTGATTAGTTTGACTTGAGTTACATGCCTATTATGTTCCTTACCTGGGGCTGTCATAACAGATTAAAACAGAAATGTATTCTCAGTTCTGGAGAAGAGGAGTTGGGAATCCCAGCTGTCGGTAGGGCCATCCCTCTGGCCCCTCCTTGCCTCTTCTAGTGGCCCTAGGAGTTCCCTGTCTGATGGCAGTATCCCTCCAATCTCTGCCTCCATCTCCACATGCCCTTCCTCCCCCGTGGGCCTGCGCCTTCATATGGCATATTTCCTCCTCGTAGAAGAATGCCATCATGTTGGATTGGGGCCCACCCTAATGACCTCATCTCAACCTGATGATGTATATAAAGACTGTGTAACAAATGAGACCGCATTCACAATATGGGGATTAGGACTCAGCCTTTTTTTTTAGGGGGCACAGTTCAATCTGTCACACCTGTTCTTGAATCAGACACTTGGGTCTGGATGAAGTGATGCTGTAAATTGGCCAGGCCTGAGTCCCACGCCCATCCTGACAGTGAGTTGGGGTCAATCCCTGGGAATTAAGTGGCGTCAAAGTGGGAGAGAGAGGTTCTCCTGGGGCTACGTGGAGGGTGGCTCACCAGCCGCCTGCCTCTTCTGAGGACCCAGACTTTTTCCTGAGTGTTTTCTTGCCCATTTCAGTATCTGTCTCTGCCCTTCCGTTTTCTGGCCTCAGGGAATGGGTCGTTAGTTCAGTTGCGGGAGGTTGGAGAGAGGAGGCAGAGGCGCCCTGCAGAGGCCACAGTGATCTCTCTGCTCGCCGTTCACCCTGGACCGAGGCTCACGGTGGGCATCTCACCACTTCGGGTGGCTGGACCCCTGGGCCCTCTACACTGCTTGCCTGTCCATGCTTTGAGCTTTTCCCTTGACAGGAGTTACTGACGTGGGGACCTGCCAACAGTTGGACTTTGATGGCAACGAACCATCCGTTTGCTGCTTTCGTTTGCTTGAGGGTTTGTCAGCTCCTTGAGAGGCCGAGTCATGGGGCAGAAGAAGGTGGTTGGGATGTTCCATCCACAGAGAAATGGAAAAGTACCGAACCTCTGACTCTGCCCCTTGCTTTCCGGGTGACCACTCACTTAGAGCTCCTTTGTTTTGTGCTCTTTCCCCCTTCCCCCCAGCCTGTCAGGCTTGTCCCTCCCAACCTGGCCCTTCCGCAAAGGTCCCAGAGCTGCAGAGCACCCAGGGGCCTCTGGGCACTAAATCGCGTCCAGCCGTTTCACCACTTCCTGTACGCTGGGCTTATCTCTTTTATGACAGGGACATGGTTCATGGTTTCCTTTATCGAGGGCACCCAGTGGAGGACACGTGGGGAGGAAATTTGAGCCAGGAGGACCCAGCGCGGGTCCCGGTGCCCCTGCCCTGGGGCCCTGGGTTAGCACGATTCCTCCTCTACCAAATAGGAAAGGGACGAGCCGTGGTTTTGCTCGATGCTTGTGGCTTTCCTGTGAGCGACTTCCTGTGAGCAAGCCTGTGCGTGTCTGGGACCCTGAGCAGAGCTCACAGAGAGTCGTTAGGTTGAGCTTATGGTCAGCCTGGGAGATGAGGTCAAGACGACCTGAGAGTTAGGACCGTGAGTTGTGTTCAGACCACACACAGGCAGAAAAGAGCCTGGTGGGGGAGTGAGGGCCAGAGAGGGCTGTGTGTGTGCAGGCTGGGGCTTGGGGCTGGGTTCAAGGACCAGGAGGGGGTCCCGTCCAGCTGTGGGAGGCAGTGAGGGGGAAGTGTGGACAGGAAGCTGGAGGCAGTGTGGCTCTTTGTTTAGGGACCCTAGGGTTTTTGAATGGGCAAGGGGACCCTGGTGGTTCAGGCCCAAGGTGGACCGGGTTACCCCCAGCCTAGAGACTGGACTCAGAATTTAGTTCCACAACAGTAAACAGTCTGAATTAGAGAGTTTAATGAACTGTAGTGAAAATATAATTTAATTTTAATTACGGGCTCTTGTTAATCAGTTCCCGGATTCGCCTGTAACCAGAGTCCCTAATTGGCCCTTAAGTGCTGTCATATGTTTCGAGAAGAGGCTCCGTCTCCCTTCCTCTGACCTTTCCCCCCATCATGGTGACTGGTTGAAGAGCCTTGGCCAGCAGGCAGCACAGCTTCTTCAAGCCTTGAGGTCTCTAGCAGTGCTCTTTGGGGTCATTAGAGGAGTTGAATTCAGAGGCTGCATTGAAATCTGCTCCCGCCCCCACCACACACATACCCTGTTTCTTGGCTGGCCCAGGCCCGGAGGTGGATGCTGGCTGCAAGGACAGAGGAGCCTGAGGGTTTGCCCAGAGATGTACTGGGCCTCTCCGCTTACTTCTGAAAGGCGAGGCTTAGAGATTTGATCTGATCTTGAAACGCCGTGCGTGCCGAGACAAGGACCGGGTGCCTGGTGAATCATCGTCATCAGACCTGGGACTTCAGATGCACTGTCATCTGGGGCTGAAAGGCCAGGTGGCCAGAGCTGTGAACTCAGGGTTCTTTATAGGACAACTTACGGGGATGGGAGCCTTAAATGTGCCTTCCCCCACCTGCTGGCCTCCATGGCTGGACCGGTTCCAGCTCTAGAGCCTGCCCTGGCCATGGTCCTCAGGGCTGGACCCAGCTGGCACAGTGTGAATCTTCTTCTTTCTTCCTCTTTTTTTTAAAAAAATATTTCATTCTTGGTCATGCTGGGTCTCTGCTGCTGTGCAGGCTTTCTTGAGTTGTTGCAGTCGGGGGCTCCTCTCTAGTTGCGGTGTGTGGGCTTCTCTCTGCAGCGGCTTCTCGTTGCAGAGCACGGGCTCTCAGGTGCCCAGGTATTGATAGTTGCAGCATGGACACTTTAGAGCACAGACTCCATAATTGTGGCGCATGGGCTTAGTGTCCCATGGCTTGTGGGATCTTCCCGAACCAGGGATTAAACCTGTGTCCCCGGGCGTTTCAAGGTGGTTTCTTAACCACTGAGCCACTAGGGAAGCCTAACCACCCCTCCCCCCCACCTCCCCCTTCCACCCCCTCCGGCTTCCTTCTCAACCAGCCTGTGTGCCGGAGGCAGTCCTTCCAAGTGGTGTGAGACCACACCCCTCTTCTCACCCCACAGTGCTGCTTCCCCCAACCCCTGCTTTTCTTCTTCCAGAATCTGCAACACCCCCCATGGAGTGGGGGGACAGGTGGCATCGATTCGTTGTCATGTGTGGTGAACCCCAGGCCCTGGGTGGCAGCTTTTAGTCCTTTATCTGGAGGCCCAGTGGATCACCCACACCCCAGAGTTTCCACCTGCTGCCAGCTTTATGTCACAGCTCGGCAGGTCGGGGGAAGGTGGTTAATTAGCCCTGGCCCAGGCTTCAGGCTCAGTGTCATCGGGAGTAGTTAACTGCCGGGACTTTGTCCTCTCTGTGGCCTCTCTGCCTCCGCTTCTCTGCAGAGGGGAGTGGGCTGGTGGACTTGGCCTGCAAGCGATACACTTGGCCCACACAGGAATTTTTACGTTCTTCTCTTGGAATTTGTTGCCAGTATCTAAACCACTTGCCCAACAGTCCCCACCACTCCCTATTGCCCCACGCAGCCACCTGGTTGGCTGTTTACGTGTCCTCTATGGGGCATTTCATCTGTGCTCCTCCGTTTGGCCCCAGGCCTATCTCCACGGAAATTGCCCTGTGGCCTCTGGCTCTGACCTTCTTGGGCGATGGGGCCAAAGAGGGGAAAGGCAGCAGGCTGGTCATCCACAAGACGGATTCCAGAATGATGGAAGCAGAGGGCCCTGGGGGGAGGGGGAGAAGGTTCTCCGTGGGCTCAGAACTCAGGGTGGGGATGGTGTCTGCATGCCAGGCTCTTAGTCACCGTCTGTCTCAGGGGCAGAGTTGAGACCACAGAGTGGTGGGAATGCCCTGGGCAGCTCCCTGCAGGATCCCAGGATCCTAGGCCAGTGCCAGGCCTGCTCCGCCAGGTCAAGAAGAGATTATGGTTTGCATGTGGCACCCTGAGTCTTGATACGTTCCAAGAAGAGGCACCTGATTATAGCACCCCTGGCCTTAGGGCTTAAAGATCTTGGACGTCCAGTCTAGTTTTAATCAGGGTACAGATAAGAAGAAGTGGCCTCCTCCCAGCCCGGGGTGCATGTTCCCCCACTGGTGTGTCTTGTACTTTGCTCTTCCAAGTGGGTGGGGCTGGGCGGGTGGGGCTGCCCGCTGGTGTGGACCCAGGATGGCTTTTCCCCTGCTTGACAGGGCTATGGGCAATTGCCTGGTGGTAGCAGCCCCAGCAGGAAGAATGGTCAGTGGGTTGAGCCATGCATGTGTTCAGTGTTTCCTGCAGTGACCCCAGGGGCACGTGGGCTTTTGTGACCTCCACCCCGACTTGTGTTGTGCTTTCCCGCTGACCTTCCTTCATTCCAAAGTCCACCTGGCCTGGGACTTCCCTGGTGGTCCAGTGGCTGAGACTGTGCTCCCAGTGCAGGGGACCTAGGCTCAATCCCCTGGTCAGGGAGCTAGATCCCACATGCCGCAACTAAGATTCCACATGCTGTAGCTAAGACCTCAGTCTGTCAGTTCAGTCACTGAGTAGCCAACTCTTTGCGACCCCATGAACTGCAGCACGCCAGGCTTCCCTGTCCATCACCAACTCCCAGAGTTTATTCAAACTCATGTCCATTGAGTCGGTGATGCCATCCAACCGTCTCATCCTCTGTCGTCCCCTTCTCCTCCTGCCTTCAATCTTTCCCAGCATCAGGGTCTTTTCCAATGAGTCAGTTCTTCGCACCCAGTAGCCAAAGTATTGGAGTTTCAGCTTCAGCATCAGTCCTTCCAATGAATATTCAGGACTGATTTCCTTTAGGGTGGACTGGTTGGATCTCCATCCTATAGGATGGACTGGAGATCTCCTTCTCCAGCACCACAGTTCAAAAGCATCAATTCTTGGGCGCTCATCTTCCTTTATAGTCCAACTCTCACATCCATACAAGGTCCAGTCAAATAAATGAATGTTAAGATAAATAAAATTAAATCAGTTTAACCCCCAAAGTACAAATCATTTCCTGGACCTATGGGAAGTGCGCTGGGTGTTTCTTGGGCAGCCTGCTTCAGAGGGGGGAGGTGCCTCCCAGCATGGTTGGAGCAGGGGACACCAGTGTCTGCTTTCACCCCATCCAGAGAGTGTTCAACTCGGGGTCTGGGGAGCTGGGTGGAGAGGTGGTGGGTCTGCAGAGCAGGCCCCTCTCCAGAGAAGTTGCTGAGGGCAGAGGAGGAGATCCTGGAGGAGAAGTGAAAATGCCCCTTTCCTTTTACCCCCAGCTTTGTGGATGGCAGTGGGGCAGCCCGTCCAGTGATACTGAGGCCACACACCAGCTTGGGCATTGCCGACCTTTTGTTTGGTGGTGCCCCCCGCTCCACCCCAACAGGAGCTGCATGCAAGAAGATGCCGTAGCCCGCTGATGGGGTTGAACACAGATCAGTGGTAGCCCAGGGAACTTACTGCAGAGCTTGGGGAACATCTTTTGGGGCTCGGTTCAGAGAAGAGTTGAGCAAGAAATAGGTCACAGGTACCAGGCATCATAGTTGCCAAACTTATTTTCTGGCAGGACCCAGAAATGAGGCTTTCCACTAATTCCATTTCTTAGGTAGTTGCTTGGAGCTTTGGCTTCCCTTTGTCTTCCAAAAAGTAGTTTTACAGGTTTAACCATCTCTTCCACTCCTCTTTTCCTTTTAAAAGGAGAATGTATGGGCTACAGTTTAATCCTTTTCCTTATGTCTGTTGTTGTGTTGTTGTTTAGTCACTAAGTTCTGTCTGACTCTTTGCTACCCTATGGACTGTAGACTGCCAGGCTCCTCTGTTCATGGAATTTTCCATGGAGTGGGTGGCTATTTCCTTCTTCAGGGGATCTTCCCGACCCAGGGATCATTATTGTACAATTAGAAACAACCAGATGTTCAGTGATAGGGAGTTGGTGAAGTAAATGATGCTTTATTGGTCTTTAAATGACAGTGACTTAGAGAACAGGTAACACCATCGGAAAGCGTTCGTTATAGCACGCTTTGTTAAAAAGTAGGATCCAAACCTGCTTATGTAGTATGATCCCAGTTTTGGGAAAATAGATCTAAAAATTGGAGGGATGTATACCAAAATAGAATCAGTTACCTCTGAAATCAAGGACGAATTTTCTGATGTGACTAAGCAACTTGGAACTTAAACATCTCTTACAACGAGCAGATATTAATTTGATCAGGAAGTTGCATTACTTTACAGCCACACCTGGTAACTTTCTAGCCTGTCTGCTTTTTTTTCTGTCTTCATGGTGGAACACTCTAGAATCTGAGCTTTTGTCAGGCAGAGGCTCCGCATCCCACTTGAGCTTCACGGGGTGCCAAGTGGCATTACTGTCTTGAACTTTCAGACCACACCCTTCTGGAAGATGTTCGTGTGTGTGTGTGTGTGTGTGTGTGTGTGTGTGTGTCTCCATTCTGGGGCTAGACAGAAGCCTGAGCTGGGCTTTCACCTGCAGCTGCCATTTTGTTCCAACATTGAGACCCAGCCTTTATATTTCTTGAAATATCTTAAAGAATCTTTACTAAATTTTGAATTAAGAGTCAATATGAGTTTGACCCCCAGGCATGTCTGAAATAAAGGCAGACGCCCCCTCCCCCGCCCACGCAGGTGGGGTCTGACCTCTGGGGTAAAGCAGCTCTCTGCATTTGTTTCCCTGTCATTCTTGCCCCACTGACCATGCAGGGGACACAGAGGTGGCGTTGTCTTGGGACCAGGGGCTTGGCATGGAGGTGTGCTGAGGTCAGGGAAGGCTTTGAGGCCCCCAGGGATTGGGACTGACTCAGTGGGACTCTGTCCCAGAGTAGGGAGCCACCCGGGAGCCAGGACCCAACCTCAGGGCCAGCCTTGTCCAAGAACAGCCCTGACAAGCGGGGTCACTGCCCGAGAAAAGGAGTGTGGTTGGGTGGAGGAGGGTGGGGAGAGCGTTGAGTCATCACTAGCCCAAGGGTTTTCCCACTCCCCAGCCATCCCCACTGTGGTCTGGGCCTCACCCCTGGCAGGTACAGCCCTGTTTTCCCTTTGTGGTCGCCTTGCTCAGTAGCTGCCCATCTCTCCCAGATCCCCTGGCTCTACTCCGGGAGATTTTTCTGAGCATGTCCCTGTTCTGAGAGCTGTCCTCCCCTGCCCCTTGGTGCTGAGATGAGTGGGAGAAAAGGCAGCTCGTGTTTTTGGTCGTGATCCCGGACCAGAGAGAATAGGGTCAGTGTTCTCAGGCATTGGGTCTGAACATGGGGGTGTTGGTGGGGGGAGGGGGTAGTACAGAGCTGGACAGGGAGCCCTCTACCGCACAGTTGGGGCTGAACCCGAGGGGTCACACCGCTCCCTCTCCAGGTGGTGGGGGCTCCAGCAACCTGTGGGGGAGGAGGGGGCCAGTGGCGAACGGAACAAGTTTGGAGGGTCAGATGGGCCTTGTGATGCCCCCTGCCCTGAGGAGAATCATCTCCAAGGAAGTCGTGTTTATTAATTGTTGGCAATGTCAGAAGAGCATGTAATCAGCTGCTTAAAGAAGAACCTGAGCTCCATTTCTGTTCTCTCTGTGCCTTTGGGTTTATTTTAAACCTCAGCAAGCCTTTGCAGCTTTTCTCACTGTGGCCTTGACCACGCGCCCTTTGACCCAGCAGTCCTCCGCACCCCACCGGCGTCCTGGGGCGGGGCTCCCAGCGGGATGGGGACAGTGTCTGTCTTGTGACTCGTCAGCTCCCTGAGGCCTGCCAGGTTGCTGATGGTGAGCTCTTTGGGGAGAGGGCAGATCTCACTGATTTCGTGATCGAGGCTTGGGGAAGGGTGGCCTCGGTGAACACCCCCTGCCACTCGTCTCCATTCTCTCTTAGGAGGCTCCTCGGGACCCAGAAAACCATGAACTAGTCATCAGATGCTCAGGTCAAGGCCGGGAAGGGACAGACACCTGGCACCAAAGGCCTATTCCCTGATTTTGTCTGACCACCCAGGCTCACGGTTTAACGCCATGGGCCCCAGACCCGTAGGGACCCCCGGCCAGGCTACACTCTGGGATCCTGGTGTTCAGGTCCCAGGCTGACCTGGGTGAACTCTGGCTCTGCTGTCTTCTAGTACCAAGGAGGGCGAGACGGGTGTGGTGGGGTGCTGGGGGTGCCAGTTACCGCCTAGCCAGCGATTATCGCTGTCCTGGGTGGCCTCGGTGGTGCTAGTAGACTACTGGGTCCCACTCCTGGTGGCAAGGTCAGCTATGCTGGTTTCTGCTTCATCCCCTTTTCTGACGCCCCTGCTCTGCAAACCCTGTGTCCACGGCAGTAATGCCTCAGCCAGCTGCTGACCTCCCATTCCTCCTGGACTCAAGATGCAGGGTTTCCGTAGCCCTGTGCTCTGCACCGCTGGTTTGGAACTCCTTGGTACATGTGTGCAGGTGTGCACCCCCAGGTCTGCCTTCACGGCTCAGCTGACCAGCCACCTCCTCCGAGTGGACTTCCTGAGAGCCTCCTTGAATGACCACATCTTCCTTGGTGTCCCTGCCACACTCTTGGTCAGTCTGGAAGAGCTGCTTTTCTCATCCTCCTCATGGCCCCCTGGTGACCACGTCTGCCCCTGAGGGCCCTCCCTGCTGCCCTGGAGTGTGCTGAGTGCCCGGTTCCTATGTGTTGATTGAATGATGGTGAAGTGGCCTGAGCCGGTCCCAGGGATCAGTGAACGGATGAGACAGGGGGTGATGCTCAGAGACGAGCAGGGCATTGTCCTGGGAGACCTAAGGCCCAGGGGAGATGGGCATGTGCTCTCCCCGGACCGCCCTGTAGGCTGCGGGCTCTCAGAGAACCAGCCCCTCAGCGCTGCCCAGGCTGGGGTGGGGAGGGAAAGGCCGGTGTAGGAGCTACCGGGCCTGAGGGGTGAGGGGGGTTTGCAAGAGGACGGGGATGTCCAGGCAGAAGGGTGAGGGCCCCGCGGTGAGGGCGCTGTGGCTGTGTCGAAGCTGTTCAGCCTTCTCTGCTGCAGGTGTGACTTGTCCTGTATTCTGGGTAAGCTCGCTCCTAACGGCTGTTGCCTCACTTTCTGACTTGACCTTGCTGAGCGGGTCAGCGTGCACCCATTCAGGCAGCACTGACATTCGCCAAGTCCCCCCTCCCCCTCACACAGGTGACCGGGACACACCCGCTTTCTGAGGGGGAGCGGAGTAGACAGATCCTCCCCACCCAGGACAGTCGGAGCTGTGGCAGAGCCCACCTTTCCAGAGTCCATTCCTGGCAGAAGCACAGCCAGGCAGACGGACCAGAGTCACCTTCTGAGGACGCTTGTCGGCTCCCCAGGGAAGGAGTTTTCTGGGTCAGGATCAAGGAACTCAGGAGTCTCCTTGCCTTCCAGGACATCCCGCTGCTTCGCCTGTGGGTATTCCAGAGTCTCCCCCTCCTGCAGCAAGGGAGGGGTGGTTGCCATAGGAACCGCTGGATCTCCCTCCTGCATCAGTCAGCCTCTGGGGCAGGATGCTGAGGGAAGGCACTGTGACCAGGTGTTGGATGAGGCTTGGAGGATCCATGGGCAGAATATTAGATCATTTTGGGGGCTCACACCTTGTTTGGGGGCCTGAGATCCTGACGTCAGAGCTCACTCTTTTCTCTCGACTCCTGGCTTTGAGAGAGTCTGGGGCCAGCACCCCCTTCCCCCTTGCTTGGGAGATCCCTTACCGGGATCTGTCCTTTGTGCGCATCCCCACCCCATCTTCAGTCCCTGGCCATGGCACAGTCCCACTTCCCCTCTCCCTGCTCCGTCACTGTCCTAGTTCCGCGCCGTTGTCTTTACCCCCGTGCTGCCCAGAAGTCCTCCTGTGCCCTGCTCTTACCTGCTACACACACACACACCACACCACACCCACACACCACACACACACCACACACACACACACACACACACACACACACACACACATACACACACTGTGCCCTGGTCTTACCTTGCTACACACACACACACCCCACACTGCACACACACACACACACACACCACACCGCACACACACACACTGTGCCCTGGTCTTACCCTGCTCTACACGGACACACACACACACACTGTGCCCTGGTCTTAGCCTGCTACACAACACACACACACACACACACACACACACACACACACACAGTCTTTACCCCCATGCTACACACACACCACACACACATACCCACACACACACACACACACACACACACACACACACTGTGCCTGGTCTTAGCCTGCTACACACACACACACACACCCCCACACCACACCATACCCACACACCACACACAGACCACACACACACACACACACACACCACACTGCACACACACACACTGTGCCCTGGTCTTACCCTGCTCTACATGGACACACACACACACACACACACTGTGCCCTGGTCTTAGCCTGCTCACACACACACACACACACACACACACACACACTGTCTTTACCCCCATGCTCCACACACACACACACACACACACACACACACACTGTGCCTGGTCTTACCCTGCTACACACACACACACACACACACACACACACACACACACACACACAGTGCCCTGGTCTTACCCCTGCTACACACACATATACACACACTGTCTTTACCCCCATGCTACACACACACACCATACACACACATACTGTGCCCTGGTCTTACCCTGCTACATACACACACACACTATACACACACCACACACACCACACACACACACACACACACACACACACACACACACACACACAGTGCCCTGGTCTTACCCTGCTCTACACAGACACACGGACACAGACAGACACACACACACACACACACACTCTCTCTCTCTCTCTGTCTCCCTCACATTACAAAGCCTCTCTGGCTCATGAGTCCTTTTAACTGCAAGGAGATCAAACCAGTCAGTCCTAAAGAAAATCAACCCTGACTGCTCATTGGAAGGGCTGATGCTAAAGCTGAAGCTTCAGTACTTTGGTCACCTGATGAGAAGAGCCGACTCTTTGGAAAAGACCCTGATACTGGGAAAGACTGAAGGCAGGAAGAGAAGGGGATGACAGAGGATGAGATGGTTGGATGACATCACTGACTCAATAGACATGAGTTTGAGCAAACTCTGGGAGATAGTGAAGGACAGAGAAGCCTGGTGTGGTGCAGTCCATGGGGTCGCAGAGTCGGATATGACTTAGCAACTGAACAACTGGCTCCTGAGGCCCCTGGGGATCTGTGTGACCTCTTTCCAGCTTCTCCTCTGTCCCCAGGCTGTCTGACCTTGGCCCCTCACACACACTGGCCCAGTGTCCCCTGCTCAGGATGGCTTCTGATGTGGTCTCTGCCGTGACAAAGCTCACTCTCTCTCGGGTCACACCTCCCCACCCCTACCTCTCCTGATCTGATCCCTTGCCCAGCCCTGCACTCCTGCCCTGTCTACCCCTGTGGTCGTTTTCTCTCTGCTCTCAGCTTTGGTCCTTATACTGGGACCCAGGAGGGACCAGGCCCAGAGGAGATGCCGGGGGTTGTTTGATGGGCACAGAGGCCCCTGTGTGCTTGTGTGCGTGTTCATTCATATCAG
This sequence comes from Nanger dama, assembly GCA_917880005.1. Classification (NCBI taxonomy): domain Eukaryota; kingdom Metazoa; phylum Chordata; class Mammalia; order Artiodactyla; family Bovidae; genus Nanger; species Nanger dama. Next base: position 12,410,888 of record CAKJTW010000063.1, read on the forward strand.
ACTCTTCGTGACCCCGTGGACTGTAGCCTGCCAGACTCCTCTCTCCATGGGGTTTCCCAGGGAAGAATAGTGGAAGAAGAGTGGGTTACCATTTCCTCCTCCAGGGGATCTTCCCAACCTAGGGATCAAACCCACGTCTCCTGTGTTGGCAGGTGGGTTCTTTACCTCTGTGACACCTGGGAAGCCTAGGCTTCTATGTGGAACATTTATAAAGGCTCCTGCTAAGATGAGAAAAAGGAACTGTGTGTTAGGTTTGGCAACCCCGTGAGTAGATACAAGGCTCTTCCTTCCATTTCCTCTGAGGTGCAACTGTGCTAACACACTCTGAGCTCGATGTCACCTCCTCTGGGACCTTCCTTAACCTGGTCGCCACACCCTCAAGTTTCGTGTGGAGGACCGTCGGATTCCCCCTCACCTCTAGGACTGCAGGAATCCTGGAGTCCACTTAGTCACCGACCTCTGAGCAGAAGTTGTGATAGTATGTTTGCATTTGCTGATTTAATCTGTAAACCCCGGGAAAACCCACTGGGGATTTCATTCCTCTGCCCCGCCTAAGAGAGCAGCACCTTTCCATGCTGGCGGGTGTTCCCACCTCCCCCCTTTTGCTCTGAGTCCCTGGTTGTCTCTGTGTCGAGGCCTCCCGAGTGCCTCTGAGCAGCTGGTACCACAGTGAGATGGAACCACCAGGCCCTTTGTGGAAGGCCGGGTCCAGGCCCTCCCCTGCACAGAAGGGCTGGCTTCGCAGGCTGCGTGAGCTACCCTGTCACCCACCGCTGTCACTCGTTGACCTGAGCTTAAAAACAGTGCTCAGAGCCGTTGAGTAACTGCATTACAGTCTCCCCATCAAGGTCACCATGTGCCCCTCGGGACACTGCTCGTCACAAGCGCATCAAGCTGCCCCTCACGCGTGGCCCTTGGGGACTTCTTTCCCATCACACAGAGGGGCGGGGTGGACGTGTTGGTTAGGATGTCCTGTGGTGGTTTGGTCGAGTTTCCACGTTTCTGTGACCTGGCATTATTCTCAGAGCTCTCCATGCCAGTCCGGGGAAGGGTTCCAGGGCCAGCATCTCCATTTGTCCCTCGCCAGTGCACATGAGTGTTTTATGTCTACATGTATGTATGTATGTAGTTACGCCTGGTCTTCGTTGCCACATGCGGGGTCTAGTTCCCTGACCAGGGATCGAACCCTGGGCTCCTGCCTTGGGAGCGCAGTGTCTTAGCCACCAGACCAGCAGGAAAGTCACCACATAAGCATTTAAAAATACCTGAGCCCTGCACCAAAGACGCCAATTTGATTTGACACAACCCAGCTCCTTTTCAAGCAGTTTGGAATACTGAACATTTCTGTTTCATGGGGATGTGTTTAATTTTTTCAAAAAACTCCTTCATTAACATTATATCAAATACCAGTTTGGAAAGTGCCTCAAGGGATAGGAATGCTCTCTGGGCTGGAAATAAATGACTGTAGAAAGGGAACTGCTTCAGGGCTTGAAAAATAATCTTTGCAGGCTTTCCAGAAGCTTGACTCCAAGTTTTCCCTTCCTTATTGTTAAGAAGGATGCACAGAGAAGATGTATTTTTGGTCTGGAGAATTCTTAGCCACTTGTGATGCGGCTTCCAGTTGTCATTCCAGGAGGAACGTGGAGATACAAGCAACACGGAGATGTGTTTTCCGTTGTCAGCAGGGGAAAACCCTCCAGGGCCGGGAGCCAGGGCTGTGCAGGGAGGGAGGGAGCCTGGCTTGGGGATCCCAGCTGGGATGGGCAGCCAGTGTCATCCCACCAGCTCTAGACGCCCACCCGGGGGTCTCATATTAAAGACGGGGCCCTGGAGCTTCCTGGGGCCCAGTGGTTAAGACTTTGACTTCCAATGCAGGAGGTGTGGATTCAGTCCTTGGTCTGGGAGTTAAGATCCCACATGCCTCCTGGCCAAAACACCAGAACTGAAAACAGAAGCAGCATTGTAACAAATTCAATAAAGACTTAAAAATAGTCCACATTTAAAAAAAAAAAATCTTTAAAATGATACAAGTGAACTTATTTACAAAACAGAAAGAAACTCACAGAATGATCTCATGGTTGCTGAGGGGGAAGGATGGGAGGAAGGGACAGTCAGGGAGCTTGGGGTGGATGTACACACTGCTATATTTAAAATGGGTAGCCAACAAGGCCCTATTGTATAGCACGTGAACTTTGCTCACTGTCATGCAGCAGCCTGGATGGGAGGGGAGTTTGGGGGACAATGGAGACATGCATATATACAGCTGAGTCCCTTTGCTGATCACCTGAAACTCTCACAACACTGTTTGTTAATGGACCGTACCGCAATGCAAAGTAAAAGTTAAAAAAACAACTTAAAAAAAATAAAGACAGGCCCCCAGGTTACGGACAAGGAGAGTGACGGCCCATGTCACCTCACTTGGCCTGTCAGCGCCAGGCTCCTGAGCTGCCCTCTTCAGAGCATTCTGGTTTTGGAGGTTCTTTCTTAAGCCAGCTATTCGGTGAGGCCATAGAAATGACAACTGGGCCTATTAAGTGCTTACAACATATATGAGGCGGGGCACTGACGCCTCATACGCGTTAACGTCCAGAGTGGTATCTTCAGAGAGATCTGAGACCTGACTCCCTGCCCAGCGCCCTCCAGGGGCTTCCCCCCCCCCAGGGGACATCTTCCCAGCTCCTTCCCGCCCTTGGAGGCTCTGCACAACCTGCCGCATGTCCTTGTCACCCTTCCCTGGGACCTGCTGAACGCAGTCTCTGCTGGGGCCCCCACCTGGCTTTCCCCTGTTCCTTCTCCTTGGTCGGGTCTCTGCTCAGATGGTGCGTCCTCAGGCCTCACATGAGTTCCCTTGGCTGCCGAAATGAAGTCGGGACTGTGTGGCTCACACAACAAACGTATCGGCTCCCAGCTCTGAAGGCTGGAAATTGAGACCAGAGTGTCAGTGGAGTTGGTTTCTTCTGAGGCTGTCCCAGGCCCCTCCTCACTTCCATGTGGCTGGTGATCTTTGGCGGTCTATGCTGGTAGGTGCAGCACCCCGATCTCAGCCTTCATCTTCATGTGACGTTCTCCCTCATGTGTCAGCACCCAGATTTCTCCTTTTTTAAAATGATGCCAGTCATGTGGGGTTAGGGGGCCCACCTTACTCCTGTATGATGTCCACTTAATGAATTACTTCAACAATGACCCCGTTCCCAAATAAGGTCACATTCTATGGTACTGAGGGTTAGGACTTCCCTGTGACCTATTTGTGAAAGTGAAAGTCGCTCAGTCGTGTCCGATCTTTGCGACCCCATGGACTATACAGTCCATGGAATTCTCCAGGCCAGAATACTGGAGTGGGAAGCCTTTCCCTTATCCAGGGGATCTTCCCAACTCAGGGATAGAACCCAGGTCTCCTGCATTGCAGGCAGATTCTTTACCAGCTGAGCCACAAGGGAAGCCCTATAACCTATTTGGGGGACAAAATTCAACTCATAATGGGCTTTCTCTGCTGAGTGCCCCTCCCTCCGCATTATGCTCTCTACACTGATTTTATTCATGTTGTGATGCTTTATTTGTTTATTGTCTGTCTCCCCATGAGAATATGAGGTCTTGAGACAGGGACCTTGCCCATCTTGTCCACTGTTGTCTCTTCAGCGCTTGAGCAAAGCCAGGCACAGAGCGTCCACTCACAGGAACTGCTGAGTGGATGAGTGCTCGGCTGGATGCAGGGGTGGGTGGGTGAGAAGAGGAGTGAGTGGCTGAAAACAGCCTACAAAGCAGGTACTCTCGTCGTCCCCACTCCCCACCCCCCGCATGCTGAGATATCGAGAAAACAAGTCCAGAATAAAGAATAGTCTTTTGTGTTGGGTTCGTGAATCAGTGGTGGTTTCTCTTCTATTTAAATCTTAAAAGAGCAGAAGCACAGATCGGTGTTACCACCTTCTAGATGTGTTGAGGGTTTGTCAGATGAGCCACCCCTCAGCCCATTTGCTTTTGCACCTCCTGCAGCCCTGTTTGGCTCCCTGCAGACGCTCACCCCTGTAGCCCGCGGGGTGCCGTGCTCTCACACCTCCTTCACCTCGTTGGCCTCGCATATTGCGTGGAGGATGTGCACCACGCTTTGGGTATCGACTTCAAGTTTACCATCTAGAAGGGAAGTTGGGGTCCAGGTCAGTTCACGCTTGATCTAAAATTCTCGGTAGGAAGTGCAGGGAGGAAGCTGAGAGCCATCGTGTGTATAGGGTGGGTGGGGAAGGGTCTGGAAGAGAGGTGGTGGCATTTGAATTCAGCTGGCTGGAAGCTCAGGTGGAGCGGCTCGCTTCGTCTCAGCCCAGGCTTTAGCTTTGGGAAGGTCAAGGGAAGTAAACGGGAGCCTCTGAGGGGGGACTGCTGTCCCTGTGCCTCTTTTCCTCATTTACCCCCTTGGGTTGTTGAGGGTCAGTGTCTGGTGACTAGCTTCCCGTGGTGCTAGCGTTAACCCACCTGCCAGTACAGGAGACACAAGAGACACAGCTTCGATCCCTGGGAAGATCTCCTGAAGGAGGGCATGGCTACCCGCTCCAGTGTTCTTGCCTGGAGAATCCCATGGACAGAGCAGCCGGGTGGGCTAGAGTCCAGGGGGTCGCAAAGAGTGGGACACGACTGAAGTGTCTTAGCAGGCACGTGTCTGATCACTCTAATTCTATATTCTACTTGGCTGTAGACAGACACCCTGAGGCAGGGGCCCTCGGGATGCTCATGGGCTGCTGGTGGGGGAGGGGCGTGCAGGACGCAAGCCTGGGAAGCCATTGCGGGTGGCTGAGGGGTGCCTTCTCCTCTGCGCTCTTGTGTTATGGGTGGAGACCGGCCTCTCGAGACCCCACGGCTGGCCTGGCTGAGAACACAGCTGCGGTAAGACCTCGGGCCTCCTGGGCTCCCTGTGGAGGCCAGGCCTCCCCTCTGGAGGGTGCGTGCCCTAGCACTATGAACTGCGTCACCCTGCTCGTCCCCTGGGCTTGTGACCTTGTCTGCTCTGTGGCCCCAAGGCACCCTTGACTTTTTCACCCTCCCCTGCAGGGTGTCTGCAGCGTGTTCCTGAGGCCACTTGGGACTTCAGCGGGGACTTTGATCAGGGCTTCCAGTGGGCCCTGTGGAACACTGCCTCCCTGAATCCAATGTAGGCATAATACGCTTGGGGCCCTTGGAGGTCCCAGGCCCTGCCATGGGGGACAGATGCTAAAAACAGAACAAAGGTGGTGGCTGTGGGAAAAGGAGCACGTAAGTTTGGGGTCAGAAATCCCTTGGGCCTGCCCCCCATTGGCAGTGCCCTTAGACAGCTCACCTTGCCCCTACTGTCTCCATTTTCTCCCTGCAGATTGGGGATGACATTGACTTGGAGGGGTGGATGTGTAAGTGCTCAATAAACCTTGTGTGAATGGGTGGGTAGGTGGATGGGTGGATGGATGGTCTGAGTCTTTAGCCTCCGGGAAGAATTTCTGCACAGACTAGCTGGGCTCTGGAACAGGACGCAGTCCCCGACCTCAGTGAGGGTGCACTGGCTGAGAACTCTCTTTCTGCAACTAACCAGGCGGGTAAGCGTCCTGCCTGGGACCCAGGAAAGAGCGGCCTGAGCCTGAAGGGCAGTTACCTGCTGGTGTCAGGAGGAAGAGGGTCCAGCCAGACCTGAGACCGATGGGGTTCTGTAGGCTCCGAGAGTGGAGAAGACTCCAGGAAGGGAGGGCTGACACCACTCTTCGGGACCATGACTACCCGAGGGCCTGTGGTGGGCCTGGCATGGCGCCAAGGCTGTACCAATACCCTCGTCAAGTGCTGAAGGCAGTGACTTTTCTGGCTCTCTGAACCAAAGTTGACTTGCAAATTCCCAGAACTTGGGAGCTGCGCACAAGGGACTTTCATCTTCGGGCTGTTGACTCTAGTGCACCTCTCATCTTCTGAGGGAGAAAGGTTATCCACGCTCTGCCTTAATCAGATGGTGGTTTATTATGTTCATTATTGGAAACCAACTACTGAGAATTTGGGGCACTGGGTCAGGGAGTTCTGGGGCAGAGGCCTTAGGGGCGACCTGTACTGTGCTTGGCCTAGCCTGCGGTCTTTGGGGATCAGCCCCATGTGACGTTTAGCTCCTGACCCCTCTGAGGACCACTTGGCACTCCTTTGGGAGGGAGAGTCACTCTTGCCAGGGAAGGACTGCTTGCCCGTCGAGTTTTGGATCCAGTCCCACCAAGAGGTGCAAGACCACGGCAGCATCCTCCAAGGCCGGGTGCCTTTTTGCAGCCTGGTCCCCAAGGCACCAGCTCAGACTTGACTTTCAGGAGAGTGCTGCTCCTGCCTGCTGGGGCCTTTCAGTGTTGGAGATGGCAGTTCTGTTCCATCTTCAGACCTTGGAGAGTCCAGAAAATAAATTGGATCTTCTGCCCACTTGCTTTTCATTGGGGCCATTGAGTCAGGACCTCAGTTGAGACAAAAACTTTTCATCTAGTGACTTCCAGCTGAAAACACGCCATCAACGTGGTGTGAACTGAGGGAGAAAAGGAACAGAAGGAAAGCCCCAGGTGCCCAGGACACCCTTTGGCTTAGCGGCCAGTTGACTTCAGCAGGAGAGAGAACAGGTTCCCATTCAGCTATGACGGGATGACCCTGGACAGGCTACTTAACCTGTCTTGTGGCCTGGCGTCCTCACGTGCACCTGCTATGGTCAATGCTTGTTAGCTGGTATGTGGTCCAAAGTCAGAACTCTGTGTTACTTACTGTCATTAACAGGGACGGTCCATTTTAATGTGGCAGCAAATGTGTTGAGAAGCCTGATAGGAGCCAGGACAAGTGCCCTAGCTCTGCGGAATGCAGATTCTGGTGTGTCTTGTCGACAGTGCATGTGTGCTGCACGCTAAGTTGCTTCCGTCGTGTCTGACTCTCTGCGACCCCATGGACTGCAGCCCGCCAGGCTCCTCTGTCCATGGGATTCTCCAGGCAAGAATGCTGGAGTGGGTTGCCATGCCCTCCTCCAGGAGATCTTCTCGACCCAGGGATCGAACCCAGGTCTTCCACATTGCAGGCAGAGTTTTTACCACTTAAGCCACCAGGGAAGCACCTTGTTAACAGAACTCAGGGGAGATTTCACTGGGAAGTAATAATGTAGAGAGTAAGAATAGAGAAACAGAATAGCTGAGCTTTTGAGTGCACAGTTGCAGAAAAACACACCTCCTGGGATTCACCTTTACTCTCACACTTCTGCACTCTCGCCATGTCAGATGGCAGTTGGCCGGGGCTTTTCCCATACCACATAAACCCGCAACACCAGGCTGGGAGTCCGACAGTTTAACGCAGTTCTGACACTGACCACCTGGAGATGAACATCAGCTCTACGGGTAAAGGACTCCAGTCCCACAAGGTCCTCCCCCGTCCCTGCCCCATCAGATGCCAGCTTCAAGTTTAGACTCATATTCGTGTGCATGAGCCATCACCTGTAAATCACAGGTTCCCATAGCCCCCTCCTCTAGTTTGATTAATTTGATGCATTGGCTTATGGATTGGGAAAACAGTTTACTTAGTATTTATTTACCAGCTTATTATAATGGACTGTGGGGAAGGGTACAGTTGAACATCCAGGTGGAACAGGTGTATCGGGCAAGAGATGTGGGGAAGGGCTTCTGCACCCTCCGGGCAACCCACTCTCCCAGCTCCTCCTCATGCTCACCAGCCAGGACGTCCCTGAACCTGTCCTCATGGGATTTCTTATGAAGGCTTCATCACAAAAGCACGATCTGTCACTAACTCATTTTCCAGCACCCTCCCCCCTCAAGGATAGAGAATGGGGCTGAAAGTTCCAAGGTTCTAATCATGCCTTGATCTTGCTGGTGACCCACCCCAGTCTAGCTCACCAAGCATTGTCTCATTCAAATAAAAGACATCCTCGTCACCCAGGAAGATCCCATTTGAGGACAAGCCCGTGTGGTCACCCTACTGAACCCGCTTTTTCAGACTAGCAGTCATGGTCTGGCATGAGTGCATGGCTCCGGCACCCCCTCTCTGTGTCAGGCTCTGTCCTGAATAATTATACACAGTAACTCAGTTCTCACAGCAGCCTGAGGTGGGGACCTGTGAGAGAGACACAGAGCCTAAATAACATGCCAGGCCTCACAGCTTCACAGCCACTCCTAGAGGACCCGGCCACCAAGCATGGTTGTGGAACAGTAACCATACCTGCCTGACGTCCTCACCGGCTTCACCTGCAGCCTTTGCAGTAGAGAGGGCCTTTGCAGTCTGTCTGGCTGTTCAGAAAAGCATAGGTTTTTCTCAGCAGCCCAGGTCTCTGCTAGCATACCTTGCATGTTGCAGCCAGAGAGGATGAGTGGCCCCCAACATGGGATGGGAGATGGGAGCCAGGTTTTCTGAGCCCCCAGTCTTCCAGATGCACATGTTTCTTTCACATCTAGCTGGTTGTTGATCGCTTCAGGGAAGTGTGTGTAGGAGTTTGGGAGCAAAGGGAGAGCTGGAAGTACAGCCCAGAGAACCCTCCAGAAAGCTGGAACCCTCTGCCTCTCATCTCATCTTGGCATCCCCCACCCCGGGCCTCCCCCCTCCATGATCTCTCCTGTGGGGACTGCCTCTGCGTAGGCTCACAGACAACCCCAAACTCTTAGTGGCTTAATGCACTCAAGATTTGCTCATTGTTTATACCACAGCCGAATCCTGGTCCCCTAGGCATTGGAATCTTCTACAGGCTCCTCTGCTTCCAGCCCACAGATGAAGCATGAGAAGGGGAGGCGGTGATGGGCCACGCCCCGCAAGGTGCCAGTCAGCAGTCAGTGCTGTGGGAGAAGCTCCTTCTGTAGAGGCGGTAGCTTCGGGCACCTGAGGCATTTGGAACTGATAGATAAAGGAGAGGGTTTAAAGCAGACGGTGTATCCTGCATCTTTGCAGCTGCCCCTCTACTTGGATTAAACCTTCCTTCCCTGCCCATCTCTGGAGGTCTCGTTCTTCCCTCTCCTTTCTGTCTGTGGCTTGGTCTGGACACCTCCTCCTCCAGGAGGCCATTTCAACCCCTTTGCAGGAAAGAGTCAGCCTGCTCTGTGGCAGGTCCCTTCTGGGTCTGCGTTGCTCACTCTGTTCTTTGAAGCTGCCAGTGCGCTTAGTAGACATCTGCGAGCTCGTAGGCTTCCCAGGTGGCACACTGGTAAAGAATCCACCTGCCAGCACAGGAGGCCCGGGTTCAATCCCTGGGCCAGGAAGGTCCTCTGGAGGAGGAAATGGCAACCCATTCCATTATTCTTGCCCGGGAAATCCCATGGACAGAGGAGCCTGGCAGGCTACAGTCCGTGCGGTCTTAAAGACTTGGACAGAACTTTAGTGACTAAACAACAGCAACAGCCTAGTTCTTGCCTGGGGCCTGGTTCTAGGTCCTGGGGAGGCCAGGCTGCAGCCCTGGTCTTTGGGGACTCTCAGGATCTCGTGGAAGAGACAGAAGGTTAAAGAAACTACTTCATGCCTGGAAGTTGCGGTGCTATCTTGGAGGGATGTGCATAGCATTTCGGGGACACCGGTGACATGAAGGAGCCATTAATGCTTCCTGTTTGGGAAACGAGGGGTTCAGAAGTCTGGAAAAGGATCAAACTTCTATTCTGGGACTTGGGAGACTAGTAAGAGCTCATGTGTGGTTAAGAGGCTACAGGTTGTGGGTGGGCACTCCAGGCAGAGGACTCACTGTGGCAGAGGAGCACTTCCCCGTGCAGGTCTGGGGCAGCTGGGGCTGTGTCCAGGGTGGACAGTCCCCCTGAGGCCCTGCGATGAGAGGGCAGGGGGCGTCTGTGCCTGGTGCACAGGAGGGGCCCAGAAGATACTTGTCAAGTTAATGAGTGATCAAGCTGAAGCGGGAAGTTGTCTAGAGGGCTTAGGTGCCACATCTATAAACGGAATGTTCTAACTCACAGAACAGTCCTGGAAGGCATAGTTCTGATATCCTCATTTTATGAAAGGGGAAACTGAGGCACAGAGGCAGCTGAGCCAGGAGAGGTCTCCAGGGGCCCACTGTCACATCCTGTCCTCCTCAGCCAGCTGGTGGGTAGGAGGCAAGCGCCCAGCCCCCCTTGGATCACGACGGGGTTGCCTGTTCCCAAGGTCAGAGGTGGGCCTCTGGGGTCTGTGGGCCTCTGTCCCATCTCCTCCTGGGCCTCCCTCCACCCTCGTCTGCCTCAGCGCCTTCATCACCGAGGAAACAGTGGGCCCTTGTTTTCTCCGAATCTCAAGCACTCGCAGAGCACTCAGGACGGCGTGACTTGGAAACGTGGCTTCTGCAGCCACCGCAGGGGGCCCTTCCATCCGGACACCCTTTGACTGGCTGAGGGGGCCCAGTCGGACCCTCTCTGAGGAGGAGGACAGGTCCCCTGGGAGAATTTCCTTTCTGTGAGCAGAGTGTGGTCAGAAAAACCGAATGACACACTTGAAGTGAGTTCACTTCCGCCCCTGGCCCCCAGTCCCACCCCATCTGGGAAAGGAAGCTTCCGAGGTGCCTCCCCCAACCCCCTGACCCTGCTGGTCCTAGGATCCCATTCACTGCAGCACCCCCCCACCCAAGGGCCCCTCTTCTGGGACCACCTCCCTCTGTGAGGAGTCCCCTCCTTTGTGGCACCCCCAGCCCCTCTGAGGGTCCCCTCCTCTGCAGGGTCCGATATTCTCTCCCACATGTGCCCGGGGCCTGCTGACCGACAGCAGTTTTGGCTCCCCCTGGGATCTGAGGGTGCAGCCCCGGAAGACCTTCTCCCCCTTCCCAGCCAGTGGGGAGGGACTGCTGGCTCCTTGGGTAGACCCCCTCAGGGCTGCCAAGGCTTCTCCGGTCCTCTGAGGAAGGCTGGTAGAGGAGGGCCTTTTGGAGCCACGGACAGCTCTGCTCGGGCCCTAGCGAGGATGCGGAGTGGGGACTAGCCAGGCCTGATGTGTGTCCAGAGCCGCGGTCTCGTGAAAGGGTTTCACTGGCACAAAACGCTTGGAAAATACACAAAGGACAGTGGCCAGCTTCCAAAACTCAACTGTTTACCTTCAGCAGAGTGGCCGGGAGTGCAGGGAGCTTATTTTGCAAACAGCCCACAGTTGTCAGGTCTACAGACCTTGGGTGATGCCAGGCGAGCACAAGCCCGGGGCCTCTCCTGCCCACCTCCTTCCCGAGAGGCGTGCGGACCCCAGAGTCCTTCAGGGGCTGGCTTCTGTCCCTTCTTGCTGCACAGGAAACATTCTCTCTGGGATGGGGTTTCTGAGGCCTGGGGCGCCCTGCCCAGCCTGCCACGTGACCCAGGCTCTTCCGCCCGTAGCCGTCTCGGTCTGAAAATGTTGGCCTCTTGCTTCGGTGCCTGTCACAGTGGAGCCACTGGTTACAGGGCAGATGTGTACCTCTGAGAATGAGCTGTTCCTTGCCTGTGTTCCCACTTGCCACTGGCTGCTCTGCCTTCCTTCCAATCCTGTGGGTTTTTTTTATTGTTTGTTTGTCTTCTTGGGAAGTGGCATTGGATGGAAATTAACAATGAATGTATGGACAGAACCGGAAAGATCCTTGGCGTTTCCTGTTTTTATCGAAGGGAAACTGAGGCCCTGGGATGCTGGTAGGCTTTGGCACAGGCCCCAGGACATGGGCAGCTTGGCTGCAGGCTAAGCCCAGCTGTGTTGCTGTTTGTCCAGGTCCTAGTGGATCATTTCCCAACCATGAGACCTTACCTAGTCATTTTTCCTCCTTGGCTCTTGGGGTCCTGGTCTGTGAAGGTGTAGATGTCACCTCTAGCTCCTGGCCCTCCTGTGAGGACAAGTACCGCATCCCTTCTCCATCTAGGAGTCTTGGAAGATGGGCAGCTGCTCAGCTGGTCTGATGTGAAGTCCATGAAAAAAATAAATTTTTTAAATAGGGAAAATCCCTTAACATCTTTCCTGGCAGACAATAAAAAGAGGAGTTAAGGCTATCAGCAGGAAAGGCCTGGTACATTCTGAAGATTTAATGGAAAAGAGTTTAAATCAGGAGCATGACATGGCATGGGAGGGGTCAGAGGAGCTAACAGGAGGTGGTGAGGCACCCCCAAAGTAGTGGGGTGTCACCACCCCAGGCCCAAGGGGATGAGGGGAGGGAAGAGCCTAGAGACGGTGGTCTTGGGAGAGGGGCTGCCTTGCTCAAGGGAGATGTTGGGGCCGTGAGGATGGTGGGGACAAGCACCAAGACTCCTGTCCCATCCTCTCTCCCATCTACTGCTGGTGCCTCTAAAGGGCCAGACGTGGCCAGCAGCCAGAGGGCAAGGCACCCAGGCGGTCGTGGCTCTGGGGCACAGTGCGGGCACGGGACTCGGGCTGGGGGCTGGGTGGCCGGCCCAGCTTCAGTTCTGGCTCTGCTTTCTCCCTGTGAAATCCTTGGCAGGTTTCAGAAGTCTGTGTTTTCCACCGTCATGTGCGGAATTGCCTCTCACTGTGTGGCTGGAAAATACAAAGAAACAAATGGACATATGTTTTTAGCACCGAGCCTCCCTAGAGCTGTCATCATGATCTCCTCCCTAATGACTTTGAAACAAACAGCCTGGAATCCTGGAGGGAGCCCCACTGGGGGAGTGGGACGGAGGGCAGGGGTGGGGCTGGTGGCCTTCTCTGGCCTCCGCTGAGGCCACTCGAGGGGTCAGCCAGGTGATCAGCTGGTGCTGCCACCTCCAAGAGCACAGGCCCTGCAGGTGGTGGCGGCCGTGTGCCAGGCGGTAGACATCTGGCGGCCAGGAAGCATGGTGTCAGGAGGCCCTGGCTATTGGTAGGTGCTCCCATCTTGGGGGTCTGGGATGCTGGCTGTCAGCCAGCAGCTCTGGCTCCCCGGGACCCGATTTTCCAAACCCCATGCTCTTGAAAAATAAACACGTTCCCCCACTGGAGCAGGGCAAGCCGGGTACTTGGAGACTCCAGGTGGCCCTGCATCCCTCAGTTTGTCATCAAAGGCCAGCCCTGATCTCAGTGTGAAGTGCCAGTGGCCAGCCTCGCAGAGTGGCGGCTCTTAGATTCACACAGATCACAGCTTTGCCAACTTTGCCGAGACCGTGGATAGTTTCGTGGGGAGAGTGTCTGCTTGGATCTCAGTTCAGGTCTGGCCTTGTGACTTCAGTCATTGAACTTGACCTTGCTGGACCCTGCTGTCTGCACCTGAGAGGCCCCAGGTGGTGGGGCGGCTACAGGGTGGCCAGTAAGCACTCTCACAGTGACTGGCTTGACCCATAGGTCCTTGGTCACTCCGACTCCACCTGGGCAGCCTGGCACTCGGGGACAGAAGCACAGACACGAGGCCTGCCCTGGAGGAGTTCCAGGGCCTCAGCGGGTCCTATCCCGTCCTGTCCCGCGAGTGCCAGCCCCCCTCGCGCTCCGTGCCCTGGGGACGTGCAGAGGGGATGGGATGGACGAGGCAGCGGACTCACAGGCTCAAGCTGTTCTTTCTCTCTGTGTCTCCCTCTTGCAGCTGAACCTGAGCCGGCCGATCGAGGAGCAGGGACCCCTGGACGTCATCATCCACAAGCTGACTGATGTCATCCTCGAAGCCGATCAGAACGACAGCCAGGCCCTGGAGCTGGTGCACAGGTTCCAGGTGCGTGGGGGAGGGGGTCAGGGTGGTGGTGGGGGGCTGGGAACGGCTCTGTGCCTCTCTGAAGCCATGGAGCTGTCCTGCTGGGTTACCCATAGATGTGGCTCTGCCGCTGCCAAGATGTGGGCCTGTGGTTGGGCCCTTCCCTCCCACGGTCTCTGTCTTTGGAGGTGAGATGGGCCCACTTGTAGCCAGCCCTGTCTGCCATCTACCCTTAGAGATATGATTTATTGATCAGGGCGCTACCCAGTCCAATCAGGCCCTTGCCTCCTCCATGCACACCCGGCCACAGCTGCAGGTGCTGTGTTGGCACAGAGGTGGGAACCCTCTTGCCACCCTTGAAGAAAATGACTCCCCGAGGGTGTTTGAGCTGCAACGGCCGCCCTTGGGCCGCGAGTCCTGCCCTGGTGGAGAACCCCCTCTGCGTGCTCATGGCTTTGAACCTGCAGGTGCGTCTCTGAGCTCCGACCAAGTCTCCCTGGCTCTTCCGTCCTCCCTTCCCCCTGTTCCCCAGTGTCCTGGGCCCTGACCCCACAGTGACCTGCTCGCCGCCTTGAGCGCTGCTGCCGCCCCCCACTGATTTGCCCTGTGTTTTCTCTGTTGTGGACAAGAGCGTGATTCATTCCTCAGGAAAGCGGCTTGGGGTCATGAAAAACAAGGTCATGTTATCAGTGAAAAATGCACTTGAGATCCAGGGCCTTCCCAGTGGGAGAGATGCTCAAACCAGCACTTTTCAGAGCGTGATGACTGGAGGGGTGACATTTTGTCCTTCCTTATCAGGACAAAGGGGAATCTCATCGCCACACAGCAGCCCTCCTGCTGACAGCATTTTCTTTTGGCCTCATGTCCCAGGCTGGTGACCTCAGCCACCCTCGCTCCCTCCTGGACCGACCGTGTCAGGCTCCCGGGAGCCCCAGGGGCCTGTGTGTGGCCGCGCTGGTGTCCCCCTCCTCCCGCACGCACCTGCAGAGGTGTGCTGTTTACAAGTGGTGCTCTGCAGTGACTTCAGCCAGCAGCCTGACGTGATCCACTCCCCGCTCTTCTACCAAAGGGCTGGGGGCCGTGGAGAAAGGTGTTTGGGCTCCTCCGAAGCCTCAGTTTTCGTATGTGCACAGTTGGTGTCAGTACTGTGTTGGGAGGAGTGAACAACACGATGCACGTGGAAGTGCTTCACACAGTGCTCGGGGCCCAGTGAGTGCTTGATTGGAAGGTCAAGGCCAGTGTGAGCATGTGAGCTCAAGCGTTCGTCTCTCTCTTCTGTGAAATGGGGCTGCTGCTAGTTCCTGCTTCTTAGGGTGCTCTGAGAGGCTTGCTGTGAGCAGTGAGGGTCTGAGTGCATGGATGTCTGATGTTTGCCGAGTTCTTCCGGCTGCTCCACCACTGCCATTACTTTCTTAGATAAAGGACCGCAGCCCCCAGCCCAGCCCATTGCCCTGGGGGGCTATAGAACGACCAACCCCGGGGGAC
The DNA here is from genome assembly GCA_917880005.1 of Nanger dama. Lineage (NCBI taxonomy): Eukaryota > Metazoa > Chordata > Mammalia > Artiodactyla > Bovidae > Nanger > Nanger dama. The sequence goes on from CAKJTW010000063.1 coordinate 12,425,916, forward strand.
CTCCCATCCCCTGCTCCCCGCAAGCAGACACACAGCCCACACAGCCCAGGGCAGGCGGTGGTGAACAGTAAAGGGGAACTGGGTGCCCTGAGTTTCCGTTCTGGTGCGAAGAAGGTGAGAGCACGCCATGGGGGACATGGAGGACGCGCCGCTCGAGGGCTCCAGCCGCCAGCTGCGTGTCCCGGGGGTGGTCTCAGCTGGTCTCGGGAGTCTGTCTCACCCAGGGCACACAGAGCAGCTGCCCTCAGATGCCTGGGGCGGCCTCGGGCTGACCTTCCCGCCTGGGTGTCTCTGGGATAAGTTTTCACTGCCATCTGTGCTTGAGCATGAAGCGGATATCTGATAAGGCCGGGACGTTTCCTCTTTTGTGAAGAGAACAGTCCTTTGGGGAGAAGGATGACACGCCGTGCTTCGTCCAGGCCCGGAGAGGAGAGGAGACGGGCAGGGGCTGGTGGAGAGGAGGGCTGAGAGGTGCCAGGTGAGGCCACTCAGCATCACGGGGCCCAGTGCGGTCCGCGCTGCCCTGGTTACCCCACCCTGCACAAGACAGGAGGTTCAAGTTCACAGCCAGGCCGTAGACTGACAAACTTGACCTTGACCATGCTGTTGTTTTCAGACACCTGTTTTAATGTTTATTCTCGAGACATGACGAGGAGGCATGCGGGGGAGGGGCCCAGGGCCAGTAGAGGCAGAGGAATGTTCAGACTTCAGCGGCCGGGAAGCAGGGCCCTGGGGCTGGGGTTTGCAACACTGGCCTTTCTGCATTTTGTCCTAAGAAAACAGAGAAAGTGTTGTGGCTCAGAAGGGGCGCAGCTTGAAGGGCCTTCTCCAAAGGCACAGCTCAGGTCCCTGGGGAAGTGGCCTGGGGCTGCGTGGGTCAAGATAGATGCGTTTCTGAGATGGTTTTGGACAACTCTGGAGCATTCTGCTTGTGGGATGCTCCTGCTAGGCCTCCAGGGCCCAGGGATTGAAAGAATTCTCAGAGCTGAGAGGTTACGCTTTTTTTCTGGCTGCCCTTGAGGACAGGTTGGGGACTGGGGGTATGGGGTTTATACAGATCACTGAAGCTGGTTGCCATAGAAACCAGCTCCCAAGCTGCCGCCTGCCCCCTCACCATCCCCCTCCTTTTAAAAAAATACTGGCCTCAAGAGGGCTTGGCTTGGAGAATCATGGGGATGATTCAGTTGTTTTTCTGTGCCAAGGTTCTCATGGAGTCGGCAACCTGGTGCCGCCGAGGCCCTGCCCCGAGATTCAGTTATCAGTGAACCGACCTGGGTAGAGGTCCCTTGGGGGCCGCGTCCACATGGATGAGTGGGGTTAGGGGTGGTGTGAAGGTCCTGGTCCCAGCGCTCAGGGGTCTTCTGGCATCCAGAGTGGCTGCCTCAGGGGAGCAGTGAGAACCAACTCACGCGGCATCCAGGGCCAGCTGTCAGCTGTCGCCTGGGGCATGGTTCTGTTGCCCTCCTTGAATGGATGAAATATTATGGCGAGCGATTATCTTCCTTGGGGCAGGCGACTCCGGCCAGGTAGAGCTACCTAGGGTTTTCCCTGAACGAGCTTGCGGGGAAGAGGTTTGAGTTCGAACTGTCACCTTTTCTATTCATCTCCACTAGCTGGGAGGACGTTAAGTCCTTCTAATGGTCCCCAAACCCCCAGTGTGGACTCAAGGACTGCTTTCTCTGCAGCGGCACGCTACTACTACTACTCCACCCTCCAACCCTGCCCTCCTGCCCGGAGGAGAGGTCTGGGCAAGCCAGGAACTGCCTTTGTAGCCCCCCGAGCGATGAGCTAGGAGACACCCTGACCTGGTCCCTGAAGGCCCTGGCCAGAAGCTGTCTCACTGCAGTGATGACGATAAAGAATGCAGGCTCTGCCGTGGCCCATGGGGCTGCAGTCCGGCCACGGCCTCCCTCCCTGCTCCCCAGCCTCATCTTGTCCCGCCCATCCCTTCCTTGCTCAAGCTCTGAGCTCTTTTCCACCTCAGTGCCTCTGCACAGGCTGTTCCCTGGAGTGGAATTCATCCCCACCCCCAGGATCAGGTGCCCCTTCCTGGAGTAAGTCTCTCCGATTAGCCGACTGCAGGCACATTCCTTGTCTGAGGTCCTCAAAACTTTGCACTTTTCCTTCCGTCTGTTTGGAGGTTTGTAATTCTTTATGGGTTGTCCTGGCCAGTCTCTCCATTTGGGGATCTGCTTCAAGCTCCCCCAGTCTCCCTTTGCTGCACTCGGCCACGTGTCTGTGGAGTTGAAGAGCATCGTGGGTATGGGCCGTGCAGGGCACTCCTGGCGGGTCCCTGGAGGGAGAAAGCGGCTCCAGGGGGCAGCTGGGAGCAGGCCCGAGGAGGGAGGGGGGCTTGGGCTGGCTCACCGGGCTCTGTTGGCTGCATGTGGGCGTGCTCTCGGACCTGGGGACCTGCACGGTGGCAGAGAAGAGTGGAGAAGAGTGTGTTTCACACCAGGCTGCAGGGCTGCAGAGTCCACACTTGGGGTCTGGGGGCCATTAGAAGGACTTAACGTCCTCCCAGCTAGTGGAGATGAGTAGAAAAGGTGACAGTTCACACTCAGCTTTATCCTGCAGGCTGGGGGTGGGAGTGATAAGATCAGATTTAAGTGGAAAGAGAAGCCCTGCTTGGGAAGAGAAATTGCCAGCGCAGGATGAGCTTGGGGCAGTAGGGACCCTGCAGTCACTGGAACCTGGCGGTTTTCTGAGACGGAGAGGAACTCATGCCATCCGAGGCTTAGCAGTGCCCCCTCCTCACCCTGGGGCCCCACCGTCCTCGGCGTGCCTTGCTCAGCCACGACTGGCCAGCCTCCTGAGCAGCCTGGGCCAGCGCAGCCACATACTCCCAGTCATAGACAGCCACCAGCTTCTGTCTCTGTCTCAGCTTTTGCCCATCCAGCCCCTTCCCTCCTCTTGCCCGCTCCCAGCTGACCCCCAGAGCCCCTTTCTCCCTCCAGGGGTCCCTGCACCCACCCACATCTGCGATGCTCTCTTTCCCTGTTCTGGACTTTGACATTCTTGGGATCATATAAGACACCATCTTTGGGAGCTTCCTGGTTGCCCAGTGGTTAGGACTACACATTTTTCACTGCCTAGAACACCTCAGAGAGGCTTGTCTTGGCTCTTAGTCTCTGCCCCAAAGTGACAGGTGCCCAGGGTCTCTTGACAGTTTGGTGGCCACTCGGATCCTCCAGGCCTGTGAGTGCCTGCTGGGATCAGAGGAGTAAGAGCTGCCTGTAGGCCCGGGAGCCAAACACGGTGAGCAATACCCAGGGCCCTTTTCTTTGAAAACATAAAAAAGGCGCTAAAACATGTTCACAGGCATGATGCCCTCAAGACGGGTGCCAGTCGTGAGCGTGTGGAAGCGTTCACCATCTGTATTGTTAGCACCTGGTGTGTGAGAGCAGGTGTAAGGCCATCTGCCCAGGTGGAACCTTTAGAGACCCCTGAGTCACATAGGTTTATTATTATTCCTATTACTATTCCTTTTAAAAATTTTATATAATTTATTTCTTTTAAAGGTGTTTTTAAACACATCTTTTAAGTTTTTTGTTTTTTTTTTTTTTAATGTGGCCCGTTCTTAAAGTCTGTATTGAATCTGTTACAATACTGCTTCTGTTTTATGTTTCGGTTTTTTGGCCGAGAGGCATGTGGTATCTTAGTTCCCCACCCAGGATCGAACCTGCAACCCCTGCATTGGAAGCGAAGTCTTAACTACTGGACTGCCAGGGACATCCCTGTTATTATTATTCCACGGCAGCAGTACTGCTCTAGCAGCCTCACCTGTGACTATCGATCCCAGCCAACTTGAGCGCTCTTAACTGTAACTGGAGTCAATGAGACCGTGATTACGAAAGTGTCCCCAAATGGAAGCTGAGCTCTGTGACAGCAGAGCGGAAGCGTGGACTGATTGTTGCCTTAGAGGCAGGGCCGGGTGGGCTTCAGGGGGACTCTGGGTACTGTGCTAGGTTCCACTCTTCACCAGCTGATCCACCGGGGCCTCGGTTGCCCCCTGGCCGCACCGGGAAGATGCCAGAACGGCAGCAGAATACGTGACCTGAGAACAGGGGTGCCCAAGCCGAAAGGCCGTTGCTATGAGCAGCGGCGATCGCCTCGAAGACCCCAGCTCCGTTCTCCTCTGGCCCCTGCGGACCTGAAATGATTCACAGCTGTGCTGACTCAAAGCCTGTCACCCTCAGACGTGCACCGAGCCGCCGCCAGCACGGGGCTGTGTACTCTGTGTGGTGGGCACCCACTGGAAGTGGCAGAAACAGTAGATTTTACTGCTGGCGGCCTTCTAGTCTGATGAAGAAGACAGCATCTGAACCGATCAAAGGTTAAATGTTTCTGTCCATTTTGGGGGCAGCACCTGGTAACCTGTGGGCCTTCAGGAGGGGGCTCAGAATAGGAACCCTGAGCACCAGTGAAGGGTGTAGGCGGTCATCGTGGAGCCACGGAAGAGGCCGCAGCTTCTTGAGCGCATCCCAAGGGGCCCTCTCGGCCACGGGCATCGCACATCTCATATCTTGTTTGGTACTTACATAAATCCGTGGAAAAATGGAATCACTTCCCCATTTTTCATGTGACAAAGCGGAGGCCTAAGAAAGTGATTAAATCACTTGCTTGCAGTCACTGAGGAAGAAGGTAGCTTGTGTTCTTTTCAGAGATGCCTCAGAGGGGCCTTGGCTGCCCACTGACAGACCCCTGGGGGCAGAGGGCCAGTGATGCCGGGTCACTGTCTGGCCATGCCAGACTCTGACCCTGCTGCTGCCACCCGATGATGAAATAAATGTTGGCTGGATGGAGGCCAGGGAGGCAGAGCTGGGTGGATCTGGTAGCCCTGGCCCCAGGACAGGATTCCTGGGGTGGCTGTGAGGTCAGCCTCCCCGTGACAGCGACCCCAGGTCAAGAGGCCCCTCTTCCCGTGGCAGAGGTGGCCACACAATCTGGCCATTGTGCACCCAGGCCAGGCTGCCAGGCCGAGGCTGTGAATCACTCTTTCTGCCCCGGGGAGCGTGGTGCCCTTTGGGGCCGTTAACTGTCTGCAGGGCCTTTCTCCGTGGAGAGGGAGGACGGCCCTCTAGGAAGACGCTGGACTTTATGACTGTTACCTGCCCAGAGCAGAGCTGGACTTTGTAAGGCAGGGGAAAGGACGCCACCCCAGGGCCTGAGCTCACTCCGGGAGCTGGCCGCCTTCCCTCTGTGTGTGTAGACAGTTTTTCACAGCACAGGGTTGGCGGTGTGCTGGCTTTTAGAATGTTTGCTAATAGTACATTTTCCCCAAATGGTAGGGAAAACTTGTGTACAAGTTTTGTGATGTGTACAAGTGTGTACACGTTTTGTGTTTGTGTACATATGATGTGATGTACACATCATTTCAGGGTTCCTGAGCTTGGTCGGTGGATGTGTTGGGCTCCTGGGTTTCGAGTTTGGGAAATCGAGAACTCCAACCAAGAGGTTTGTAGTCTGGTGGGTTCATCATTTGAGGAACATCTATGGCAGGAAGTTCTCTTCCATGCTCCTCCTGGCCTGTTTGGGGCCATGACCTACTGACTTGCTTCTGTGCAACCCGTGTGGTCTGTGTGCCCACGATTAAGGCCTGTGTGGTTTCTTTCAACTTCGTGTAATAAATCACAAAGCCTCTCACCAGCCAAGAGTAAAGCTGCTCTAGTGGCTACGTGCTGGGGCTGCCGACCTCTGTCCTCTGGGGATGGACAGAGTGGGGCAGGAGGACCTTCCCATATTGGCTCGGGTCCAGGTCGCTGCCTCAGGCCTCGCACACCCGCTGGCTTCCAGTCCCTGTCCTGGCCTGTGTCTCTTGTCTCTCCATTGATCCGTGAGATCATTTGTCACATAACCATAATGTCATTTATTCCACAAGCCTCAATTAAGCACTTACTGTGTGCCAGGAATCTTAAAAGACATCACAGATACAAAAAAATAAGACAGATCAGGTGGACACAACCCCTGTCTGCACAGATCTGTAATCGGGTGTGTGTGTGTGGCAGCTTCCCAGGTGCCACTAGTGGTAAAGAACCCCCTGCTAATGCAGGAGACATAAGAGCCGTGGGCTTGATCCCTGGATTGGAAGATTCCCTGAAGAAGGGCATGGCATACCAGTATTCTTGTTTGGAGAATCCCATGGACAGAGGAACTTGGTGGGCTACAGTCTATGACTGAAGCGACTTAGCTCACACACACACGTGTGTATGTGTGTGTGTGTGTGTGTGTGTTTATTGCTATAGGTGAGGCAAGGGTTCATACTAACAAAACATGAATAAATGGAAGAAAAGTAGTATAGTCTTCAGTCATGATGAAGTTCTGTGCTGTGTGTGCTCAGTTGCTCAGCTGTGTCTGACTCTTTGTGACCCTGTGCACCGTAGCCTGCCGTGCTCCTCTGTCCATGGGATTCTCCAGGCAAGAATACTGGGAGTGGGTTGCCATGCCCTCCTCCAGCGAACCTTCCTGACCCAGGGATTGAACCTGTGTCTCTTGCATCTCCTGCCTTGGCAGGTGGATTCTTTACCACTGTGCCACCTGGGGAAGCCTGTGGCAAGTTCTCAGAAGAAGGAAAATCAAGGCCTGTCATAACCTGGAGATTCTTACTGCCTCTCTGAGGAGGTAACACTTGAGCTGGGGCCTAGAAGCCTGGTAAGCAGGGAGAGTTTGTGGAGCAGGCCTAGGGGCAGTGTCACAGGATGGCACGGAGGCATGTGGGCCTGGAATAGGCTGGTGCAGCCCAGCACAGCGGCGGGCGAGAGTGTGCAGCCCGGGCCTGTGATGGCCACTGCTCAGGAGAGGGCGGAGATGTGCAGTCGGAAGTGAGACAGTGGTCTGCAGCACCCGGGGTCACTGCCAGGGTCACGGCTGGCAGCCACAGCCGTCTCGGTTCTCCTGCATCCAGAGGCTGGGAAGGCAGCTGAGAGCCAAGGGTGAGGGGCCTCCCTGGCCTGAGTGGCCCCGAGTCCCAGAGTTCAACGGCACCCTGCAAACTCTGCTGTGATTCCAGGCAACCCCTCTGTCTCCCCACTGACAGTGGCACGAGCATCCCGAGTCCTGGCTGTAACCTGGCACACCCAGCAGAGCAGGCCAGGGACCCCGCAGGCCTCAGGGGAGCAGAGTCCGACTCTGGCCGGAGGCTGCAGCCTCTGTTGGGGCGGGCAGAGCCGGCCTGTGGCCTGGTTCCTGAGACGTGGCCCGAGGGCTGGGGCTGCTCCAGCAGCTCACCTGAACAGGTGGGTGGAGAAGGCACACAGGGTTAGGACAGGTGCTTAGGGAGTGAGGGGGCTGCTGCTGAGCTGGGGTGACACCGAGCTCCTGGGACCAGGCGGCCCCTCTCTGCTGCTCACTGTGCTCAGCTGTGATGCCACTGGGAGCCCCTCTAGTCCCACCAGTGGCTGCTGAGTGGAAATGCCAGCCTGTCCTGTTTGAGAGTCAGCCCCTGGAGAGGTGCCTTCTCCTGGCCACACCCAGCCCTGCACATCCCCCCCACGGGTCCCAAAGCTGGTGTGTGGCCGCAGTCTCTGCTTGTGCGAGGGTCTGAGCAGCGCGCCTGGCACTGTGACAGGGCGTGTGGCGTTGGTCAGGTGCACAGCCTGGCCGGGCACCTTGCCAGCCTCCTGTAGTCGGGAGGTAGAGGACACCTACAGATTTGGTGCTGAGGTCCAGGGGCCGAAAGAGGGGTATTGTTCTAGTCCGGGGCCTGGGAAGGAGGGGAGAGGGTGCTTGCTGTCTCAGATGGTAAAGCATTCCGTCTCCTCCCTGCCCTCTCTTCCTCGGCATTCAGGGCTTATCCGTTGGTGGGGTCGCTTTTCTTCGTGGACTTTCCATCACTTCTGTGAAGAGTAGTGCCCTCACCATGGAGACCACGGTTTTCTCTCTGATGGCTGAGCGAGGCACGTGCCGCTGCCGACCGTCTGGGAAGATGACCCGGGGGTGGATGGTTGTGGGTGGCATCAGGCTTTGGGATGGGATGAGGGCCTGTGATCTGGAGGCCACTGGTGGGCACTTGGCACACCCAAGATGTTCAGGCCCATCTCGCCCCGTCAGGCAGTCTTCCCCTAGCCCCCCACCTGCCTCCCTTCTGCCCGTCTAGAAGGGGTTTCCCTCAGCTCTGTCCATGGCACGGGTCACGTACAGTTCAGCCTGGACTCCTCCGGTGTCTTGCCCTTTCTGAAACCCTTGTTCTGGGGCTCGTTCCCCAGCAGGGACAGGTGGGGGTTATGGCGTTCTGTTGCCAGGAAGCCTCCTGAACACTCAAGTGTTTCTCCCACCTTCTCCCCCTGGGACCGTGAGTGCTACCAGTCTATCCACGCACTGTGGCTCTGGTGGGTTCCTTAGGTGTGACTTTCCTGGTGTCCTCTCTGTCTGGCTCTCCACCATCTGATGTAGGTAGCACGTGCAGCAAATTTAAGGAGTTTTTTCCTCCCCCTGCTACCCAGCCATCCAGTCCCCATCTAGGGGGTGGAGACAGCAACCCAGAGCCTTTTCGGGGAGTTCTGTGTTCAGGAGCAAAGGTGGTCATCCCATCCCCTCACAAAGCCATTGTTCTGTGTGGTCTGTTTTGGAAATGATTCTATAGCAATCCTTCCTTCAGTCTGCCTTATTCTTTTTAATGGCTGCATAGTGTTCCACCAAATGGCCTTAAATCCTTTTCTTAACCCATCCTCTACTGCTGGACACTTAGAACGTTTCCCATCATGTTTTGGAAATGCTGCAGAGAGTAAATATCCTTGAACATACATCTTTGCATGCCCATGTGGGGAATTATATGGGAAAACTACCTAGAAATAGAAATGCTGAGTTTATGTCTTCTTAATTTTGGCCATTGCCCAATGTCTCTCCATAGAAGCTGTGCCAGCAGCACTCCCACCAAGCAAATCCTGGCCCCTGTTCCACCCTTTTGGGAGGTATTTCTAATCAGTTTCATTTGGCACCAGGTCACAGAGAATCCAAGCGTGCCGGGACCTAGTACTCACCTTCTCATCCTGTTGTTTTTTTCCTGCCGGGCACTCAGGGTCCTGGGAAGGGCAGTGTGTGAGCCAGGCTCACTCCAGCCTGCCTGGGCCTTGAACCTGCTCACCCTGCTCCTGTCTAGTGCTCGTGTACACCCGGCCTTTCTCCTCTGTTCTCCCTGTGTGGGAAGGGCCTGGCCACCTGGCCTGAGCTCTCAGGTTTAAATAACGGGTCTGAAGAGCAAAATAGGCCGAGGGGTAAATTGCACCATCGTTTTCCTTTCAGCACCTCTGCCAGATCAGACACGATATTGTGCCAAAGGTCAGGCAGCATCTCGGTTCTTCCTGCCCGGTGAAGCCTGGTGCACATGCCCCCAAGGCCAGCGCTTCGCCTGACATGCTGCCCAGGATGCGTCCCTTCCAAGCTCAGCCGCTTAGCCTTGCACACCGCTGGACGGGTCACCGCCAAGCTCAGGGCTGGCTCGTCACTCCCGGGCCCAGAACCTGTTGCTTTAGGATCGAGTCCAAACCCCGTGGCTGGTCCGTCTCCAGCTGTCTCTCCCCGCTGTCTTCACGTAACCTCCTCTTTGAGAGCTCTGTCCAGCCAGCCACGCGGGCGGCCTCACCCCATGCCTCTGTTTTTGCTGTCTCCTCTGCTTGGAATGTCTTTTCATGTGTCCCATGCCTGTGACCCACGGTGCCACCGGCTTCCAGAAACCCTCTCTCCTCCCCTCTTCCCCTCTCCTCCATAGCTGCATTACCCCCCCACACCCCCAGATGGCAACACTGCCCTGCTCTGTTATCACCAGTCACCCCACATCTCTGTCCACTTATGAGCCCCCAGTGAGAGGGGGTGGGATGTGGCTGCTCTGTGGGTGAAGACACCACACACACACACACACACACACACACACACACACACACACACACACACACACACACCCTCCCCACACCACACACACACCATACACCACACCCCCCCACACACACCACACACCACACACACACACACACACGCACCCCTCCCCACACCACACACACACCATACACCACACACCCCCACACACACCCCACACCCCCCACACACACCCCACATACCCCACACACACACCACACACACACACACACCATACACCACACACACATCCCCCACACTCCCCCACACCCCCCAACACACACCACACACACACCACACATACACACACCACACACACCCCCCCACACCACGCACACCCCCACACCACACACTACACACACACCACACACACACATACCACACACACACACCCCACACACACACACCCCACACACAACCCCCCACACACACCATGTACCACACACACCTCACACCACACACACACCCCACACACACACCCCACACACCACACATATACACACCAGATGTACCACACACCCCACACCGCACACACACACCACACACACACACCCCACACCCCCCCACACACACACACACACACACCATACACCACACACCACACACACACCCCACATCACATACACACACACCCCACACCACACACACACACCACACACCACACACACACACCATATACCACACACACACCACACATACACCCCACACCCCCACACACACCCCCACACACCCCACACACACCACACACCCCACACACCACACACACACACACACACCACATACCACACACACACCACATACCACACACACATATACACACCACACACACACACCACACACCCTAGACCACACACACTAGACACACACACCCCACACACAACCCCCCACACACACATCATATACCACACACACCTCACACCACACACACACACACACACACACAGAAATCCACACACACAGAAACCACACACACACACCCCACACACACACCCCACACACCACACATATACACACCAGATGTACCACACACCCCACACCGCACACACACACCACACACACACACCCCACACCCCCCCACACACACACCACACACACCATACACCACACACCACACACACACCCCACATCACATACACACACACCCCACACCACACACACACACCACACACCACACACACACACCATATACCACACACACACCACACATACACCCCACACCCCCACACACACCCCCACACACCCCACACACACCACACACCCCACACACCACACATACACACACACACCACACATACACACACACACCACATACCACACACACACCACATACCACACACACATATACACACCACACACACACACCACACACCCTAGACCACACACACTAGACACACACACCCCACACACAACCCCCCACACACACATCATATACCACACACACTCACACCACACACACACACACACACACACACACAGAAATCACACACACACAGAAACCACACACACACACCCCACACACACCCTACACACCACACATACCACACACCCTACACCACACACACTAGAGACACACACACCACACACACAACCCCCACACACACATCATGTACCACACACACCTCATACCACACACACACACACACACACACACAGAAACCACACACACACCCCACACACCACACACATATACACACCAGATGCACCACAAACCCCACACCGCACACACACACCACACACACCCCCCCACACACACCACATACACCATACACCCCATACCACACACACACCCCACATCACACACACACCCCATATCACACACACACACACCCCACACCACACACACACCACACAGACACACCACACACACACACACACACACACACACACACACACACACACACACGCGGGCTGTCACTCTCCCTGGTCTTGTGCTGTCTGGGAGGCCTCAGGCTGGGCACTCAGATACTTGAGAGCTCTCTGGAATATAAACGAGGTTTCACCAAGACCGAGGCACTGCGGGTGGGAAGCCCCGCTCTCCGAGGCAGCCATTCAGGAAGAGTTAGAGCAGCAGCAGTGGGTGCAGGGGGTCGTTTAGACGCCCGGCTAGTTTGAGGGGGGATGGAGAGGCATCTGGTGATGGCAGAGAAAAGTCTCGGGTGCACGTGGGCTTGGCTGAGCTAGCAGGTGGGCATCTGTCCCCAACCTGGCGCCGTCGTCTGTCTGCCGCTCGTGTGCCGTCCCTCTGGCTTTCTCCCTCTGCTCTGCGCCACCGCCCCGGCGAGGCTGTCCTATGCAGTCACTGTGCTGTGCCCACCTCAAGGGCAGCAGGCCCAGGGCTCCTGTGTACCAGTCTGGCTCCATTCAGTACCTGAAGAGCTGTCGTCTTTATCACATCGTGGAACCAACGAATCCTAGAACTTGAGAGTCAGAACGGATGTTTTAAATGTTACTCTGACTCTTTGGTTTCTAGATGAGAAAATTGAGGTCCAAATAGCTTATGACCTTCGGAAGCACACGTAAAATTAATGGTGATTCTAGGACCTGAGGCCAGATTTCTAGACTCTGCATGTACCTAAACTTTCACAGTGTCTCAGAGTCCTGGTGCTGAGATCGGGACTGTCCCAGCACTGTGGCTGGCCTGATGGAAGTGGTCTGCCAGTGACTGGAAGGCACAAACCTTGGCCGACCGTCAGGGACAGTCGCACAGGTTACGCACTGCGTGCACAGTAGATTGCAAATGACACTGCAGGACTGGCCTTGGCTGTCCATTGTGTACTCTGGCATACATGAATATATATATTCTGGTATATTCTGGATGCTGCCACACCTTCTCTTGGCTCCTGGGAGCCCACTCTCAAGGCTTAGCTGCAGGAGTCAGACCCAGCCTTGTTCCAGATCCCACTGCTTCTTTAGACCGTCAGCATATGATTGTTGAGGAGCTTTGCATGCTAGGGTTTCGCGAGGGGGCTGCCTGGCACGTTGTGTGACATCACAGCACTGGGGCCTACTGTAGATTCTTCAGGAGTATGTTTGATATGTGGTTTTCTGTAAACTCTAATGAACAGGAAGGTATTCGGAGTGGTGTCAGAAGGCTTTGCCTGGGGGACCTCAGGTCCTGGCCTCGACTGATAACAGGTGTCAGTGGTTTGCCCAGAGGACTGGTTGGTGGTTCTCCCAGAAAGCTCTGCTCAGTCCACCGGCTCATGATCTCATTGTCACCTGGAGCCGCCCTCCCAGTGACAGGTCTCACTCTCTGCAGAAGCGCGTGTGTGCCTCTGAAGGGAGCGTTGCTGCTGACGCCTCTGCAGTCTTAGACCCTCCCTCCGGGGGCCCATTCCCTCAGCCCTGCAGCGCCCATAGCCGCCTGCCCGTGCACCCAGAATGAGTCCTTCCCTCGGTGCCACTCAGCCTCCTCCTCACAGAGGCCGTGGTGGACTCCAGCGTCTGGCTGTGTCATTTGCCTGCTTTCTAGGAAGGGTCTCTTTTTAGTTGGGTCAGTTTGTCTGGACCCATGGTTGGGGACAGATGCAGACTGCTCCAGGTCCCTGGGGACCTTTGGAAGCAGGGCAAACCAGGGTGCAGTCCCCAGGGTGTTAGGAGGAGCAGGTGAGCCCACAGCCTTTCCTGGTGTTTTTAGTGTTTCCCTGAGCTGACCCCACGTGCAGGTGCCTGGCCTCACGGTGGAACCACCAGGCTAAAGGCCTCAGCTTGGCTTTGCAGAACATGAGAAAGGCTTATTACTTTTTTTCCTTTTAACATAAATTTTAAAAGAAAGTTTTCAGATCTGAGAAAATATAATTTTTTTTTGCAAGTCACAGAATTAGTTCATGACACCAAGAGTTGAAGACCCTGGGGCCCTCGATTCCCAATACAGTTTTCTTTCCACTAAACTATCATGACTTGATGCTTAAGGAAAGGTTCTGCCTCACCTCCTGGTTATCTGTGGGCCCATGTTAAGACTGCCCAGTCTTTTCTGTTTTATGTAAATAAATAATGGAAAGTTCTAAAAAAATTTCTAAAAAAAAATGAATGAACCTGAGTGACCTGGGCTTGCAGCTAGAACTGAGATGCTTCTTTTTGTTTACCCAAGTTTACCACCCCTTGTTTCACTGAGAGAGCTCTAGAGCCAAAGGGCATGGATTCAGATCCTAACTTGGCTACTTCCTAGTTGGGAGAGCCTGGGCAAAGTACTGAGGGTCTCTGAGCCTCAGTTTCTCTGTCTGTCCAATGGGGCGGCTCATAGGACCTATTGCATAGGGTGGTTGTGACGAATAAAAGGTCAGTTCCTGCAAGATGTAGGACATCTTGCTGAGTGTTTAAGTTAGCTGCTATCACGATTACTGTTGTAACTGTCAATAATAATAACACATCCTAGCATCCTGCCAGGACCCCCATCGTGATATCAAGACCAGAGGAACCAGAAGCTTCCTGGCTTTCACCCACCACTTGGCGTGGAAGGAGCCCGCTAAACGGCCAGGCTTTGTGGCATCAGCTCAACCATCCGGGCTCAGGTCATGCTCTCAGGAAGAGCCAGAAGGAGTGAGATTATGCTGAGTAAGCCCAAGGTCACCTCCGTTCCCGTAAAAACCCCCACAAGTAATTTTTAACAGCCACAAGGAAGTAATTTCAGTTCTTCCTCAGTGTTCGTTTGGTGGCTGTTAACTGAAATGCAGACCTTGACTCCTGAGTTCCTGGGAGTCTGCCTGGAGAGTGTGTTCTGTGCGTGGCATGTTGTCTCTCTGATGCCGATGCTTATCTGCTTCTGGAACCATGTGATGACCCAGATTCCGAAATCCCCCTGGGGTCACACAGAAGGTTGTTGTCACTCCCAAGGGGTCACCGCCACTATCGGTTGATAGCTGCCAGGGCCGTGGTGGGGCTGGAATTGGGTCCCATTTTCCTTTTTGATCCACTTCACGTGGGAAGTGGAGTCCTAGACAGGGTGAGCACCAGGCAGGCCACAGTGCAGAGCAGGAGCTGCAGCCAGAGCCTTGCTGCTTAGTCCAATGCTTGCTTCCCAGCTCACCCACGCCCCCTTAGGAGCTGAAGTACATCACACATAGAGAAAAGTGTACATGTTGCCAGCACTTTGATGACTTTTTGCCACAGAGATAGGCCATGTACCTAGCACCCCATCAGCCAGAAGAGCAGTGCCATTCCCCTGAGCCTGGCCCAGCCCAGCCCTGCCGGCTCTGCCCTGCCCCGCCCCGCCCCGCCCTTCTCTGTCCTCAGCCTCGGGCAGTGAGCTGCCTTCCTACGCAGAGCTCCTGTGTCCTCCCACGTGACATCCTCTTCCCAGGGTGGGGGACAGGGCCGCTGGAGGAAGGAGGCTGATTACCAAACCAAGAGATGGACTTTCTCCAGCCAACTGGGTGCTGTCAAATCCCTTGTTTCAGGAATGGCTTCCAACCTGGTTCCACCCCCCCACCCCCACCCCCGAGCTGGCCACTTTTCCTGGCCAGCAGGAGTTTTTCTGAAATTCTTCTAAAAGCTCCGCTGTCTCTCCCTCCAGGCTGCAGGTTAACGTGCAGAGTGCTTGGTGAGGGAGCAGGCACTTAGCTCACCCAGCCCTGCACGTGCTCCCCTGTTAGCATCCACGTGCTGTCCTCTATCCAGCCTCCATGGAGGTTGGAAGCACCCCGAGGACAGGGCCTCCGGCTCCTCCCACTGTGGAGCTTGCCTCGGTGTCTGCTGGGCGTGACTGCCCAGGAAACCACCTTTCAAACAGCCAGCCACCTGGAGACCCAGTAGGAGACCGCTCATTCGTGGGAGGTCCGGGCAACTCCCAGCCTCTCCATGCTCCTCCCCATCTCTGGCCCCAGGCTTTGGTCTGTTTGCTGTTCTAGAACTGCCCAACTCAGCTATGCACAGTTGAAGGCCAAGGCTTATGGAAGCCCAGCCTCGCAAGTGGGGAAGGCAGGATTGTACCGAGTCTGGCAGCTTCAGCTCTGTTAACACGTGTAACCTCTTCCCAGCAGTGACCTTTGCTTGACAGAGAAGGAAGCTGAGGCCCAGGGAAGAGCCGGATGCCCAACTTGCTGTACGGTGGCGCTTCTTCCATCCCAGCTCCCCCAACCCTCAGAGGCGTAGATTTCCATCTGTCCATCATGTTTTTGTGGGGTTTATTGCCTGTATTTTTCGTATCATATCTCAGAAACCATTGTCTGATCCAAAGTCTCAAAGATTTACACAGATGTGTTCTTCAAAGATATTTACAGTTTTAGCTCTTACCTCATATGATTTTTTATGTAAAGAAATACTTGTGAACCACTTTATCCAGTGGCCTGCATGTAGCCAGTCCTGGGAAAATAGGAACTGCAAGCATTTCGAATTATGATCAATTATTTTATTGATTATCATCTTTACCCTGTCATCTCTCATTGTGTTTCCCATCTGGGTGGCTGCCTCCTACTCCTTCCTGAAAGTTCGTGTTGCTGTTTGAACTCATTTCTGGCACAGTTGGGGGATGGGGAGTTGAAGATGGAGGATTTCTTCATTACTTCCCCCACTCCCCCATATCCCCCAAACTTTTTTTCCTTTTTTCAAGTTGATTTATTTTTAATTGGAGGATAATTGCTTTACAGTATTGTGCTGGTTTCTGCCATACCTCAACATGAATCGGCCACGTGTACACATGTCCCCTCCCCCTTGAGCCTCCCTCCCACCTCCCTCCCCACCCCTAAACATTTTGTTTTGGAAAATTTTAAAATGCTTGAGAGGCTGTGGCAGTGTCCTTCCCCGTCCATCACTGGCTTTACCGGCCAGCAGCTTGTGGGGCGCTCCGCTCTCACCTGTGTCTCACCTACTTCCCTCCCCTACCCCCTGCACCTGGTCACTGTGAAGCAACTCCCAGACATCGTGTTTAATCTGTAAATTGTTTTAGTACACATCTCTAAAATATGAGTCACAACTTTCTCTTTTTTTCATTGAACTAGAGTTGATTTACAATGTGTTGATTTCTGCTCTGCAGCACAATGTAGAGCATATGCGTATGATGTTATACATATATATATATATATATATATATATATATAATCTTTTAAATTTTTTTCCCATTACGGCTTATCACAGGCTATTGAATATAGTTCCCTGTGCCCCTGCTGCTACGTCGCTTCAGTCGTGTCTGATTCTTTGCATCCCCATGGACTCTAGCCTGCCAGGCTCCTGCGTCCGTGGGATTCTCCAGGCAAGAATACTGGAGTGAGTTGCCATTCCCTTCTCCAGGGGATCTTCCTGATCCAGGAATCGAACCTGGGTCTCCTGCATTGCAGGCAGATTCTTTACCATCCAAGCCTCCAGGGAAGCCCCAGTTCCCTGTGCTGCCACTCTCTAAAGAGACCTGTGGCATTTGGGAGAAGTGGCCCAGAGCCCTGTTACCTCCTGCCAATCCCAGGGGCGGGTACTGGGCGCCTCGCCTGCTGCCCCTGTGAGGAGCAGGCAGCTGGGCTCCATCAGGAACCGAGCTGCCCGGGAGGGTGGCTGCCTGCAGCCTGGGCTGCCATGGGTGGGGATCGTGTCGTGCCCCGAGTGTCCATGGGGCCAGCCTGGGGCAGCCCAGTTGCTCACCCCCAAGTGCAGAGCTGACCTGGCTCCTCAGTCTGCAGGACGGGGCAGGGCACAGCAGTCTCAGAGGCCTCCCATCAGGTTGGGCCCTAAGACTCCTTATGCCTCAGAGTCATGCGCATCCTTTTGTTAAATTTCTACCAACTCTTTTTTTTTGTTTTTTTGAATTTTTATTTATTTTGGTTGCACCATGTAGCTTGCAAGATCTCAGTTCCCCCACCAGGGACTGAACCTGGGCCACGGCAGTGAAAGCACCGCGTCCTAACGATTAGACCCTAGGGAACTCCCCATCCCCTTTTCATATCTGTCATCTCCTCGTTGTCCACGCAGTTTCCTGAGAGAGGTTTTATTCAGAATGTACATTTACCCACAGGAAAGGGAACATCAGAGATGTAATTCCAGGTTCTTCTTCACGGACATAGAGTGACAGAGGTGGGATTCGAACTCAGGACTCCCACCTGCGTTTTGTCTTCAGAGGAGAGCAAATCCTCGTGTTGCACTTCTGCTCCTTTCCAGGCTGTATATGTGGAGGAAACAGGATTTCCTGTGTTCATCTCAGTCCTCTCTTTCGTCTCAGATTCTCTGTGGGGAAAGCTCGACCCCAGCCTGCCTCCTCCTCAGCCCAGCAGAGAGCCAGGTGCCCCTTTCAGCTTCACAACTCCTTGGGCCTTGGGGGCATCTGGCTGGTCTATGCCCCTTTGTCAGTACTACCTAAACCTCCCCCTGGCCCTGCTGACCCCAGGCTGTGTATTTCTGCATTTCTTTTGCCTTGACTTCTCAAAGCCAGACTCCCCCTCGTTAATTTCCAGAATCCCTTTCTAGGTGTTCAAGACAGGCCTTCTAACAGAAATGTGTTTACCATTTGCCATGGAGATGGTTTGGGCCTTTATTCCTCCAAGTGGTGATAAAATGATACTGAGCGCTCACCCTTCCAGCAGTTTGTTTGGTAATTCTAAGAGACTTGTGAAAAATGCATGAGGCCCGCGATACAATAGATAAGCTGAAAGGCTTGGAAGAAAATCCGCTTGTGGATAGTGGGGTGATTGGAAAAACTCCTTCTTTGTCCTGAAAAGATCGTGTTCAGGAATAATTCTTCTGTTAATCCTGATGCTTTCATCCCGGGTCCAAAGCTTGTTGGCGCCTGCTTGTCAGATCCTTCCCACTTTGGTTTCTTCTAGCATCTTTGGCTTCGGTTCACGTCTTAATGAGCCCAAGTTCTCTCTATAGAGGCCACTGCCCTAAATGAACAAAAGTGGGACCAGAACAAGCTTTGTGTTATCTGGCAACTGTGTGGACAAGTCTTCTCGGTACTGCAGTGGGGACATTAGAGGGGAGAGGGGTCCTGGTTTACTGGACCTTGCTGGTTGGGGGAGAAGTGGGCCAGCCTGGCGGAAGCAACGTCTCTGATGCTGCCTCTCCTTTGAAGGAAGGCAGGGAGCCTGTGTGTCCCTGCTGTTAGCCTCATGTGTGGCCTTGAAGCATGCCGCATAAACACCGCTCCTAGGCTTCTCCAGCTTAGACTCGCAACTCACAGATGTGGAAATTGAGACGAGAGATGCCACGTGGCTCATCCAGGGTGACAGTGGGAGATGACGGCAACCGGGGGCCAGGGTTTCTTGGTCCCTCTCTCTTCCCTCTGTGCCAGGCTGCTCCCTGCAGGTTCGGGGATGGGGAGGTGGGCAGTGGTGGTGGGGGCATCACGAACTTTTAGTTCATAACTCAGAACGTGAATACGTCAGCCAGATCGGGTAGGGGAAACCCTCGAAGGCTGTCATTTGTCCATTGCTGTTTGCAGGACAGGATGCCGCTGTGGGTGATGCGAAGTTTGTTGAGTGGATAACCTTTTCTTTTGCTTTAATCCTTAGTGTAGAGTTTAATCTGCTTTAATTGAATCATAAAGTTTGTGTGTGTGCCTGTTAAGTCGCTTCAGTCATGTTTGACTCTTTGTGACCATAGGGAACGTAGCCTTCCAGGCTCCTCTGTCCATGGGATTCTCCAGACAAGAACACTGGAGTGGGTTGCCATGCCCTCCTCTAGGGGATCTTCCCGGCCCAGGGATTGAATCTCTTAGATTCACCCTTCAAACTGTATTTAAAAAAAAATATTTCAGCATTTCATTTTTATTTATTTTTATAATTAATTTGTATTGGAGTCTGTGTAGTTGCTTTACTTGAGTGGATGACCTTAAGGACATTGGTCTGATTGCTATCATATATGTCGGTCTTGGTATCTCCCGAGTGACAGGCTCTGGTGTCAGTATAGGCCTAGTTACGAGGGACACACTCTGGGGAAGGAACCGTGCCGACAGGGAGAGTTGTCTCTGGGGATCTGGCAGCAGAGAGGTACCGGCGCACGGGTGAGGCCGTGGCCATAGGAGAGAGAACGGCCCCTTGGCCTGAGATAGACCTGAGATAGGCCCTGGATAGACCTTCCTGAAGGACACCTCTGAGCTCATCCCCCTGTCCCCTCTGGGTCCAGACGCGGGCTCTGCCTTACCAGCGCTGGCCTGTCTGTGTGAGCCGGGCAGCAGGCCAGGCTCTCAGAAAGAAGAGGCATGAAGGCAGCTTCTCTTCTGCACTTGGGTCTGCAGACGCGTGCTGGAGAGGACCTTCCGGGGCAAGAGTGTATAGGCCCCGTGGACCTCACAGGTGTGAGGATGGAAAGACGGCCTTCTCAGATGTGTGTACTGGCCACCGCCCGGGAGCAGAGACATTAAAAAAAAAAAAAAAATTCAAAGACACCAATGAGCCCATCACCAGATACTCTGGTATGGAGCACCAGGCGGGTGCAGATTTCAGAGAGAGAGATATGAATCTCTGGCTTTTGTGTTGAGAGCTCTTAAAAATGATTCCTAGGAACCAAAATAGGTTCACTGGGAAAAAAAAATCCAAATGTGCACTCTTTGCTGATAAGGTTTGCTAGAAAAGAAGCATTATGGCTTTTCCCCTGGCCCCTGCTGACCTCACAGAGGGAGCTTGTGGAGTTGGAGGGAAGGGTGAATTAAGCGGGTGTGTTTATTCCCTGGGGATCCCACAACAAGTACCATAGACAGAGCGGCCTAAAACAACAGAAGGTTATTCTCTCAGGTAAGGAGGCTGGAAGTCTGAAGTTAAGTTGTCTCTGGGGTTGGTTCCTTCTGAAGGGCCTGAGGAGGGGAGGCTCATGGTGGCTGCCGCCATCCTTGCCTTGCAGCTGACCTCACTCACGGTCTCCATCTTCACACAGCCCTCGCCCTGTGTGTCTGTGTCCCCATTTTCCTTGTCTTGAAGATACCAGTTGATGGATGAGGGTCCATCTGCATCCAGTATGACCTCACGTTAACTTGATTCCCTTGTGGCTCAGCTGGTAAAGAAGCCGCCTACAATGCAGGAGACCTGGGTTCGATCCCTGGGTTGGGAAGATCCCCTGGAGAAGGGAAAGGCTACCCACTCCAGTATTCTGGTCTGAGAATTCCATGGACTGTATAGTCCATGGGGTCTCAGAGTCAGACATGACTGAGTGACTTTCACTTTCATTAACTTGATTCCATCTCCGAAGACATTCTCTCCAGACATGGTCACGTTCACAGGGAGCAGGAGTTAGGACGTGAACAGATCTGGGGGTGGGCGTGCACAGTTCAACCCACAGTAACAACAGCTGGTGAATGGCCTTCCTTACACCCAGCCTCCTCTCTGAGCCCATCTCCTGTTATGCCAGTGTCCCTCACTTTCGTCTTTAGCATCATAGAGGTTTAGGGCCAGAGGGATGGTCTCTTCTACTTTGTCTGCCTGATAAGCTGCTCTCCCCTGACTGACTTGGGGCTCCTCGAGTCACAGAGGTGCCCCATGGCAGGGCCACGATCCCTGTGTTTTTTTTTTTTCCCCTGGAAACATCTTCCTGTGTCTTTTGTTGAATTCCTGTTACAGATAATGGTTTCTTGTTCTTCATGTGCCTTAATGTTATTTCCCCGAGAAGACTGTAAAGACTAATAAAGACTGTAGAGACTAAAGTTATCACAGTTCTGCTTGCCTGTCCATGGTCTACTGTCAAGCTAGTGGGTATTAATAAGCACTTGTTGGAGTGGGCGCCCGAGGGTGAGGTGGCTGGCCCATGTCACGTGTCTCATCACCTTCTCACAGACCTACAGAACCCTGGCATCCTACTCTCCCCGGCCTTGCCTCAGAAGCCTTCTCAGGGCAGGGTCCTGGCCACTCTCACTGAGCGTAACCCACCCCGGGAGCAGGTCTGGTTTCCCAGCTGATCAGAACCCAGTGGTTCTCCTTTTCTCAGCTCTAGTTTCTCAGTTTGGGCTCTGTTTTGAGCTTGGCTCCATCAGGCCTGTCTCCTTCAGATCTTAGGATGACTGCTCCCAGCTGCCTAGTCTCCCAGCTTCCTCTTGTCCTCCAGGAGGGAGCGTGTCCCAGCATTCCCAACAAGAGTGCTGAGCCTACCTCTGATTGGATGGACTCTGGTCACATGTCCTCTACTGAGACAGCAGCCGCAGGAGGTGGAAAGCGCTGATTGGTCTAATCAAAGTCATGTGATCCCAATGGGGCTAAGTGGATGGAGCCTGTGTCCTGAGACCAGGTGATGCCTCAGCCAGAAGTCAGGCCTGGTGGGAGGTCGGAGAACAGAGGAATAGATGCAAGGAGGGCACGCGAGATGAAATCTTGCTTGTCAGCTCCGTTTCAGCATCAGTCTCCCTTCTCTAACCAGAAGAAGTGTGTTTTCCTTCCAGGAATACATTGATGCCCACCCGGAGACCATTGTCCTGGACCCTCTTCCTGCCATCAGGACCCTGCTTGACCGGTCCAAATCCTATGAGCTCATCCGGAAGATCGAGGCCTACATGAAAGGTACGTACTCGAGTGGCTTGGCCCTGATGGCAGTCGGCCCACCTCGTGGACATAAGGTGGTCCTTGCATGGGTGAGAGATGAGGTCTGGTCTTTTTAAGCACTTTGACACAGGAAGCAGTTGTACATTCTGGGGAGGGCCTTTCCTTCTGCCTCCGTGACTGGCAGAGTTAGGTAGTGAAAGCCCCAGGGTGCTTTTTGGGAGAGTAGCTCCAGCCACTTCAAGACAGATTTGTTTTGTTGTCTTAAACCCATGCGTGTGATGAAATATCCAGATAACACAGTGGTTAGAGAGCAGAAGCGTGTGAACAGCTCAACGGCAGACAGGCAAGGGGAGTTATGTAACCGGGCAAAAGAGACAAACAGAGAAATTAGAGGCCTTTAATCAAACGCGTGGAGATAGGTCATGTGGCGGCTGGACCTCTCGGGGGTACGTGTTGTTCTCGCAGGCTGGAGCCTCCCTCTTAGCTGCGGGAGTATCTCCTGCCAGCTGCCGGCTCCTGCCCCAGAGGACTCACACTCCCCGCGTCCCCGGGCAGGGCAACACCAGAGATGTCAGACCGCTTTCCCAAGGTGTCTGTTTATGTGAGAAGGGCGTTTCAGAAAGATTCACGCTCAGTAAGCTCTTAATTCTCTGCCTGGTCCACACAGTCCCTGCATAGAGTTCTTAAAAAAAAAATTTTTTTTTAAAGTGCTTTTCCTGGGCCCTGGGACTGGGTGAGGATTCATCTCTGAGAAGGGAGAGGCAGCCCCATTCCTGCTATCTAGGTCCTGTGTGTGTGGCCTCAGGGGCTGCCTTGAACCCTGACCAGGGTGGTGAGTTGGCCCCAGGTGTGTGTGGTTCATGTGATGCTGGGTGCCTTGGCTCACAAGACCAGCATGGCAGATAGGAGCAGCGTTTTTTGGGTATGTCCTGAGTGCCCAGCACTGGGCTTAGCCTTCCTCTTACCTTCTCCCTGCTGGTGCTCATCAGGGTGGGCCGGGTCATCCTCCCTGGGTGGCAGAGGAGGTGCTGAGAGGTTCACTGATGTACCAGCATCACACAGCCTGGAAACCACCCAGTCAGAATCTAGCCAGGCCTCTCCCCCTCAGACTCCCCGGCTCCTAACACCTAAGTTTGACTTCCATGCCTGTAGTCAGAGGGCCCTGGATCTAGTCAGCCCCTGGCGTGGGTGCTGTCGTGGACCCTGGCCAGGGGAATCAGTGCCTGCTTGGTTCTCTGCTCTGCGCAGGAGCTGGGTACTGGACCTGGCCATCCTGGAAGAGGCCTTAAGGCCCCTTGCTCTGGGTGGCTGGCCTTTGCCAGGAAGCACAGGGCATGGGCATGAGCTTGGGCAAATGCCGGGAGATGGTGAGGGACAGGGCAACCTGGCGTTGCTGCAGTCCGTGGGGTCGTGAAGAACTGGACATGGCTGGGCAACTGAACAACAACACAGAGCATGGACATAACTTCCTAGAAGGGCCCAAAGCAGGCAGGCTTCTTCAGCACACCAGCATCCTTCCATCCGTGGGTCTGGAGTGATCAGTGACCGTGTCAATTTCTGTTCTCTTTGCATTCTTTCCCTGGGTCCAACCAGTACTCCTAGAGGAGAAGGAAGATCCGTAGTGATGTTTTGGCCAAACAATGCTAGAAAGGAAATCTGCCTCTTCCTAGGAAGAGTGTACATTGGATGCCAACCATTTGTGAAGGGACAGGAGATGACCGTAAAGATGAGAAGGCCCAGTTAATGGGCAGAGTTGCAGGTCAGCAGAGGCAACACATCCATTAGAAGAGTGATGCTTTCTGATGGGATTAGGGAGGGTACCGCTGAGAGGGCTTTTTAGAGCAAAATGCTCAGACTTTGAGGAGGGGACAGACTAAGGCTGGTTACAAATCTTGCTGCCTTGTGGTCTTGGCCAAGTCACTTGCCCTGACCTTGGCTGTTTTCTGTAAGATGGATAAAAGTAGTTTATCCACAGGGCCCAGGGTCGGAGTACCTGGGATGATGTCTGAAGTGCTCTTAGCTCGGGCCTTAGCCCATGGGGTCACCCATCAGTGGGGTCCACTCTTCCTGCTCCTGTTACACTGGAAAGGGCTGAGCTGACTGGATTGGCTCTTAAGAGTCTGTCTCTGTTTTTTTGAGCAGAGAAACGGCTGGGGGTCAAAGTGAGCCTGGATCTAGTGTGTGAGCGCGTGGGGGTGAGACTGCAGGGTGCATAGGAAGCAGGGCTAACTCTCGGGAGGGCGAGTATTGAGGGGGTGACAGCCTGGGCCTCCCAGACAGGGCAGAGGTGTGAGCAAAGCAGGGAAGGGGCTGAAGTGGGTACTTGTGTCAACTTGTGGACCACCGGTCAGGGGTGGGGGGACCCCATTCATGAGCAGCCTTTGAAGGTATGTGAGTTGGTGAGTGAGACGAGGATGCATGTTAGACAGGCAGTGCAGACACGGCCTAGGGATGGCTCTTGATGGCCATCACCTGTATCCTGTTGTGGAGGGTGACCCCCACAGGTGTGAGGGGCGGGTGACTGGCCCCCACTGGGGACACAGGACAGACCTCACTCAGCTCAAACACAAGAGAGGTCAGCGCGGGGTGTCCCGCTAGAGGGCCCAGCGAGAACTTGTTGACCCAAGTCTCAAGACCGGCTTGGTCCTGGGCCAGCAGGAATTGTGTGGGTGGGCCGTGACCGCTGCGCCCGAGGTTTTCCTTATCGTGCACGCCAAGCTGGGCTGGTGTTCTTCCAGGAGGGTAGGCAGCGGCTGGGGCTTCCTGGAGCCTTTTCCTGCCCACCCCGGGCAGTTCACTGCTGGCTCCCACGTCCCGTCCTCCAAGGCGAGGGTGCGTCTGTGAGATGCAGAGCACCTTCTCTGGGAAGTGCATCCCCGGCCGCCCCCTCCCTGCTCCCACTATTCCTGGAGGCCCTGCAGTAAAGGGCTCTAATTGCCTTCTAAGTTCCTCAGTTGCAGCCGTCCAAGTGACACTGCTTTTGTGTTGGGAGAAGGGGCTTGGCAGAGGCTCCTGGGAGGTGTCACCACCGCCCTGTGCCAGGTGGCTCTCCCTGTCCTCAGAGAGCCCGGATGGCCACAGAGAAGACAGGGCGGTATGGAGGAGGCGTTGCAGGGAGGGACCAAGGCCCGCTGCTCTGCAGTGGGGGTGGCCCAGTGGGCTGACACTCGTGGGCAGGGTCCCCCAGGGAGAGCAGAGCCCTGGACTGAGGCGGCCATCCATCTGTGTGCAGAGCATCAGCTGCGGGGAGCTCCCAGCCTCACCTGTCTGAGGACCTCGGCGTGCTTGGCACCATCTCAGTTCCATGCTCCCAGAGTTCATTGTTTCTAATTCAGAGCTTGCCGGGGGACGCTGGCTCCTTCCTGCCTCGGACCTGTCCGTCCCAAACCCACAAACAGTTGCTGCCACAGTAGAGACCTGGGGGAGGGTGGATTAAATGAGAGGGGCTTCGTTTCTCTCTCACATAAAAGCCCAAGTTTCCCTAGCTCCTTTGTTCTTCTGGTGTGGCCCCTCCTGGTCCAGGGTGGTGCGGAAACTCTACCAGCCACACCCACAATCTAGACATTAGGACAGAGAGGGACTAAGAAAGAGGAAGCAAAGGGAAACAGCTCTGGGTATCTTTTAAGGGAAAGTTCTGGAAGCTACGGTGATGCTCTGTTCACATCTCAGTGGCCAGAACTGAGTTACCTACTGAGGTGCAAAGGATCTGGGGACTGTGGTCTTTATTCTAGGCAACTGTGTGCCCAGCTAACATACAGCATGAGGTCGGTAGGCTTACAGAGGGACCCACCCCAGGGTTCTTGGGCCACAGGTTTCCCACATGGATGATGCCTTCTGGGCGGGGCTGCACCCACACCTTTTACCAGAGGCACAGATGGCCTTGAACTTGGATCCAGTTCAAGCTGAGGACAGGAGCTTCCTGGAGGTTGAACATTGCCTGCTGCAGGCCTGAGGGGAGGTGGGGAGGCTGAGTCACCAGCCAGGATTGCTAGACTTGCATCTGCAGGCGTTGTCTCTCACGGGCACCTGCTTTGCTGCTCAGGGCTGGGATTTTGAGGCGGAAGTCCAGAGCCCGAGGCCTGGCCCTGCTGCCCCAGGCCACACAGTCCCAGGTGAGGCTCTTGCCGGCTCCTAAACTGGCTGGAGCAATGGCTGAGAAAGCTGGGCTGTGACTGATGAGGTGGGTGTGTGTCCTTGGCCCCAGGGCAGCAGGCGGTGGAGGGTCTCAGACCACCTAGTGGAGGGCGCAGAGGCCCTTCCAAGACGGCTGTGGGTGCAAGGCAGCTCCCCGGCAGCTCCCGCACATGCATGCTCTGGGGGTGACAGATGGCCATCGGATGCTGGGCCTCCCCAGGGATGGGGGTTGCCCTCTGCAGATCGAGCATCTCTGCCTGTGGGTTTTGTGGGAATTTAATCAGGACTCATCTTGGAGGCCATTTGGGGGCTAAGTTAAATTGGAATAATCTAGACACCAAGCAAAGAGAACATAACTTGCTGAAGAGCCTTGGAAAAATGATCCCTGCAGAGCAGCTGCCTCGGGTGGGTGGGTGTGGTCGAGCCAGGGGGCTCTCACTCAGGGTTGGGGCCTGGCTGTCCGCCCTCGGGGGAGCTGCACAGAGCTGTTGGTGGGAGAGGAGACAGCGAGAGAGGCCTTGGAGTCGAGGCGCAGGCCCCGGGTCTGCCTGCAGCCCCTGTGTTGTGCGGCTTGCAGGTCCCTATTCCTCTGGGGCCACTTTGTCAGCACTCAGGTAGCTGACCCTGGTGGCACTGGGTGCATGCCAGGCCCTGTATTAGCTAATTTAATCCTCACGATGACCCCCGTGAGAAAGGCACTACGGTTACCCCCCAGAGCGGTGCGGTTACTGGTGTCCCTTGAGTCTAATTGGCTCAGGCCACAGAGCTGCTGCGTGCAGAGCTGGAATCTGAACCCACGGCCTTGGGGTGTCGTCTTGGCCAGTGGTTCCTGAATCCGGCTCCTGGCCCCTGCGTGGACTGCCTCTCTTCACCTTTGCTTGGGTTGAGGACTCCGTGGACTTGCTCGGGGCTCTGGCCCTGCTCCCGGGTGCCCCCTGGTGTCCATGCCATGACATTGTCCAGACAGGGTCCCTGCTTCGGTCATGGAGTCTCTGCCTCCTACAGTTTATTGAGGAAACAAAAGTTCTGTCCTTTTTGAAGTTAGTGACACGTGGTAGTGGAAAAGAACAGGGTTTGGCACTGGCGAGCCTGGGCTCAAATCTCAGCCCTCCCCGTGTGGCCTGGGCAGTCACTGGGCCTCTCTGAGTTGTGTGCTCATCTGTGATGCAGGGGTTGCCTTCCTTCAAGTAGGGGGAGGGGTGGTGGCAGCGGAGGGCGTGAGGAAGGCCTGGCCCTCCCTGCCCGCTGCAGGGGGTGTGGCCCAGAGCTGGCGCCCAGGTGCTCTCAGCTCCTCTCCTTGGTCCCACAGGGCACCCAGGGCTTGGGTGGGAGGCACGTGGCAGAGCTGGTGGTTAGTAGGAGGGCCTGGAATCCTGGAGGATGAAGAGGAGAGTGGTGTAGCCCCTGAGGACCGTTGCTCCCGAGTCAGGATCAGCCCTGCTTTTGTGCAGGAGGCTGGAGTTTTGGATGAACCCGCCAGGAAAATGCTTCACACAACACCTCGAGAGTGGGCTTGTGAGGAGCTGACCCCTGAGACAGCTACCTGCCCTTCCCCCAGGTGTCGGCCTGCCCACCCCACAGGACCGGGATCTGGTGCCAGGGAACCTCCAGCTCAGTCCAGGGCTCTTTCTGGGGGAGCCACACCTCCAATGTTTAGCCCTTTCCACCTTATGGGTCCCCCTCCTTGTTTTTGTTGTGCTTCTGAGAAGAGGCCTGCCCCATGCAGCACACCCCAGGAACTGCTGGACTGGAAGGCCGCTCTCCCCCAGGCCTGCACAGTAACTGGTCCTGAGTCCCCTCTGTCAGCACGCAGGGCCCTGATTGTTGGTGACTCAACCTGTTGATCCCCTTCCTTTCTTCTCAGAGGCCGCCTGTCTCAAATATGGAATCCATCCTTCCAGGCCCTTCTCGTACATGTGCAAATACATGTGTGCTTAAAAAGAAAAAAAAGAAACACCATCCTATTACTTGTGTTCTCATATAACTTGCTTTTTCTCCACTGAATATATGTCTTGGCTTCTTTCCATGTCAGCCCACAAAGATGAAGAGAAGTAGATCTGATCTCCCCTTTTGATGGCAACATCATATTTCAGCATGTGAATGGGAAAAAAAATCATAGTTTATTCAATTATATTGACTTCAATGAGTCATTCCAGTTTGATTTAGATTTTTTTCTTTTAACCGACTGAGCTGCAGTCAACACAGGTCTCTGCAGAGTTCTGTAAAATTAATCCCTAGAAGTGGAATTTCCCAAAGTCTACTGTAAACATCTCTCACCTTGTGGATATTGCTGGACTGTTCTTCAAAACGTTTGAACAAATTTTTCGCCCCATTGTACACGGCTGCTGGAGAAATGATAACTGTCTGACTTTCATTTACATTTTTTCTGTTATTGACAAGATTGCACATTGCTTCATGGGTCTGTTCGCCCTTTGCATATCTTCTAGGTGTGAATCTTTTCACGTTAGTTGCCCATTTTCTCTTGGGTTGGTGGTCTTTTTCTTATTCATTGGTTAGAGCCACTTTGGGGATTAAGGATATTGTCTCATTTTTTCTTTAAGATTTTTTTTTATGTGGACCATATATAAAGTCTTTATTGAATTTGTCACACTGTTGCTTCTGTGTTATGTTATGGTTTTTTGACCAGGAGGTATGTGAGATCTTAACTCCCCAACCAAGGATCGAACCCGCACCTCCTGCCTTGGAAGGCGAAGCCTTAACGAGTGGACCACTGGGGAAGTCCCATGTGTCATTGTTTTAAAATATGGACTGTTTCGTTGCTGGCAGCTTCATCTTTGCACTGGGCCAAGCTAACATTTTCTATTCTGCTTTTAGAATGTGTATAGCCAGAGAGAGCACTTCAAATATTTTTTAAAACGGTCTGAAAATGAAAAGGGTTGCTGCGTTTTGGGAGTCAGAGCTGAGTGGGGCAGCAAGCCTTTGGGTCCGGAAGGGGCCATAAATCAGTGCAAACAGCTGCCACAGCATTAATCCGCGTTTCCAGCAGCCGTTTCCATAAGCTGGAACGGGACTCAGGAATGTCCCTGTCTCCGCCAGCCCGTGTCTGGCTTCCTCGCTCCTGGCCTCGAGCATGCCTGGGGCAAGTAGCACTGTGTCCCCTCAAGATGAAACAGGTCGTTAGCTGAGTCAGACGGGAGGGAGACTGCTTGTCCAGCTGACCAGGACCATATCAGACAGGGCCTGTCAGACCTGTGGCCTTTGTTCCCGTCTATCTGTGCCCAGAAGCCACCCCCTCCAATAATTTCAAGCTGGTTCCCCACAGCAAGCCTGTCGCTGGCGAGCCGAGGGTCAGGCTGCTGGCAGGGACTGGCAGCCGCAGCTGGGCCTAAGGGAGGCCCTTCAGAAGCCGCCAGGGAGCAGGGCAGGGACTGCAGCCACTACTGAAATGCCCCCACCCACTGCCTAGTGTCTCCAAATAGCACCTGAAGGTCCCCTTTTGAAAACTCTTAGTGACCAAGCCTATGAGTTTCCCATTCACAAGCTGAGTGACTTTCAGGAGCTTCACCCCGGCCTGCGCTTGTTATCTCAGGGTTTGGTAGGTGGGAATTCTACCTGGCATGGTTGGTCTCTGGTCTCAGGAAGTCATGGATGGGAATCCAGGTGTCCGCAGGGCTGAGTTCTCATCCAGACGCCCTGAGGAAGAGCCTGTGCCCGGGCTTGCGCTTCTCGGCCGTGAGCACCCAGTTCTTGCGGCTGCAGGACTCAGGTGCAGTGTCCCTGCCGGCTGCCAGCAGGGGCGCGCTCCGAGAGAATACAGGCCCCCATGAGCCTTCTCCCGGTCCCCTCCACCTTCACGCGGCCTCGGTGTGTCCAGCCGTCCTGGTGCCTCAGGCAGCCCCAGGCGGGCCCCCTCTCATCCCCTCGCCCCCTGCCCTGTGTAAGTGGCAGGGAGACAGCGTGAGCCTGTCTACACCTGGGACGTGCCGCTTCTCTCTGCCTCCCCTCAGAGGGCTCTGGGTAGGGGCACCATCGGAGCTGGTTCTGGGCCCTGAGGCCCCGGGGTCACTGCCTGGTCTGCGTGACCAGGGGCCCGAGTGCATGGAGCCCAGGCCCTTCCTCACACACACTGTCCTCACATGACCTTCCAAGGTGTCAGGCCCTTCTTCCCCTCAGACGCGCCAGGTGAACTGGACAGTGAGCAGTACCCATCTGTGCCTGGGGAAGGCTCGCCCCAGGCTGCCTTGGGACCCAGGTCCCTTGCAGGGCTGGCCGTGAGCCTTGCTTACCCTCCAGCTCTGTCTGAGCCCCTTGGGGCCTGAGCAGTGGACAGGGCCTCTCTCCTCTCTTTTACCAGAGGGGGTACCGCAAGTGGCACCTGAGACAGCCCTTGCTCCAGAGGGGCCCTTGACCCCATTGTGGGTTCAGAAGGGATGCCCAGGCTAGACCTCAGTGCACAAGGAGGAGCGGACCCAACACCGACTCACGGCAGTCAAGCCTTACGTGGGGCTTCTCCCTGCACGGCCGCTCACGGTGACTCAGCTGGTCCTCACATCTTCACCAGCAGCCTGGGGAGTAGGTACCAGTGTTATTCACCACCCCATTCTTGGAGATATGGAAAGAGGCACAAAGAGGCAGCTAGCCCAGGGAGAGAGATTAGACCTAGGATTGGGACCCAGGCACCCTGCCCCACACTGCGTATATCCATGACCTGCGAGGGGCTCTGTGGACGAGAGTGGGCCTCTCCTGGGATCCAGCCCAAAGCCCTGGCAGATTTCCATGTGGTTCCCGTGAGTCAGGCTCCCCAGTCCCTGCATCCTCAGGGCACGCGGCTGGAACTTTACTGTCTTAAAACGTATTATTTCAGTCTCATCTCACCTGGGGCTATGGTTGGGTCTGAAGAGGCATGATGATGTCACCATCGTCCAGGTATTTCCAGCCTTTTGAAGCCTGACACAAATCCCCAGACAGATCCAGGCCCCTGCGCCTCCAGGGGCCCTCGGGCTACAGGCAGAGCTGAGTCACCTTCGGTAAAGGGAATGCAGAGTGAACTGGAGTAGGTGCTAGGGCTCATGCTGAGTCAGAGCAGGGAATAGTTCCTGAGTGTCACTGGAGGGAATCAGCGGAGATTGGTTTATTGGGGGGTGAGAGGGGGGTCATGGGGGTCATCCCAGGAAGCACGCCTCCTGAAGAGAGCAAGGTGAGGATGGAGCCCTGCCTGGGGGAGGCATGTGGGGTGCACTAACTGGACACTGGAGCCCTTCCTGTCCAGGCCAGTGGCCGGGACATTATAAATGGACAACGGGAGCAGGAGAATCAAGGTCAGGACAGGCAGTGCCCTCTTGATGCCCAGGCCTGGCTCCACGTCAGAGAGACCGGTTCTCACTTCTGTCTCCTCTCGTCTGTGGGCCTGTCATCCCTGCCCTTCCTGACTGCCTCCTCCTGGCCCAGGCCTGCGGTGCTTTCCCACTTCCCACCTGACTGTCCTGAATTACTGGGCGGCTGCCATCACCACAGGCCAAAAAGACCATCAGTTGTTTTCAGAGCTGCTGTCAGGCTGAAACTTGGTTCTTCCAGAATATACAGAGAGCGTCTTTCCCCATCTAGGGTTCGAGAGCACGGGGCTCCTGCCCTCTAATGGCATAACGGCAGGGGGAAGGTGACTTTGGACAGTCTGGCACTGGATGAGTCATGAAGACTGGAACCTGCTGGTTGGCAGGTCAGGCCCAGCCCGCAAGTCCCGTGGCCACAGTCGCTGGGGCTGTGCCAGGCCAACAGTGCCACATGGTGGCCAGTTGAGGAGTTGCAGGCCACTGCCACATTTCTTACCCTGTGCTGGTCAGTTGTGCTCCTCCATGCTCCCCTTCTCCTTTCGTTTCCAGGCTCAGCTCACTTTTATTCCATCTTCAGTTCATCTCATGCATGTGCACTTGTCAGAGACTTTTTTTCTGAGGGTTGCCTCCTCTGAGCAGCACTGGGCTAGAGATCAGGCCAGGTCCCAACCCCAAGCAATATACCATCTGGTTGCAGAGTCAGAACCCAAACATGTGGGCATTTAGTAGGGTACCAGAGATGAGCAACTGAGCAAGGTAGCGATGCAGGAGAGAGATGATGGTGGAACAGGCAGGACTGTGGGTAGAAGATGCTGGGGCGTCTGTTGGGAGGTGTCATTGTGATGAGACAGCTTGTTCTCAAGGGGTTGGGCAATGCTGGCTGGGTAGGTTGTTGCTGACTGGTGCGGGAGAGGGAGTCTGGAGTTGTGCCGGGGGATGACAGGGAGACCACTCTGCTTGGCGTCAGGGTTTGACTGGGAGTGAACTTGGTTCTGCCTTCTGAGAGGAGGCAGGAAGTGTAATTGCTGGGGCTACTTCAACAGAGCACCACGGACTGGATGGCTTAAATTAGAGAAGTTAATTTTCTCACAGTTCTGGAAGCTGGAGTCCAAGATCAAGGTGCTAGCAGGGCTGGTTTCCTCTGAGGCCTCTCTCCTTGACTCATAGTCTTCCATCTATGTCCTGTCTCCTCTTCTCAAGGACATTAGTCACTTGTATGACCTCGTTTTCACTTAATCACCTCTTGGAAGGTCCTGTCTGCAAATAAGAGGCACATCCTGAGATCCTGTGAGTCAGGCCTTCAGCATGTGAGTTTAGGGGGACACAGTGCAGGCCATGGGCTTCCCAGGTGGCGCAGTGGGAAAGAATCCGCGTGCAACACAGGAAATGTGAGTTTGATCCCTGGGTCGGGAAGATCCCCTGGGGGAGGGCATGGCAACCCACTCCAGTAATCTTGCCTGGAGAATCCCACGGACAGAGGAGCCTGGGGGGCTACAGTCCCTGGGGTCGCAAGGAGCCAGGCAGACTGAAGTGACGGAGCACACACATTGCAGCCTGTAACAGGAGCAGGTTGCCAGGACCTGGCAAGGCTTCAAACCTTCACTCACATCTGACTTGGATGATTATTGAGCCGAGGGCTGCCTCAGTATATAGGTGGGAACTTTAAGAAGACAGTCCGGGATCCAGCCACTGTGCACAGCGCAGGCTCGGTGGCGGGCTCGGTCGGGTGAGGTGGGCAGAACACCAGGACTCGCAGTGTGTGGTCAGAGCAGCGCAGTGGGGAGAAGATGGTTCAGGGGTGAGAGTGTCAAGTAGGGGTCCCTTGCTTAACAAACCCCAGCAGCTAGGAAGAAACCCCGGCGCTGGGCCACTGATTTTTGTTCTGTCTGTCCCAGGGGATCATCCAACCTTGGTCCTGGGATGGGTTATGTTGGGCGATACAGCTGAGGCTGATGCTCCTACCCAGACCCTTGAGGTGGGACTGCTCCTCCTAGAGGAAACTGTGTTAAGGAACTATTTCATTATTAAAATATCTGTTGTTGTTTAGTTACTAAGTCATGTCCGACTCTTACAACCCCATGAACTGTAGCCCACCAGGCTCCTCTGTCCATGAGATTTCCTAGGCAAGAATACTGGAGCGGGTTGCCATTTTCTTCTCCAGGGCTTCTTCCCAACCCAGGGATCAAACCCACATCTTCTGCATTAAAAGCATATTCTTTACCACTGAGTCACAAGTAGATACTATTGCTCTTGTCTTCTTTTCAGTGAGGAAGCTGAGGCAGAAGTAGAGTTACTTGTCTGGGGTCATGTGGCTGATACAAGTTAGAGCCAAGATTCAAACCCCAGGCACACAAGGGCCTGGTGAGCCCACTGGGGGGCGGGGGGGGAAGGGCTCCTGCCAGGTGTGGGGAAGGTGATGCTTAGAGGAGGGAGGTGGCCTGACCCAAGGCTTGGAGGACAAGCCAGAGCTTCTGATGCCGAGAGGGGCTAGAAGGTGCTTGCAGGGCTGAGGGGCCCGGTGTGTGCAGAGGCTCCAGGGCCTGTGAAGTCAGTGTGTTAGGCTTAGTTAGTTGCCCCTCGGCATGTGGAATCTTCCCAGACCAGGGATCGAACCGGTGTCCACTGCATTGGCAGGCAGATCCTTAACAGCTGGACTGCCAGGGAGGTGCAGGAGTTGGCTTCTTTAGTGGGTACAGACTCCACAGTGCTTTTCCCTCTTCCTTGCAACTCCAGGAAGTAGACAGGAGTGATTAATCACGATCGTCAGTCTACTACTGATCAGGAACCCAAAACCCGAAAGGTTGGGTCTTGCCCAGGCTCAGGGGAGAGCTGCTGGAACTTGCATGCAGGTCTCTGGGCTTTTGCTCCCTGGGTCATGCACGGGCCTTGCCCAGGGCTCCCCCCAACCAGCCTGGTTCTCTGTGCCTTGCTCCCTCTGCCACGGGGCCTGCAGGCCCGAGTGACCTGTGTGGGGGTGGGACCGCTCACTATGTCACCGGTCACCCTCCCTCATGAAAGTTCTGCCCAAGTTTCTGAAAACGGGGCTCCACAGGGCTGGAAAAGCATGGTCAAGACCCCTCATAGCTGGTTCCCCAGGAAACTCGCCCATGGTCCCTCTGGGGAGCAGCATGGCTCTGTGGCAAGAGAAATGCTGATTCCAGGGGGCCCCGGACCCCCAGCTCCTGGCACATGACTGCTGAAACTGATTTTTCACACGCCCCAAGCCTTATCATGCATGAGAGATGTTCAGCCCTGTCGATGGTGGGGGAAAATTGGCACAAACAAGTGTCAGACCTGAGGGGAGACGTCGGCAGTTGGGTGACCAGGAAATGCAGAATCATGGGAAAATACTGGTGGCAGCAGCGTTCAGTGGAAAACAATTAAAAAGGAAAGTCCAGTCATGGTTATAGCAAAGCAGATAAACAAGGTGCTTCTGCAGGGGAAAGTCCTCCGGAGAAGCCGGTGGCCAGACTGAGCGGGGTCAGCTGTGAGGGCTGCTGTGTTTTCCGACGGAACAAACCGGGGGGCGGGCTGGGGCTGGGGCGAGCCTCGGGGGAGCAGAGCGTGGGGGCCCGCGGTGGCCAGAGGGCCGGATGCCGGCAGGCTGGCCCGGAATG
The DNA here is from genome assembly GCA_917880005.1 of Nanger dama. Taxonomy (NCBI): domain Eukaryota; kingdom Metazoa; phylum Chordata; class Mammalia; order Artiodactyla; family Bovidae; genus Nanger; species Nanger dama. The sequence continues at coordinate 12,461,187 of CAKJTW010000063.1, forward strand.
TGGATCGGCGGCGCCCAGGCACGCCCGACCACGGACTCTGCATCCGACCAGATGTGGCCGAGATGCCCGAGGAGCCGGCCTTGTGCACAGGGCACCGTCGAGGGTCAGTCCGTTCAGTCAGCAAGCCCCTGTTGAGCGCCTACTGTGTGCCTGCAGTGTTCTAGGCGCTGGGCCCACAGGGGTGAAAAACGCACCGGTCCCTGCCCTCATGGAACCAGCTTTCTAGCGAGGGAGACAGAGCCCTCGAAGGTAGTGACTGCTCTCCCGACATGAGCCAGGCGGGTCCTCCCTGCTGTCCAGGACCACGCAGCCAGCTCCAGGCCCCGCGGGCTCTTTCCCTGGCCTGTCTTCAGCTCCTCTCGCCTCAGCGCAGCCCTCACTCGTGGGTGTTGTTCTCTGGGGTCCCACCCTTCACGGAAACGTCAGAGGATTCCAGCCTTTGTGTGTCCTCGGGGACCATCCCTGCCCCTAGGTTTTGTTTCTCTCGAGTATCATCTGGAAGAAATGAACTGAGGCAGAGTCCCGTCACAGCTGTCCCCGGGCCCTGCCGGAGCCCCGCCAAGGCTTCCTTCACAGCCTGGTGCCGGCACCATGCTGGACGCAGGCAGGAAGCCACGGAGGGGGAGACCCGGCAGTGTCATCCCCGGAAACTGGACGCGGGCCGCAAGCCACCATTTAGAACCTGCCTGCTCTCCCGTGGGCCACCCAGCTGGCCTCGCTTAGTGTAGTAAGAGAAATCACCACTGCTGTTATGCGCCAGGCCTCCCAACAACCCTCTAGGGAGGCCTTGTTTCCATTTTACAGATGAGAAGAGTGAGGCTCAGCATTGTTCAGTCATTTGCCAAAAGTTGCAGCTAGTTTACCCCAGGTTCAAAGCCAGGCCTCAGAGCTGCACCTTCAAAGTGCCGTCTCCGCCTCCCCCGGTTGTCCTCTTGTGGCGCCTGTTTGTCATTGCCTTTGCTCGTCTTGCTGGTTCTGCAGCATCTGGCCCCAGTGGCCTGGGAGCGTGGCCACCTGGCACAATGGACAAGGCGGGGGTGTGCCTCGGACACCTGGGTCCTCACCCTGGGCCTGCCCATAACTTGTACCTGACCTTGAACTCTTCTCCCCCTTTCTGGACATGATGGGACTTGCCATCTCCCAGGACCTCTGACTTCACACTCTCTGATGAGGGCGGCAGACAGGGGAAAGGGGGTGTTTCAGGTTCCCAGGGGCTGTGCTTCAGCTCTTAACAGAATACAACCCACCACCTAACTAAAAAGGCTTCCTTTCCAACTCCCATCCAGAAATACGATGACAGATAAATAAGTAGCCTTTTTTGGGGAACCAGAAATAGCCTCCTGGGCTCCCGGTGCTGCCTGATAGGAAGAGTCCTTATGCTATTTGGGGGAGAAGAGCTGCTGGCACTGTTGGGATTTTCCTGGGGAGTCGGGGGACAGCTGCAGGGGCCGCTGCTGTCACCAACCCTCGCATGGGATGAGGCCAACGTGTCCCGTGCCACCAAGATGCTGGCTCAGCTGCTGCAAGGTTCGGCCCCTTCCCACTCAGGTGACCTCTGAGTCCACAGGCTAGACGGCTGTCACCATCCTCCTCTCCAAGGCTGGGTCAGTGTGTGTGCCCCGGGGGCACCATGTCCTCAAGCAGGGCCTTTGCAGTGGCCGTTCTGTCTGCCGGGAGTACACGTGCCCCAGATGCCCAGCCTGCCTGCTCGTTGTCCTGTGTCTGGGCTCTGCGAGGCACTTCCTGGGCACACCCCACCTCCACAGGCACCCCCCGCCCCCGCGATCCCCAGGTCACCCGCCAGCCCCGCTGGGCTGTCTGTTTTGCTCCTCCGTCTGGCTGTGTGGCCTGGTCCCTGCACCTGGAGCGTGGGCTCCATGAAGCAGCACGCCTCGTGTTCTTTCGCTGCTGGATCTTGGGCTCCTAGGATGCGACACATTTTTTTTGTTGTTGGCGTTGGTGACTGGTGGTTGAGAACCAAAATAGGAACAGTTGTAGTTTCTAATTTACTGCGATCTCACAGGCGTCGCGGGATGGTTTTAGCTATAAGCCGCCAGAAATTGGGTCAAGCTACAGTCATCATGGTCTACAGTCCATGAGTCTAAGTTGGGACAAGCCCTGGGTGTGGAGCAGCTGGCAGCCCAGCGAGGGACACGGGTCCCTTCCAGCCTCTGCCCTGTGGGGCTCAGGATTGCCTTCCCTCAAGCCCGACCCGTTGGAAGGTGACTGAGCTTGAACTGTGGGCCTTTCAGGCAGCGTGACCTGGATGGTCTCCAGCCCTGGGCCCACCCTGGAGAGGGCGTGGGGTCAGCAGCTGGTAATGCCTGCTGCTCAGGGTGTGGTCAGTCAGCTTCAAGTCAGGATAAGGGAAGAAGAATGCGACGCTGTGCATGGCCCTCCTTTCTTGATGCACTCAGTCCTTTGTCATCTCTGCTGGGCCCTGCTACCGCCTCTGACACCAAAGCCTGAGATTCCAGAAAGGTGCGGGTGTCTGGTCTAATGCTCGCTGCGGCCCGTTCATTGGGAATGTCTTGCCTCTGCATTTCAACTGGACCCCAAACATCTCTGGGGGAATGCTGCCCTTGTCCTCCTCTAATTCACCCGGGACTCAGCGGGGTCGGTGGAGGGGGCGGGGATGGGACTCTGCAGGTTTGCTGGAAAACTGAAGGAGACGCTGTACCTAAAGCATTTCTTTAGCCCAGTTTCCTGCACAGGTCAAGTGTTTGCGCCTGATGGATCTCAGCTGCTGCCACTTGGGTTTTTTCCTTTTTTTTTTTTCCAATTGGTATAATTACGTACCATAAAATCCACCTTTTTAAAGTGTAGATACAGTTCAGTAGTTTTGAATATATTCAGAAAGTTGTGCAACCATCACAACTATCTAATCCCAGAACATTTTCATCACTCCAAAAAGAAATGGACCCACCTGCAGTCACTCCCCATTCCACCTGCCCCCAGGCCTTGGCAGCCACCCGTCTCCTTTCCATCTCAGCGGAGCTGCCTGTTCGGGACGTTTCAGATAAGTGAAGTCATATATTCTGTGGCTTTTCTAACTGGCTTCCTTCAACTCAGCATGATGTTTTCAGGGTTCATCTATGTTGTAGCATGCATGAGAACTTCATTCCTTTTATGCCTGAATAATATTCCATTGTGTGGCTATATCGCCTCGTGTTTACCAGCTCATCAGCTGACGGACACTTGGGTCGCTGCCATTTTCTGGCTGTTATGAAAAACACTGCTGTGAATATTCCTGGACAGGCTTTTGTGTGGACGTGTGTTTCCGTCCTCTTGGAAACAGCTAGGCGTGGACTGCTGGTACTGTTTAACTGTGTGAAGAACTGCCAGAGCGTTTCTCAGAGCAGCTGGACCATCTCACATCCCCACCAGCAAGTGTCAGGACACTTGTTACTGTCTGTCTTATTTGGTTGTAGCCAGCCTCGCACGTGTGGTTTTAATCTTCATTTCTCTGATGCCTCATGATGTTGAGCATTCCTCCCTGTATTTGCTGGCCATTTGTGTGTCTTTATTTTGAGAACTGTCCATTTTGGGCCCTTGGCCCATTTTTAACTTGGGTTACTGGTCTTTTTATTGTTTGGTTGTTAATAGCTTTTCATGTATTTTGGATACTAGACTCTTGGCAGATATATGATTTGCAAATAGTTCCCCCAGTCTTTGAGTTGTTTTCTTGATAGTGTCCTTCGAAGCACAGAAGTTTTAAATTTTGACAGGGTCAAATATGTCTGTTTTTTTTACTTCGGTTGCTTATGCTTCTGACGTCTAAGAAGCCATGTCTAATACAAGGTCATAAAGACCTACACCTGTGTGTTCTTCCAAGTGTTTTATAGTTTTCGGTGAAATGCTTTTGCTACATCTATTGATAGGATTGTGTGAGTTTTGTCCTTTTATTCTGTTAATGGGAGCAGGCACTTTTCTGCTAGGGAGGCCGTGGTCAGTAGCCTGAACTTGGGATCCAGCTGCCCAGGGATGAGCCCCCAACCATACCCCTTACTCACTGTGTGACCCTGGACGGGGAACTTCAGCTCTCTTTGCCTCACTTCCCACATCTTTAAAATGGGGATGACAGCACCTCCTTATGGGGCTCTCATGAAGGTGAATGATTGTTTTGCAGACTATGTGGAACAGTGTTTGGCACGTTAACAAGTGGGGTTTCTTGACTGTTGGCCATTAGCCATGACATTAGGTGGAAAGCTTTGATGGCCTAGGGTGGGGAGGGCATTGAAGGCAAATCCATGATAAAAGCCTAGACAGTGTACTAGAAAGCAGAGACATCACTTTGCCGACAAAGGTCTGTGTAGTCAAAGCTTTGGTTTTTCCAGTAGTCATGTATGGATGTGAGAGTTGGACCATAAGGAGGCTGAGCACCAAAGAATTGATGCTTTTGAAATGTGGTGCTGGAGAAGACTCTTGAGAGTCCCTTGGACAGTAAGGAGATCCAACCAGTCCATCCTAAAGGAAGTCAGCCCATTGGAAGGACTGATGCTGAGGCTCCAATTCTTTGGCCACCTGATGCAACAAGCCAATTCATTGGAAAAGATTCTGATGCAGGGAAAGATTGAGGGCAAGAGGAGAAGGGGGCGAGAGAGGATGAGATGGTTAGATGGCATCCCTGACTCAATGGACATGAGTTTGAGCAAGCTCCGGGAGATGGTGATGGACAGGAAAACCTGACGTGCTATAGTCCATGGAGTTGCAAAGAGTTATACATGACTTATGAGATGGCTGGATGGCATCACTGACTCGATGGATGTGAGTCTGAGTGAACTCCGGGAGTTGGTGATGGACAGGGAGGCCTGGTGTGCTGCAATTCATGGGGTTGCAAAGAGTTGGACACGACTGAGCAACTGAACTGAATACATGACTTAGTGACTAAACAACAAATGATAAAAGATTCACCTGCTCCAAAAAATCTGGAAGGTCTTAACAGGACGCCGTCTGTTTGCCTCCAGGGATCTCTGAGCCTTCCCGTGGGAGGGCTGGGGCCAGGATGGGTCCCCTGCCAGACCAGGCGGGTGCTGCTGCAAGCCCACCTGCTACCACACCCTTTAGTTTGTTTGGCCTGGAGTCTCACACCCCCTTAGGGCCTGGCTAGAGGGTACACAGCAGGGAGCCTCTGCACAGATCACCGCCTCCGTCACTGCCTGCCAGCCCCTCACCAGTGTTTCCACCCCGGCTCTGACTCTGGGCAGGGGTGCAGAAACAGGGGCCCATTTAGATAGTGGCTTAGAGCTAAGAGCCAGGACATCCCACCCACTCCCTCCCTCGATGCTCTGATTTTCCTGGCTTCTCTCTTCCTGATCTGCCATGTGAGCCCAGCTCTTTGTCCTACCCTGGATGTGACTGTCCAGTGACCTTGGGCAAGGACTGCCTCTGTTTCAGCCTCAGTGAGGAATATGAGTGCTCCAAGCAGAGGGCCTGCCTCGCCGTCCACCAGGGCTCCTCTCTTCCCTGGGTCCCCGAGAAACTCTGCCTACCCCAGAATCTGCCATCACTCTGTGCCTGTTTGGACTTTGGACTTTGCTGGTGGGGGGCGAGGAGGGAAATGAAAGCACTTTAACATACCCTGTGTAATTCTTGGCACTTGCTTTTTATGAGATATGTGAAGCTGGATCTTACCTTGGTTTTAATGTTTTAATGTACTGACCTCCTAGCCAGCCAAGTAGCTAGAAGCTGTTGGAGACAAGCTGCTTTGTTGTTTGCTTTTGGTTTGGTTTCCAAATTTGTGGATGTGTTGGGGGGTCACCCCCATCTCACTAACGCTCAGCCTTTCCCAGCCCCTGTGCCCAGAAATACAGGGTGGTCTTACCTCCTGAGGAGTCAGTGCCCTGACTGGGGACGGAAGTAGACGAAGTAGTAATAAGCCAGTAGTGCGATTTGGCAATCTGCTGAGAAATTCAGAATGCATTTTGTTTCCCCACGGATGGTTTTTTCTGCCTTCACTTGGTGCCTGGCTCCAGGATCATCCTGACAGAGCACACCCAGCTTCCAGAGGTTATCGGAAAACTGAACACACCAGGAACCCACCGGGTGGGTGTGCAGAGAAGGCGGGCAGCCCCCTGAGACTGAGGACTTAGGAAAGCAGAGGCAGGCGATCTGGGTGGGGGCTGGGCGGGGCTGGAGTCTGGCAGCCAGAGGAGGTCGGGAGTGTGTGCTTGTCTGTGGCCCACCCCTGTAACGGCGGTGGCAGAAGCCCCCTGTTAGGCACGAGAGGCTCCAGGAGAGGGGTCCCTGTGTGACATTGAGCCCCTCTTTAATCCCTACCCAGCCTCAGCATCTCCTCCGCCCCCGGCCCTCCCATCCCCATAGGATTATTTGCAGACTTCAGACGTGATGTATGCAAAGCCTTCAGCAGTGCGGGCTTTAGGCTAAGAGGTGAAGGGCTGGCGTCATCCTCCGATGATCATTAAGCCAGTACTGTGTATGGAGGGGCGTCATCACTGCCCCCCGGAAAGTGTTCAGGGTTGATGGAGCGCAAATTCGAGTCACAAAACAGCATCCCGTTGTCAAGCGCTGTGTGTGTGCGCACTCACAAGCCCAAGTACGGACTGAGGAGGTGGGGTTGAGTCAGTCTGGTTTTCACTTTCCTTACATCTTCAGGCTTTGCTGTTATCACGTGTCGGTCCCATCCTTACGGGAATGCTATTGACAGTAGTTAATGACTGTGCCCTCGTTCCTGGGGCACGTGTGTGCGTCTGTGTCTGCATGCCCACGGGTGACTTCCGGGTGTGGGCTGCTGGATGGGGCGGGCAGGGGTGCTGAGGGGCCCCACGGAGCAGACAGTGCTGACGCAGGCTTCTCCTCTGTTCCCAGACGACAGGATCTGCTCGCCGCCCTTCATGGAGCTCACAAGCCTGTGCGGGGATGACACCATGCGACTCCTGGAGGAGAACGGCCTGGCCTTCCCGTTCAGTGAGCACCTGAACTCCTGGGGGTGGAGGGAGGCCTCGGCCTCCCAGGGAGGGCACGGCTCCGGTCCCTGGGTGTAAGGGCCTGGCCTGATGGTGACCATCTAGCGCCCCTGAGGGCACACACTGGCCCTGGTCGGGTCAGCCTGTCTCTTCAGCTCCCCACGACCCCCCTCCCTACCCCAGGGGCCGCAGGAGGTTTTGAGAGTTTCCTATCTGCCAGGCTGGGCTTTGTAGGTGAGTAACCTTGCTAACTCCTGTTTTTCTCTCCCCCACCCACAGTTTGCAAAACCAGAGTGGCTCATGGCACCAACTCTCACGAGGTGAGTGGAGGAGTTGACGACTTGATAGCCCCGTCCCCCTCCGGCCCCTGGCTTCCCTGCCCCTGCCTCCCAGCTCCACCCTGCTCCTGTCAGCTCACAGTGTCTCTCTGGGAGCCTGGCAGCCCTGCTGCTGGATCCCACCACACCAGCTGGTGGCTCGGTACCCCGCCTCCACCTGCACCTTGGGCCTCTCCTGCCCCAAGGCTGGGATGGGCGTGCCTGCCCCCTTTGAGCCTATGCGAGCCACACCACCATCTGACCTTCCTCTGGCCCTTCAGTGTCAGTCACTTCCTGCTCTGGGCCAGGCGCAGGCCTGCCCACCCCCCACCCCAAAAAGATCCCATCACTGCCCCTAAGTCTGCAGGTCCTGCTGAATCAGGGAAGGGGGTGGGAGGAGGAAGGGGCACCCGACCTGCTGTGCACGTGATCCCCCCACCCTCACGTTCATTCTCGTACTCACCCAGTGGCTGTTCACCTTGGGTGCGGAGGGGAAAGATGCCTGAGATGAGAGTCCTGCCCCGGTGGGGAAGACAGGGTCCTGAAGGCAGAGAGCGCCAGCGGGTATGGTGTGGGAGGCCGGGCAGAGGAGGCCTCGGGGCAAGCGGAGCCCGTGGCCAAGCAGGGTCTCTGCTGAGTCTGTCACCGTCTTGGGGAATCACGCCTGGGACGTTGCCTCCAGGGGCACAGCCCAGCCTGGGGACCCCTGTGTGAGGCACGTGGGAGGATACACTGGACGGTAGAGGTCTGACCCTCCTGGAGGGCCCTGTGGGAGAGCCCGTCCTGGGCAGCCCCATCAGAAATGCTCCTCCATGACCTTATGACGAAACGCGGACAGACCCAGCAGCAGCGCCTCCGGGAGATTTAGCTCGTGCCATTGTCCCTGGCGTGTATCTATGGGGAAACATCTCTAAACAGAATGTGTGTCCGCATGGTGTGGTGTATATGCTGTGACGAAGCCAATGGGTCCTTTTGCTTGTGGGCAGGAAGGTGGGGGCAGGAAATCCCTGCCTGCTGCTGAGATTGGCTGTCTCCTGAGGTCTGGAGCCCTCGTGGAACCTCCCAGTCTGGGCCTGCCTGGGCTCCGTGCCTGGGACGTGCTCCTGGGCCAGACCCGGGGGTGGGGGGGACAGGAAGGCTTCAGAGCAGCCATACCATGGCCCTGGAACCCACAGTCCCCTCGCCGGCACCAGAGCCCTAGCCTTCTACCTGGCCCATTACACCACCGAACAATCCCTCTGTTGGGCAGCTGCAGTCATTAGTGTGAGTAGACCATTCAAATGCAGAGCAGGTCAGCCTCCTGGGAGAGAGCTGCTTCTGCTGTTGACACAACAGCTTTAGAGTCACTCCCACCTGGGACTAGGTCTGGCTGTGTGCACTGCCAGCTATGTGACTTTGGGCAGATGACCCAGCCTCTCTGAGTTTCTGTCCTGCACTTGTAACTGGCGATGTGCTGGCTGATGTGAAGTGTAAGGGAGTTGCCAGTACTGCTGTGCTGCCGTGGGCTCTGGGCCAGGGAAATATCTGATACGTTGTAGTGGCTTCCCAGGTGGCTCAGTAGTAAAGAATCTGCCTGCCATGCAGGAGACGGGAGTTCGATCCCTACTTAGGGAAGGTCTCCTGGAGGAGGAAATGGCAGCCCACACCAGTGTTCTTGCCTGAAAAATCCCATGGGCAGAGGAGCCTGGCAGGCTACAGTCCAGAAGAGTCACAGGTGACTGAAGTGACTAAAGAGGTGTAGCCAGTTGCCCTGCAGCCTGCTAGGTCTTTGCAGAAGGGGCAGGGGTTCTGGGTTGAGGTGACCTACTTCCTTCAGGAGAGTCTTGACTCCATGGGGTCAGCTTGACTTAAGGTGTTTCACCCCTCAGTCCAGCTCTCCGGGTCTGGCTCGTAGATGTACACGTGTGTGCCATGACCCCTTCTCCCATCCCTGGGGCTCCCCAACCCACTGTGTGCTATTTCTGGGGGAGGGGGTTCCTCTGCTGGGTGGGGATCAAGAACAGAGTTCCAAGATTGGGGTCTAGAGTGTTACAGGTTCCTGGGAGGCTGGTAGCATCAGAGGACTGCCCCCTCTGGTGGGGTGCCCTCCATGGCATGAGCCCAGAGGGGACCAGGCTCCATCCCACCTCAGGGGTGCCTGGGGATGTTGAGTGCAGTGAGGACGAAGGACACCTCTGTGCACATGGTTAGCTTTACACTGGAAAGGGGGCTTTTCCAATTGGGGTCCTCACCCAGACCCCAGCCTGCTAAGCCCTGCTTCTGATTGCTCAGTCCCTAGCTCAGTCAACCAAAATCAGGACTTTTTGTTTATTTTATGTTCATGATTTGATTTCTTATTTTAGTGTAAGCTCTTGAGTTTGTTCCACGGTGAAATACCACTCCTCCTTAAAAAAAAAAATTGAGCCAGAAGCTCAGAGGACCCTCAAAGCTACCCCATGGTGGTGCCTGATGCTATTTTACAGGGGATGAAAATGGAGCTTAAACAGGGCTTACGCAGCAAGTGCCAGTTACGGGACTTGAGCTCATGTCTGGCTCTCTCACTCTCATCGGCAGGCTAGGAGCTATTCACTGTGGTGCGCACGCATACACACACACATTTGTTTCCCCATGTGGCCTGGATCTCTACCTCTGCCCCACCTAGCTGGGTACCAGGCATGTTGGGGTGGTGCTCTGTGATGGTTTGTTGAGAGGCGACAGCTAGTGTGGGCAGCCAGCTGTTCAGCCCTGTTATCCCCCTCCCTGGGCAGTAGCCCTGGGCAGCTGGTGGCTCCTTGCTGTGGCCCCGAGAACTGGATGAAACATTCATCATGGCCCCAGCACTGGCTGCTGGCTCTGGTGGGCCCTGGGCAGACCCAGCCTCAGCCCAATACCGGGAGGTTTTGTCCAGTCGTCCCTCGCCTCCCCTGCCCACCTTGACCTTTGTCCCCTGCCAGATCCTCCTGTTGGAGGCCTTTGTCCCCAGAGGAGTCAGGACCCAGGAGTGGAATGTTCCCGTTCCTTAAGCGCTCGTGTGTAACGTGTGCGGGGCTGGGGGCTGCTGGACTCCATCCCTTTCTGGGCTCTGTCACTTGCCAGCAGCCTCTAAGTGCCTTAGGGCCTCAGTCTCCTCATCTGTAAAGGGGCATGGTGTCCGTGCCCACCTCAGGGCAGGATGTGAGGATGACACCAGGTGACTCAGGGAAAGTGATCATACCAGGGCCAGGGGTGTCATGAGTTCTCAAGAGGCAGCCGTTGTCATTGTACAGGCTCTGAACCCAAGGCCTCCCAACCCCTGATCCCTTGTCCTCCGCTTCTTGCCCCCGCCCCCTCGGTGGCCCACCTCCCACTGCCAAAGTCTTTGTAGAGGGATCTCCACAAAGAGGTCCTGAGGGGTGAGTAGTACACAGCCCAGGGGGGCCCATTGCATGGATACAGTGTGAGTAGTGGGATTGTGCAGTGCACAGCCAGCTCAGCCGTATGTGGCAGGCCTGACGGTGCAGGATTTCCAAACTCCCGACGGCAGGAGTGGATGGATGCCCAGGTGTTCTGCTCGAGACTCACCCCACTCACTCTGGCTTGAGACTCTTCCTGGGAGGCCTCATGCCACCGGGCTGGGATGGCCCTTGGTGGCGATGCTCTGGACAGTGATAAGGCCGAGGAGGCGGTAGACTGACCAAGCCCTTGGCCCCCTGTCTCCCCAGATGGCCATCGTGTTCAACCAGGAGGGCCTGAGCGCCATCCAGCCGCCCTGCGTGGTCCAGAATTTCATCAACCACAATGCTGTCCTGTACAAGGTGTTTGTGGTTGGCGAGTCCTACACTGTAGTCCAGAGGCCCTCGCTGAAGAACTTCTCCGCGGGCACGTCAGGTAAGTGGGCCTCACACTGTCCGGGGATGCCTGTGCTCAGGGCCATGGCAGGGACACGGCACCGGCCGCCTGTCCTTCGGCACTGATCCTGGTCGCCCTGGGTTATTTCTGGAGGGAGGAGAGATGATCTGAAGGTTGGCAGAGTTGTGTCCAGCAGGTGAAGAGGTCTTGGAGCATGAGTGGGAAACCCGTGTCCCAACCAGGTCCGTCAAAGGGGCTCCGTGCACCTCAGCTACCATAAGCTCAGGGAAGAATTTGAAAGCTTTCTGCACCCAGGCCACTTCCTGGGGCCCCTGGTGATAAGGAGGCTCACCAAGAACACGCTGGACTGGGTGACGGGCTCTTCAGGGCAGCCAGGAAGGGGGCCCCTGGTGTTTTGAGGGCCAGAGCACTGGCTGCTTTACCGTGGCTCCTTTTTCCAGCTGGGAAGCACTGAGTCACCTGCTGCCTTTGCAGCCCCTGAAGTGGATGTGAGCTCTGTTAGGAGTTATGCTGGGGCACAGGACTTGCCAGCTGTGGGCCCCCGGCGGGTCAGGAGTGGACACGGGTGGGGACCATATTGGCGAGCATGTTGTGGGCCAGTGAATGATGGCCCCAAGTGTCCCTCAGCTGTCACACAGAGGTGGCATTTGCAGAAGCTGCCCCATCTCAGGGTGTCCTCTTGGGAGGCCGAGGGGCTCCAGGCCCTCAGCTTTTCTTCAGCTGCTCACCAGCTCCAGGTGACCCTTGGCTATCACAAAAACTGACACTTAAGGATTTGGTGGTATTGGGGCTGCTCAAAAGACTGCTCTAGTGATTCTGGAGGCTTCCTCAAAGCCAGTTCCAAGAACCTTTGGAACAGGGGCAGTGTCTCTGGAATAAGCATGGTGATCCCCTGGATGGAGGACATGGGTCACCCCTGGTTTGCTCTTAGTCACTGTGCGCTTCTCTCTGCACGGAAAACCCGCCGTCAGCAGACGCGGTGCCGGGCTGCTGAGCAGACAGACGTGTCCGTCTAAAATCCCTCCGCCTGGGACTGCCTGTCACCGTCCGCTCCTCGTGGCTGCAAGCCACTCCTCTTGGACCAAGTCCAGCTGTTCCCGTCCTCTCTCAGCCATTCTTCCCGTTAACACAACCCAAAGAGCAGACACTTTGGAAACGTGTGTCTCCCTCCCCTGACCTTCTGAGTGCAGGCGGCTCCCCTGCTGGGCGGGGCTTTTAGGGCGTCCACATACCAGTCCCTGCTTCCACCCACTGGGGTGATGGAATGACTGGGGGTGGGGGACCAATGTCGGGAAGGGTCTTTCTGTATGTGACTGTATATTAGCAAGAAACATTGTTAGCAGTTGTGGGCAGGATAAGGCCAATATTTTTTAATCCCTTTATATTGTTTCCTGGGTTTTAAGAATATGTTTAAATCTACAGCAAATGTATTAAGGGAAGAATAAGTTTACCTTATGCAATCGTTTCCCTTTTTCTTATTTTACCCTAAATCACTCCATCTCTTAAAGAAACATACCACCTGGTCACCTTCCTTTCCACGCAACAATTGTCCTCCCCTTCCCCCTGGTTGCTAAGGGCTGGCTAGTTTCCATCTGGGAACCGCCAGTGGCAGGGCGTGGGCTCTGAGGGCTGCCTCGGAACGAGGGCTCCACACCTGTGTCTTCCCGTGGCCATTCTGGCTTGCCAGTTTACCGTAATATGCAGGCTGCGTGCTCAGTCACGTGCGACTCTTTGCGACCTTATCGACTGTAGCCAGGCTTCTCCATCCGTGAGATTTCCCAGGCAAGAATACTGTAGTGGGTTGCCAGGGGATCTTACCGACCCAGGGATCGAACCGGCATCTCCTGTGACTTCTGCATTGCAGGCTAGTTCTTTACCGCTGAGCCCCTGGGAAAGCCCAAATGTGTTGACCGGGGCCGAGCAGATCAGTGGAGAAACACGGGGCTAACGGAGGAGTGGTTACTATGCTCAGGGAAGATGAGTGGCTTTCTGTGTGTCCATCCCTCCATCCCCAAAGCTGATTCCGTGGCCACCATTTTCAGGGCATCAGGCCATCCAGCTGGTCTGGGTTTTGTCCTTTTCACACGTGTGTTCTCTTAACAGATGAAAAGCACAGTGTGACAGTGGCCCTTTCAGTGGCCCAGTTGCGCAGGGGGCTCTGGGCCTCCGGCTGTTTCCAGCCCCCTCCCATCTCTCTGGCCCCTGCTGTCCTGCATGGCAGGCCCTCCAGGCTCCCCGTCCGCGCAGGGAGGTGGGGACTCCTCGAGTGGGGTTCTTTTGACCTGCAGTCATTATGAGGATACTGCCTCTCCCTCCACAGCCATGTTCTTTTGGTTTTCAGGTGTCCTTTTGGTTTGCCGCTGTTAGCACCTCTGAAGTAAGGTCAGACAGCCAACGTCTCGCAGTTGCCTTGGCTGGAACCGAAGTTATGTTTTTACCGAGAGAGTTGAGGCTGGCCTGCGCCAACCCCTGGCCATGTTTCTCTGTGCCGCCTCCCCCAGTACAGTGGGAGAAATATTTTCTTTTCTTTTCCCCTTCAGACACAGCGCCTTTGTTGTCTCTGCATCCTGGGCCTTTTTTCCCTTAGGGATATGTACATAAAGGAATGATACCAATGACCACGTAGGGCAGGGGTCACCGGGCTTTTCTGCTGGAAAAGTCCAGAAGAAGTATTTTGAGCTCTGTCATCATTCATGTTGCCTAAGAGCCCCTGTAGACAACATGTAAGTGAATGGGTGGGGCTGCGTTCCAATAAACCTCTATTTACAGTCGCAGATGGCAAGGCCAGATCTGGTGATCTTTCCTCATCGAGAGCCCTGTAGGTGTAGCAGAGGCTGTATTTCCTTGAACCTGCCACGTGCCCAGCCCTGTGCCGGAGCGAGGATCCAGCAGGGGACTGGATAGTCAGCCAGGTGTCCTGCTCAGATTCTAGTGGGAGAAACTGCACAGCGAAGAAGTCGTGAAAGGATGAACTGTGCACAGATGAGGGGCCCTGGAGGAAGCGGGGGACACCGCTGGATGAGGGGACCACTCGAGCAGGGCAGCCGGGCTGGAGGTCTGGGAGGAGATGTGGACCACTGGCTGTAGCGCCGTGACATGCTGCCCGCCCCCTCCCTCAGGGAGACATGTGAAGATGAAGCAAATGAAGCTAAGAAGGTGTGGCCACAGTTCACAGCGGCACTACAGAGTCGCGGGGATATTTGGGGGCTAAACGTGTGCCCTACTCTTCCTCTTTTGAACCTGTTTTCCTCATCTGTGAATTGGGCACAAAGACACCCATATTCCACTTATTGTCTCCCCTCTCCTATGGACATTTGTGGTGGTTCTTCACTGGGCTCCATGTGTCACGGGACTAGCCCGGGAACAGAGAAGGGACGAGCTCCCCCCCGTCCAGGGTGCTCCTGTGATCAAGGTGCAAGGGCCCAGCCAGGTTTATCAGCAGGGGATCTTGAAGCTGCCCAAGAAGCTGGTGCCGGGGGATGCTCCAATCCTGCCTGACCCGTCTCGGCTTCCACAATCTTCCTGGATCACCAGATGGCTGGAAGCTGTCCCCTCTCCACCTGGGCCTGCTCAAGCTTCACATGGGGAGGGTTCTGAGCGAAGGGCAGCACCCATCACCCTGCTGAACAGTCCTCTGGCTGGAGCCCCCAGTTCAGAGTTAGTCAGGAGGAGAAACAAGTCCCCTTTGAAATGGTACACACTTTGGATCTTCCCCCAAAAAGCTGCCAGGTGACATGGTCTGTCCAGTTCAATGGGCGCTGGGTACACCCCTCTGAGCACCCAGTTCTTTCCCTTTCTTGCATAGCTAAGCATCCATGTTGTTCTCTGTGGCTTCCAAGCCTCCCTGAACTGGCTGCGTCCACTTGCTCTGGGTGGCCTTTCTCTCCCCAGGCCTACTCTGCCACTCTGGCCATTGCCCTTGGGTCCCACTTGGTGGGTGGGAGGTGCCCTGAGCTCAGCAGGGCCAGGCTGGGCTACAGGCTGAGAAGGTGGGCAGTGCCTGCAGAGTCTGGAAGGCCCATCCCAACTGCTCAAGCCCTGTTCTGACCTCTGGCCCATGGGGCTTGCTATCCCCGAAGGCTCAGTCTTCTTGTTTGTCAGCGCTCAAGAGTAGAGGTCAGTGTGGCTGCTTGGCGCAAGTCCTGCAGGGTATTTATTTTCCCCAGGCTCCTCCCCAGGACCGTCTCTCGTGCCCCCCCGTCTGGACTGGCTCTGGTCGGAGCGGTAGGAGGACTGTCGGGCACACCGGGGCGGCAAGGGGCCTGCGTGTCCCACTAGCGGGAAAGATGCCAGGTACATCTCAGCGCCTGCCTGCTTGGCCTCCGCCCGAATCACTTCCTCGTGCATGATTGTTGCGGCGCTGTAACCCTGGAGCTGGCGGTGGGGGCGTTGGCAGCCAGAGCAGGTGCCCCCGCAGTTCAGCCCCCCGGCACACAGCAGTGCCCAGCGGGGCCGTTCCTGTCCTGGGTCTCAGGGCTGAGCAGCGTGTCCTGGGGAACGGGAGCCACAACGCCTCACCTAGAAGGACCACGTGAGGGCTTGTGGCCTGTGTCCTTATCAGGGTGAGGTGGGGTGGGGGTCCTAGCGTGATGATGGTCTTTACCAGAGCTCTCAACTCTGAGGCTCCTGGTTTTGTGATCCATGCATTTGCACACTTCCAAGTGCTGGAAAGCATGTTTCTGACTAAGTGATGTGCCTTTACTCTGCAGGGCATGAAGGAACAAACCTACTGCTCATCACTCTAATAATCTTGGGGTTGAGATTATTAATCTGCCTCTCCATGGGACTGAGGGCCCCGGGGGCAGTGGGAGCTGGGAGAGGTGCAGGAAGACGTGGAGGGTGCTTCAGGTGGCTGTGCCTGTTTCCAAAGCCAGGCAGAAACTATTCTCTATGCTTTCTTGGATGGATCCTGCAAAAGCCCAAGTTCTGATTTCCTATTTTTCCCCTGAATAACTGGGAAACAGCAGAACCCTTTGTGTTTTAAACATTCACGTGCCCTGTGGCAGCCTAAATGTGCCTGAAAAGGCATTCCATGGACAGAACCAGGAGGGGTTGGGGATGCTGGATTAAGTGGCATCAGTCGACCTCTTTACTCTGGGCCTTCGATGTTCCGATATGCAGCATTTCCCCTTTCTCACTCAGCCCCCTTTCTGGTGCCACGCCCATAAGATACGCTGGACACACTCTGGGGGAGGGGCCTAGGTATCGGGGAAAACTAGGTATGATACTGTAAGATGAGGGTGGAGGGGAGGTGGGCTCATCAAGCCATTCATTGTTATATGGGAAGAAAAGTTGAAACAGGAGCCGTGACTTGGTGCATGTCGCTCCATGGTGTCCTGTCTCTTTGGGGTGGGAGGGGGCCCAGGTGGCTGGACCCTAAGCCCTAAGGCACCATGGCCTGTGGCCGGGGTGGTGCTGCCCCCTGGTGTCAGGTGGTGGAATCGCTGTCTCTGCCTCGAGCTTCTAACTTTGGCTCCTTCCCGTCTTTGCTTTTCAGACCGCGAGTCCATCTTCTTCAACAGCCACAACGTGTCAAAGCCAGAGTCCTCGTCGGTCCTGACCGCGGTATGTCCCTCCCGCCGAGCCTGGGGGTGGGGTGACGTTGGCTCTCCAGGGGGCAGGGGGCAGGACCTTCCCCGCCAGGCCGGGGACCCCGGTGGGTTCCAGAGACCCCCTCTTCCTTGCTTGCTTTGCGCCTCCGTGGCACCAGCCGTCACAGCCATCGCCGCTCACCACTCAGTTACTCAGGCGGACGGTTGTCTAACTTCTCCCATGTGAGGAAGCCCCCAGTTGTAAGGAATTTGAAGACCTGCTTTCTAAGCTGCCTTGTCCGGATTCACTTAAAAAACAAAAGGAGGCAAGAGACAGCAGCACCTCAGTTTTCCTTTTTTCTTTTCTCGTCCGTATGAGTCTAGTAAGCGCTTGCTGAGCTCCTGCTGTGTACTGCTGCAGCTGCTGGGGCGGCTCATGGTGGGGAGTGGGCTTGGGGCTGCTGTTCAGTCGTTGGTGCTGGGCATCAGGCTCCATCCTCTGGCCCGAAACAGCCTTGCAGGGGTGGACAGACGTCCCTGCTTTCCCGAGGGGAGAGCTACGCTCAACAAGGTTAAATAACTTGTCTAAACCCACAGGGCTCCTCATTCAGGGACAGAGATGAGAGTTGACCCCAGATTAGTCTGATTCCAAAGCTGGGTCTTGCAGGAATTCAGGGTTTCTTACCTCTCTGGCATTTGCCGAGCAGTTAGAAATCAACACTGCGCCATGCCCTGCTATTCCTCCGTGTCCCCAGAGCCGGTGGCCTCTGCCACCACTGCCTCTGAACCGAGCCCTCCACCTGGTCTCCAGCTCCTGTATGCCACAGCCCTCCCGGCCGTTCTGGGAGGGTTCGCCCGTGTCTCCTCCGTAGCAGACCCCTGCCTCTGGGCCTCATTCCCCTCCGTTCCACGCTAGGGCCTGTGCTTGCCCACCACCCGCTGACCCCCTGACCCAGGCCACCGATCCCATTTCTCGTTTGTTCCTGGTTCCTTTGAGGAGCCAGCTGTGTACTGAGGGTTCAACGGAGCACAGGCATGGCAGGGACCTGGAGTGAGCGCCAGCCTCCCTCGGGATGTTGATAGACATAACCTGGGAACAAGTTCTGTGGTCAAGGACGCTTTAGAGAACAACCAGATTCTAAAGAGAACCCCTCGGCGCCTGGCGTGCATATTCTAAGACTGAGATAGGTGTTCTGTGTGAAAGAATGTCCTGGTCTCATGAAAGCTCAGAAACCTCAGGGTGGCCTCCTTGCGAGGCTCTCAGACCTTATTTAGCCAGTGACCCTCGAAGTGGGTCAGCATTCCACAGCCTTATGGAGAAGCTGTCCCTGACGCCCCACCAGCACAGTGTGGCCCTCGTCACCATGGGGCTGTTAACAGAGGCCAGAGGGTCACCGTGAGGGCTGGAAGCAAAGTCACCTTCCCGGTTCATCACCCGCCTGTGACTCAGCCCGTGTCTCCATCTGCTATGTGGGAGAGGTCAGCCTGGAGACATCGCAAGGCCTTCTCTCCACCTCCAGCCCTGCCGTCGTTTCTCCCTTCCCCTCAGCTCGTGACTGCTGTGCGGGGGTCCTCCAGGGCTGGTAACACAAAAACGAGGAAAGGGAAACGCAGTCGGCCATCCCCTTTCCCTTCGGGATGGTGGGCCCTCCTGCACAGACACGTGCGTTCCCAGGTACGGGTGTCCAGACGAGCCTTTAGCATCCTCTCGCCCCGTGGGGTCCCTCCAGTCCCCTTCGTGGCCTCATGCAGGTGCAGGGAGCCCTGCCTCCCTCCCTGGCCAGACGCCCCCGAGGATGGACGCTACTCCCACCCGCCTGGCAGGCCCCCACGCCAGTACTGGCTACTAGTTGAGTAGAACACTGAATGAGACGGCCTGGAGTCAGAAGCTCCACAGCCTTCCAGCTGTGGCGAGTCGAGTCGTCTCTCTGAGCCTCAGTTTCCCCAACCTGCCCCTAGAATGGTCCTGGGACTCAGGGAGTCCCTGGATGAAAGCACCCCATACCATGTCAGGCTCAGTCAGTGTCGCTGATGGGGTGCCCAAGGGTTCACCTCAGCACCTCCGTCGCCGCCTCATTGCAGACAGGCAGAGGGCTGCAAAAGGGTGTCTAAGGTCCCTTCCCTGAGCTGAGAGCGCTTTTATAAACAGCCAGTCACGAGGCTTTGGTGACAGAGCAGCGGCCATGGGTCCCCCCTTGCTGCCGGGACTGCGCCGCGGGCCTGACTCGGGAGCTTTCTGGATCCTCACCACAGTCCTCGGCGGCAGTCCCTCTCTCCCAGAGGCGAGAAAGCAGGACCCGGAAGGGCCCATTACAGCTCAGGGCACACGGCGGAGACTGGGCAGTGCCGGGCATCCCCGGGACCAGTGGCCGAGCTGCTGAGCCTGCACGGCCGACCATGAGTGGGAGGCGGGCACAGGGTGGCCTCAGCAGGTGCCAAGCGGACAAGTGCCCATCACAGCCAGGCTGATGCTGCCCCCTAGAAGCGGGGGGGAGAACGCCAAGGCAGCAGGGCCATGGGCAGGGGAACCTGCAGAGCCGGGGCAGACAGCTCTCATGGTAGAGCATCACGGTGCCCGGGGTGGGCTCCCTGCTCTGCGCGTGTCTGGAAGCTCCCATCGGCCACTTGGCTTCCTGTGCCAGGGGTGAGGCCCACGTGTCCCGTGGGGGCTGCCCAGGCTCTGTCCCAGCCTGGCTGACCCAGCCTCACTTCTTTTTTTTTTTAATCCAGGTGAAAGTCATATAACATACAATTGTTTGTGGGTTTTTTTTTTTAAGTATTTATTTACTTGGCTGCATCAGATCTTCATTGCAGCATGTGGGATCTAGTTCCCTGAAAAGGGATCGAACCTGGGCCCCCTGAAATTGGGAGCATGGAGTCTTAACCACTGGACCCCCAGGAAGGTTCTCTCTGGTTAGCTATTTTAGTGTGGACATTCAGTGGTAGTAAGCACATTCACAGCATTGTACAGCCACTACCTCTGTCTGGTTCCAGAGACCTTTTCCATTCAGGCATTTTCATTACCTGAAAGAGAATCCCGTACCCGCTGAGCATCCCTCCTTATCCCCCCCTCCTCCAGGGCCCTGACAACCGCTAATCTGCTTTTCGTCTCTATGGATTTACCTCTTCTGGACTTTTCCTTTTAAGGGAATCATACAGAAGGTGACCTATTGCATCTGGCTTTTTTCACCTGGCCTAATATTTTCAAGGTTCCTCCACACTGTAGCAAAGAGTGGCAGAACAGTCTGGGTAACCCGTTCTGTTTATCCAGTCATCTGTTGATGGACATTCGGGTTGTTGCTGCCTTTTGCCTGTTGTGAATAATGCAGCTGTGAGCATTGGTGTACAAGTTACACATCTGGGGTGGAACTGCTGGGCCACGTGATAATTCTCCTTTACACTTTTCGACCCAGCTTTTTTTATTTCTGGTGGATCAGCCCCTGTGCTTCCCCTTTGACCCCATCCCAGCAGTCTTAGGACTCTGGTCTCTACTGAGTACCATGTATGGGCCCTATTCTGGCTGACCTAGAGGTGACACGCTGCCATCTGTGCCTTAAATGCAGGGGAGGCAGCTCCTGCAGCCAGACCTCTGCTGTCCCCACCGCTTAAACAACCTTGTGACTCCTCTCAGCTGTCTGGGGTGGAGGCCTTGATGGCATTGATTGGCAGATGGGCAGACTGAGGTGCAGAGAGGCCAAGCACTTCTCTCTAAGACCACAGAGCTGAAGTCACAGTCCGGATTCAAATCCAGTCCTTCCCAGGGTGACATGCTGCTTCCTTCCAGGGGCCAAGCTTGAGCCCACGAAGACTTGCCTGTCCCAGGCCAGCTGTGATTAGAGCAGAATGTGAGCGGTGTCACGGTGGGGTCCCAGGGCCAGCCCCCCAGCCCCTGCGTCGCCAAAAGCTGAGCTCAGACCCAGGAGCTGGGCAGGAGTGGCCGAGTAGACTCTGGGGAAGCTTGCTGAGCATGGGGAGTTAGGGTGGAAACACCAAGGTTAGCAACTTGTCTGGAAGGGGAGAATGACGAGTCCCACCCAGGAGCCCTGTGTCCAAACCTCGCCCCACCCAGTACCAGCCAGTAAATGAAGGCTGGTCCATGGAACCCACTGCCCACATCCTCCCCGACTTTTCCAGCCGCTCCCAGCTCTCTTCCATGGATGGTGGCCTCGCACCTTGCTTCCACTGTGCTCTCACCTGGGTCCCTTGGCCCAGCCACTGCGGTCTTCCCCGCTTCAAGGTGCAGCTCTTAGGTGTCCTGAACCACAGAGTCTTCCTGGGGTCACAGCAGACTCTTCTCCTTCCTTCCTGCTAAGAACCTTGTCTTTTACAGGCTCAGTGTGTGTGTGCTAAGTCACTTCAGTTGTGTCTGACTTTGCAACCCCATGGACTGTAGCCCACCAGGCTCCTCTGTCCATGGGGATTCTCCAGGCAAGAATACTGGAGTTGGTTGCCATGCCCTCCTCCAGGGGATCTTCCTGACGCAGGGATTGAACACGTGTCTCTCATGTCTCCTACACTGGCAGGCGGGTTCTTTACCACTAGTGCCACCTGGGAAGCCCATGGCTTTTACAGGCTAAACACCTGGGTCCAAATGCAGCCCTAAGCTGTGTGGCCGTGAATCAGCCCTGACCCTGAGCGTCAGCTCCTCTCTGTGTAAAATGCTGGGAACAATGCTCGCCTCCCCAGTGGGCATGAGGACTACGGGTCACAGACGCCACACCTGCCCCAGTACCTGCCCAGCCCGTGGCAGGACTTGGGAATGGCCATCTTTGGGCTGATTCTAGTGGGTCTGTCCTGCCTCTTGCCTGGAAATAAGACCCGGCCTCGTGGCACTGCAGTGGGGGTCTCTAGGGGGTAGTGTCGTGTCTCCCTGCCCGAGGTCTGACCCCTGTGTGTGTGTGTGGTGTATATGTGTTGGCAGCTGGACAAGATCGAGGGCGTGTTCGAGCGGCCGAGCGACGAGGTCATCCGGGAGCTGTCGCGGGCCCTGCGGCAGGCGCTGGGCGTGTCTCTCTTCGGGATCGACATCATCATCAACAACCAGACGGGGCAGCATGCCGTCATCGACATCAACGCCTTCCCCGGTGAGCGGTGGGGGCCGGGGGCTGCCCTCACTCGCCTGGAGACTGGTGGGTGGGTGGCGGGGCAGGATAGCCGGCCTGACCGACCCCATCCCTCACTGTCTGAGGCCTGGGGTCACAGCAGCACCTGCTAAGCCTTCACCCACCTGCCAGTGGATTTACAGAGCTCACAGTGGGCCCGCTCCTCAACGTGTGTCCTTTACCCTGCTTCTTCCGACCCGAAGAGTCGGACACGACTGAGCGACTGAACTCTTCTGACCCTGGGCCATCAGCAGTAGCCTTTCTTGGCCAAATCTCAGCTGACCTCTTGGGCCCTTGCAGATTTACTTAAAGAGCTGAGAGGATTCTGGAGGGACTACAAAGCCCCGTTTCCACGAAGGGAGGGAGGGAGAAATTGTCCCAGGTTACACTGCAGCGTGGTGGCAAGGCCTTGCCCCTTCCCCCACCCTGAGCCACTATGTGGGGGACACGCTCAGATCCGGCTGGCTGGGGGCCCTGCTCCACGCTCTCTGCTGCAGCCCTGAGGCGGGAAGCACATGCCAGGCCCTCTGGGCCTGCTGGCACGACCAGGCTCTGCCCAGCACCCCTCAGATCCCCCACTCAGCAATGGCTCCATAGGAGTCATCACAGAGACCCCTCAGCGGGACCGTTAGCCACAGTGATGACTGTGGGGCGGGGGCCGGTCCTGGGCTGGGCTCTTTCACAGAGACGTGCTGAGGCTGGGCAACTCCCTATCCTCACAGCAGGTCAGGGACAGAGTGACACTTGGCACCCCCAGCCCAGAGCAGCCTGGGCAGCTACTTCTCAGCAGTCGTCCCTGTCTCGAGGTCTCGGCTCTTGCCTCTGTCAAGCGCCCACTCCTGGAGGCAGAGCAGCAGCCCTGCTCAGTGGACTCCTAAGGAGGCAGGAAGCCATTCCTGAGTGTGAGTGCCTGGCTTGCAGGAGGGGACTGCTTCCCTGGGGTTTGCAGGGCTCGAGAGCCCCCATGCATGGGGAGCGCTCACAGGCCACCAGACTGGGTGCTTGACATGTGTCCCCTGCATGGAGGGCACGCAGGCTGGGCCCAGCCAGCACCACAGTTCACAGCCAGGGAAGCCCGGGCTCGGGGGATGCCCCTGGCTCCCTCAGCCACGCGGTTTATCCGAGGCCCGCTGCATGTCCCAGCTGCTGCAGACACTGGGGTGGCTTGCGCACGGTGGCTGGGGTCCTGCCCTCAGGGGACAGGGGCTCCTCTGGGAAGGAGGCATGGGGGCTGGGCTGGCAGGGAGGAAGGCAGCCAGGCAAGGGCCTGTGGAGGGACCCTGTGGCCCGAGGCTTCCTGTGCAGCAGAGAGGTCAGAGGTCAGAGGGGAGCCCAGCACAGGGCCATTCACTCCGAGCAAGATGGAGCGGCCATCTGAGGGCTGTGTTTGTGAATAGAAGTTGAGATCCTGTGGGACAGTGGCCTGTTTTTCTGTAGTCACCCTAGGTGCAGCCTGGATGGAGAGGTAGGTTTTTGATGAATGCAAGTGAGAATGAGGGAGCACAAGGGAACTGTGGCTGTGTCAGGGGAACAATTATAACAAATTGGAGAATCTAAACGAGGGAGGAGATGGAGGGGATGAAGGCAAGAAGGTCGCCAGGTTAACGGACTCAGGGGGCAGGGTGGGGCAGCACCGGGCTGTTGGGATGGAGGTTCTAGAAGGAGGGACAGAGAAGAACTCACAAACCACTGAGCTGTGGGTCTGTGCCAAGTCCTGAATCTGCCCACCCCCGCCAGGGCCTGTGCAACTCGGGCCGGGCCTCCCAGGTGTTCAGAGGAGGGACAGTGGCAGTGAACCGGCATGGACGGGAAGCCATGAGCAAGCACCCACCCCCAACCCCCGAGCAGGCCAGGCTTCAGTGACAAGGCTGAGCCCCCCAGAGACTATGGAAGGGCGCCTGGCCCACATGGAAGAAGGCTCCAGGGAGGGCATGCAGCCCAGGGCCCCAGGGGAGGTGTGTCCAGGAGACGGCCGCCTGGGACCCAGCTCTCTCCCTGCTCCATTTATGAGCCTGGATCTGGGGTGCCCGTTGGTCTTGGTTGGTTCACCCTGTGCCTCAGACCACGGGTGTCCGGCACCACCCCTGCCAGCCAGCCCGCAGGCTGGACAGTTGCATCCGCCTTTGGTGCCCAGCCTGCCTGGGGACCTTTGTCCCCAGTGCCTCATCTCATCCTCACAGCCACACAATGTGCAGAGGACTGTCAGGATCTCCATTTACTGACGTGCATGGAGCCAGGAGATTGGGTGACACGTCCAAGCTCACGTCCCAGTAGCAGGGCTGGGTCTGGGGCCCTGACCTGAGGCTTCGTGCTTCTCCACTTGAGTCATGGGTTCAAATCCTGGCTCTGCCCCCTGACGAGATGAGCCTCATGCCCAGGCAGCCTCAGTGTTTGCTTGTGTGCAGTGGGAAGAACACTCTCCTCCTCGCAGGGGAGATGATGTGTGCACTCAGCCCCACAGAGCTCTTCACACCTCAGCCCCCCAGGCTGCTTGGGGCCATGGGCCAGGCCTCGTATGGGGACGGCAGAGCCATTGCTGAGGGAACAGCTGATGTTCCCTGGCAGCCCGTCAGCGGGTCTCAGCTCTCCTCCCTGCTTGCATCCCAACCCTGGAAACCCAGCAGCATGTCTGCTGATGGCCCCCAAGGGGCTACGGGCTGCCCTACTGTTCACCTCCGCCCCAGGGCCGAAGATGCCTCCAGCGCTAGGGTGGGGGTGCCCCGCATCACACGTGTTCAAGGCACAGCTGGCACCAAAGGGCCTGCAGATCCCAGTGCTGAGTGTTTCTATTGCTCTTGTTCAGTTGCTCAGTCGTGTCCGGCTCTTTGCAACCCCACGGATTGTAGCACACCAGGCTTCTCTGTCTATCACCAACTCCCGGAGCTGCTCAAACTCAAATCCATCAAGCTGGTGATGCCATCCAACCACCTCATCCTCTGTCACCCCCTTCTCCTCCTGCTTTCAATCTTTCCCAGCATCAGGGTCTTTTCCAGTGAGTTGGCTCTTCGCATCAGGTGGCAAAGTACTGGAGCTTTAGCTTCAGCATTAGTTCCTCCGATGAATATCCCCATCTGTAGAATGGGGCCAACACTCGGGCCCTGCTCCCTGGGATGCACCCTTCCCAGGATGCCATGAGGAAGGATTGTGAAGCACGTGGCCAGGGGCAGCACTTAGCCTGGATGGACCTCAGCTGTGGACACTGTCACCCCATTCGCCCTCCAGTGGACACGTATCTACCTGCTGATGGCTCTTGGGTATTTGGGGCTGGTCACTTAACTCTGTGCCTCCATTTCTTCATCTGTAAAATGGGGACAGAGGGTTGTGATGATTAAGTGAGAATATGTCAAGCAGGGCAAGTAAGGTGCATGCCAGCTATCTTGCCCACTCTTGTTTTTACTCTGGGCACCTCTGCTTGTCCCTCTCAGCCTCGGGCTCCCTCAAAACCACAGTGTTGTTTCCTGAACACATAAGAGCGTGGACAGTGAGGCAGCCCCATCCGACCGGCCCTTGGGCAGCCTTTTCTATACACGGTGAAGTTTACCTGCCCATGTCTGAACCTTCATTCCCCCCACTGCTCGTACTGACGGCTGTGAAGCCCATCCCAGGGGCCATGCGAGGGAGGGGTCAGTGCCACCCACCCCTTGTTGAATTTCTTTTGAAGCCGTTTTCAAAAGTCAGTAAAATCCATGCCCTAGATCTGAAACATGCTTGGTGGGAGGCTCCAAGGACTGTTTGCTGACAATCACAATCGAGTCTGTGATGGGAAATGTGGGCCCTTGGCAGTTTCTGTTTAGGAGACCCAGGCTCGCTTGTGAGGGAAGTGGCGTCCAGTGGATGGCCTTGTCTGGGCTGCCCAGGCTCTGTCCCTCGGCTTTGCAGGTCAGGACGCAGCAGGGGGGGCCTCCTTGCAGGTGCTTGGGAGAGGGGAAGTGGAACAGACTCAGTTCCAGGAGCAGCTGCCATTGATCAGGTCTCACTCATGTTCCAGCCCCTTCTGGCCCTGCCCACAGGAGCCCCCAAACCCAAATCCTCAGTTTACACACGAGGAAGCTGGGGCCAGGCCACGTGGAGACAAGCGGCATTTATGATTCAGACCTGGAGGAGTGGGCCTTCCATCCTGCCCCCTGCAGCCACGCCACCTCCACACATAAGGGCATCAAACCACATGTGCTCCATCACTGAGTCGTGTCTGACTCTTTTGTGACCCCATGGACTGTAGCCCACCAGGCTCCTCTGTCCATGGGATTTCCCAGGCAACAATACCGGAATGGGTTGCCATTTCCTTCTCCAGGGGACCTTCCCAACCCAGGGGTCGAATTCACGTGTCTTCTGTTTCCTCCTTTGGCACTTGGATTCTTGACCATGTGCGCCATCTGGGAAGCCCACCAAACCATGTGTGGAGGGTAATCAAATGAGACCCTGAAGCTGTGCCCGAGAGGGACAGGGTGCAGGGCACGTTCTCATCAGCCTCCTCTCTATAGATGCTCATACCCCGGGGGTGCAGCCAGGATTCAAGGACTGTGGTCCCTTGGGGCCCACACACACTTGGGGTCTGGGCTGTGTGTGCTCCACCAGCTCCCCCCAACCCCACCCCGGGTCCCAGGAACGCCTGAGCGCACCTCCCACCCCCACCCACCTGGCTAAGCCTGCCATCTGTCTCTCCCATCCGCAGGCTACGAGGGTGTGAGCGAGTTCTTCACCGACCTCCTGAACCACATCGCCAGCGTGCTGCAGGGCCAGAGCGCGGGCGCAGTGGGCGCGGGGGATGCGGCCCCGCTGAGGCACCGCAGGCTCCTGGCGGAGCAGGCGGGCGGCCTGGCGGCCGAGCGGACGTGCAGCGCCAGCCCTGGCTGCTGCAGCAGCATGATGGGCCAGGAGCCGCCCTGGGCGCCCGAGGCCGACGTGGGCAGCGTGGGCGCCGGCAGCAGCGCCAAGCTGCCGCACCAGAGACTCGGCTGTACCGCTGGCGTGTCGCCCAGCTTCCAGCAGCACTGCGTGGCCTCGCTGGCCACTAAGGCCTCCTCCCAGTAGCCTCGGAACCCGGGACCAGAGAGACGGCGCGGGCCGCAGAGCGCAGCCGCTGGGCGAGCAGCTCCCGACGACGGTGACGCTACTACTAAGGATTCCCAACGATCTGATTTTTCTTCTTCTACTTCTTTTTTTCTTAATTTTTAACCTGATTTTCTGATGTCATGATCTAAATGAGGGGTGGGGGTGGGGATGGAAAGGAACCCCAAGTGGTCCAGCCTCGCGGCATAGGGACGATCCCGCCTGGTTCCTGCTGTGCAGATGTCTTCACCGAGTTTACACACGCTGTGTTTTCAACACTAGGTCTGAATGTGAGATGGGGCGTGCGTGTGTGTGGTTGTGTGTGTGTATGTGTGTGTGAGTGCCTGGGTACGCCCACGTCTGTCCTTCTCAGTGGCTGCTGTGGGCCGGGCCTCGGGGACCCTGGAGCAGGCCGTCCCGGGTCAGGTCGTCGGTGGCTGAGCAGAGAGAGTAAACGGTTCCCCGTCTCTTCCCTCCTGGCCCCTACACCCCGGCCCAGCCCATTTCTCTTACCGATGGCCTCAAGCTCCATCAGGTGTGCAGCCGCCCCCCTCCCAAAAGCGTGACCCTGAGGAAGCCAGAGGCCTCAGCTTCCCATTCCTTGGGAAGTCCATGCAGCAGGTCTGTGATCCACCTGCTGCCACTCGTGAAAGGCAAGGAGGAGGGTGCTTCTCCGGGAAGGCCACAGCCCCAGGCTGGCTGCCTCTCTCCACGTCCCGCCTCCCCGGAGTCCACTGGGCCCGTCAACACATGTCCTGTGCCGCCATGCAAAGGGTCCGCCCTTCCCTGACCAAGGGCCGCCGCTCCCCGGACCTGGGAGGAGGCTGCCCAGCCGAAAGCCTCTGGGCTGATTCTGCCTGTGCCAAGGATTTGTGCTGTGACTTTGGGGAAATCATTCCGAGAGTCGCTGGGCACTCACGACCAGAGAAGTCGAGGGCAGGCTCAGCGCCCTACCCCTGTGAAGCAGCCTGTACCTCTGTGAAGCCCACCCAGATGAGCCTCCCCTTGGAATCCAGGCGATTGTGGGGGAGCCCTCTTCCCAGGCCAGACGAGGCTGCCGGTTGCTCCATGCCTGCCCAGAAGGCCTGATCCACACCCCTCTCGTGTTCACTGCCCACCCCAAGCACTGAGCCAGCCAGGTGCGAGCAGGTTGCAGCCCCAGAGGTGAGAAAATGTTACCTGCTTCTCCTGTCCGAGTCCCCCAGCCCCTGATGGCAGCAGACCAACCGACCACCGGCTGATCAGTCCAGTCCCACAGTCCAGGCGGGCAAGTGGCCCAAGGGGACCAGTGAGGGGCCTGGTCAGTCCCCTGTCAGTGTGACCACCCGGCGGGAAACAGCAGACCCCTTGAAGCATGAGCATGTGTCTTCAGATATCAGGCACTCAGAGGGGAGGGGAACAGGCCTCTGGGCTGTCCTGCGAGGTCCAGGGAGGGTGCCACAAAAGAAGCTGCTCAGCCTGGCGTTTGGAGGCACTTTCAGGCCTGGTTAGCAGGGGATGTGGGGGTCGCCTGCCTCTAGGAGAGGAAGGGCTGGGGTGAGGGGTGCTGCCCTCATAACTGGCCGGCTTGTCCTAGAAACCAAGGGCCCGCTGACAACCGTGTTTACACGACTTGGAGTGTTGAACCCCGATTATAATGTCTGTGCGTCGCCTTTCCTCGTCTGGCCCCGAGCTCCGGGGGAAGCAGGAAAGCGTGGCCGGCCTCTTGCACTGCTTTGTCTCCAAAATAAACTACTGAAATCAAACTGCATTTCACACGTGTTTACAAAACGTTGCTGAACGTTTCTGTCCTCCTGCCGTCTTTTAATAAAACCGACTTTACCTTTTGGAATAAAATTCCAGTCCTGATCGCCTTAGGACAGGTCAGGAGTGCAGGGTGACCCCCTGCGCCTGGTGGGGCCCCTGGTCGTGTCATGTCCGGATTAACTGTGCCTGCCCCCACAGGGTCTCACATGTTAGCATCCAGGGCCCAGATATTGAGGAACTTTTACTGTGACGTGGCGCTTTCCACCAGCCTCGATGCAGGTGGCCAGCAGGGTAACTACTGCCTTTCCCAGGAGTGGAAACCAAGGATGGAGCTCGGCTTCATAAAGGCCCAGGAGCCGCACAGCAGTGGAGAAGGGACTGGTCCACTCGAGAGTGTGTACAGGCCTCTCCCCCAGCTGGCGAACCCCATCCAACAAAGAGCAGCTGACTCTGACTGCAGGGGTGAAGGGAGCCACGTCAGGGAGCAGAGACTAGGAGAGGGGCTGTGGGCCGCAATGAGGCCTCACCAAGCCATCCCCCACTCAGTGTCACCAGATGCGCACTGACTGGGTCCCAGGACACATGCCATGAAGGTGGCCTCCTCCAAGCCTCAGTGTCCCTGGCCCTGGGGCTTCCTGTCAGGGGAAGACAGACCCCCCGAGAATGCTTTCTGCCTTTGCAGCCTCTCCTTCGCCGGGGCTTGGGCTGCCGCCTCTGATCAGTCTCAGAACCTTCAAGGGCCCGTGGGGAGGGACTGCTCTGGTGAGCACACACACCTGCTGGTAAACTGGGGTGGGGGGCAGGGGTGGTGGGACTCTCCTTCCCCAGCTTCTCTTTGCTAGTTGGTGGGCCTACTGGGGCCTTGACCCTGTGGCATCTCTCTGGGTGTGGTCCATAGCCGGGGCTGCTGAAGGCCCTCTTGACTCAAAGGGCTCCGGGAGCAAGTGCAGGACCACATTTTTCCTGAGGCCTCGGGTATGTTCAGAGGGTCGCTTGCAAGGTCTCTGCCTTGGGCAGCTCGGAGCAGCGGCCACAGGCCGAGTCCTACTTGTAGGTCATAGCATAATGTGGTTTGACACGCACTCAAGCCCTGACTGAGTGTGGGTACTGGATGTCCGTCCTCCCCAAGAATGTCTGTCTTCCTCAAGAGAGCCTAAGGGCAGGAGTTGCCATTGGCATGAAGGTGTTTGAATTTGCGGAAGGAGGTGGGGTAGGGGCGGTGAGTAGGGTTGGGCGAGAGGTCCCCCAGCATTACCTGCAGGAGGCAGACACAGCTGGAGTTCCCAAGGAGTTGTTCAGTCGCTCAGTCGTGTCCAACTCTTTGCAATCCCATGGACTGCAGCACACCAGGCTTCCCTGTTCTTCACCATCTCCCGGAGCTTGCTCAAACTCTCATGTCCATCGAATCAGTGATGCCATCCAACCATCTCATCCTCTGTCATCCCTTTCTCCTCCTGCTTTCAATCTTTCCCAGCACCAGGGTCTTTTCCAAGGAGTTAGTTCTTCGCATCAGGTGGCCAAAGTATTGAAGCTTTAGCTTCAGCATCAGTCCTTCCAATGAATATTCAGGACTGATCTCCTTTAGGATTGACTGGTTTTATCTTGCAGTCCAATGGACTCTCAAGAGTCTTCTCCAACACCACAGTTCAAAAGCATCAGTCCTTCGGTGCTCAGCCTTCTTTATGGTCCAACTCTCACATCCATATGTAACTACTGGAAAAACCATAGCTTTGACTATACAGACCTCTGTTGGCAAAGTAATGTCTCT
The DNA here is from genome assembly GCA_917880005.1 of Nanger dama. NCBI lineage: Eukaryota > Metazoa > Chordata > Mammalia > Artiodactyla > Bovidae > Nanger > Nanger dama. Next base: position 12,491,454 of record CAKJTW010000063.1, read on the forward strand.
GCTTTTTAATGTGCTGTCTAGGTTTATCTCCCAAGGCGTTATGTGGGGGCATTGTTTAAGTTAATCTCATCAGTGAGGGAGCAAACAACCTTGAGAAAGGATTCTTTTCTATCCAGAGGACTGCCAAATACTGTTTATGGCAGATTGAAGGATCCTGGCAGGAAGCTGTAGTTTTCAAGCCAGCTGGGAAGAGCAGCTGTTGTCTGCCAGGTGGCCCCTCTGAGACCAAGGGAGACTGTATGTATTGTGCTTGTTAGGGGACTGGGCTTTGGCTCAAGGAATCACATTGTCCACAGAGAACCTACTGAATGGCTCCTCTGATGTCCCTGGGGTTTGCATCTGCCCTCTCTTCTCCCCCTAGAAACTGACCCTTCACCCAGTGGGACCCCTGATAGCTCCTCTCCCTTCCTGGGCCACGGCTCAAGGGCCCCCCACGCTCCAGAGACCCTGAGCAGAGCGTCCTAAAGGAACACACCCCCTGCAGGAGGCTTACCACGAGACAGAGGAGTGCATACAGCCTTAAAGGTTCTTGGCTTCTGCCTCCTCAAGAAGCTTGGCCACGCCCTCGGGGAGCCTGGCCACGCCCTCGGGGAATCTGGCCATGCCCTATGCTGCAGGCATAGTCCTAACTAAGCCATTAACCTGAGTCTGAGATGCTGCAACAGAGGCCTCCAGACAGGTGGTTCTCCCGTCAATCATACCTTCTGCAACACAGGCTCGGTGCCCCTGCCTCGGAATGGCCCTCCCCCCACATGCTGTTCACTGGAGAGCTGCCTGTTGGCATGGAAGCACCAGGCCCTCTTCCTTCCGGTTCCCACCACCGGGTCCCATCCAGGCCACTTGGGGCCTTTTCCAGAAATGGTCACATTTTCGCTCTACATCCAGTTGTCCACAGTCTGGTGACTTGGAAGGCACTGTCTCCTTCCCACAGCCGAACCCACCTAGGCTTCCGGTGCGGAGCCCAGCTCTCTGCAGCAGGCTTTCTCTTTGGGAAAGATTCTTCCAAGACACTGGCAGCTCCGGTTTCAGTGGGAACACCTGTGCTTTGTGAAAAATGCTACTTGTTTCCATCCCGTTCATGAGCCATGCTTGTCAGAACCCCAAGCTGGCTTGTACTTCATTTGTGTACATATGTATGTATATAACGTTTATATGAATCTATACATACTGTCTATAAAATCATCGCTTCTGTAAAAACCAAGAACCACTGGCTCTTTTGATTCAGCTGCATGTTTGCCCCATGTGATGACGGCACAGGCGGCCCGTCTCCGGGAAGGGGTATTTCAGGGACGAGGTGGCCCATATTCTCTCTACTTGTTAACTGTTCCTGGAGGTGGATGTTCTGACAGTTGACTAGTGGAATGCATTTAGTGTTGTGTTTGTTATTTCGATAACTGTCAGGGTTGTGGGGGGTTATAAACCTGTCTCACTGAAATGTGAATAAACACCTCATGGCACCAGCTCGTTGGAGAGTCCCTCTGTGCTTCACGGAAGGGTTTCAACAGCAGTGGGCCCGCTCGCCAGGTTAGGAGAGGCTCAGACTTGCCAAGATCCCCTCAAACGACTTGTGTCATCACTGCAATGGTTTTCTGGTCCAGGCTGTCTAGACCCCTCGAATCCTCGCCATGATCTGGTGAGAAGCTAAAAAGCATTATCCCCATTTTATAGATGAGGAAACTGAGGCTGCAAGAGCACCAGAAATGCTCATCCAAGCTCTCTAGCTAGGCTGGGGATTCCAACTGCAGTCTGATGTCAAAACCCACATTCTGCAGGCAGTGGATTTCTTGAAGTCAGGGCTTGTTCAGGTCATTTCTGTGTGCCCAGGCCTGCCAGGCTCAAGGCAGAGGCTCACAAGTGTTTGATGAATGACTGAATGATTGGCCCTGATATTCGCTAGTCCACTCCGGTCCAGCAGAATAGCCTGTCTGTTCTGATTCATAATTCTACAGCCCCATGTTTACATGTTTGGGGCATCACTCTTGCTGAGACTGATGAGTCAACTCATCCTCTGAGCCTCAGTTTGCTCATTATCCAAGCAGAGACCAAGACTACAGTGCTATAGTGAACTGTTAAGTTCAAGAACTTCAAATGCCTCAGAGCCCCATGCATGTTTCAGGTCAGAGGAGATGACAGACTTGTGAAGAGGGGGGCCCCTGCAGCTCAGAGGCCTGAGTCAGGAAGTCCAGAGCTGGCTGGGCCTGTGGCCTTGGTGGCAGGTACTAACCTGGGGTTGTCAGGATCTACCCAGCACAGAGCAGAGGCTGTTTCCCAAACGAGCCCCGTCCCTGCCTGGCCTGGCTCACATGTGGCTGGGGAGATGGGGGAAGTGTTATTTAATCCCACACGCACTTTGGGGGCAGGTGTCAGCACCCCTACTTCACAGATGAGGAAACTGATGTCCTGAGCAGCAGTATCTCTTGCTCCCCAATCCCCGGGCTGGAAAGTGGCCCAGAGTCACCCCAGGGGGATTGAACCTCCCCTTGTCCTTCTGCCTGAATCCATCCATCCCACCCTACTTGGAGTCAAGATTGGGGAATTTCAGAGAAACAGGAAAGAGCCCAAAGCAGATTTATTTTCCTTAGATAAATGTCATACACAATATAGTCAGGAGTCCTCAGCTTTCACCTAAAGGTCAGTACTTATTGCAGTCAGGCCCAGTGGCTCTAGGAAACTTTGAGAAGGCTGCCTGTGTTCAGAGACAGGATAATCGTTGAAAGGCAAGGGGTCTGCCCTGCAGGGGGTGCACTGGGGCAGGGGTCAGGAGCAGGAGGGAAAGAGCGTGGGGGGCAATGGTGTGGGCTGGGCTTGGGCAGGCTGGGGGTGGCCTCCCTCCCGGAAGCAGCGCCCGGGGCCGTCTGGCCAGAATCTGCAGGGGGGACAACAGAGCCGGGACCACGGGGTGTCTTGGGGCCCTGGCTAATGGGGCCAGTCAGTGCCTCAGCCCCGCCGCAGCTCCTGCAGCTGGTGGGCCACCTTCTCCAGCTCCGCCTCGATGGCCGACAAGCTCTCCAGCTCCTGGTCCTAGGAGAGAACCCCCAGAGTCACCCGGGTGCTGGAGCGTAGAGCGCAGTCAGCCTGGTGGCTCCTGGCCTAGCTGTGTGACCTTGGATGGGTGGCTTTGCCTCTCTGAGCCTCATTTATTTCATATGGACAGTAAAGCCGCCCTGCTGCACTGCTCTGAGAAGCTGGCATGCAGGAGTGCGTGCCCTGACCCCATACCTTCCCTGGTGGACTCTTATTCAGGCCCACTTCCTCCTCAACGGCTCTGGGCAGCCATGTGGGAAACCAAGCCTCTGGTGCCTTTCAGGGCTGCTTTGAGTCCCCCAACCCCAGGCTAAGGCTGGGACAGTGGCTTCCAGGATGAGTGCCTGGGTGTCCTGTCTGCTGCAGGCCTCCCTACCCAAGGGGCAGGGTAGGGACGTGAGCACTGCCTGGACGGAGCCTCCATCCTCTATCCCCGTCACTGGGTCCCCAAGCTCTGGCTGCCAGGGTGGTCCAGGGCAGCCGGGGACTCTGGGACTGACGCCCACAAGAGCATGCCCTCAGAGTCACAGCAGGAGTCAGCCATACCCCAGCTTTGACCGAGAGGAGTGGTTTTCCAGGAGTCCCTGCCTGAGGCCCAGTGAGAAGAGACGGATAATGGTTGCCAATGAAATGGGGACCCTAGCGGCTCCCATCTTGCAGTAACTCCCGAGGCAGGAGCTCTGTGATTCTGGGTCATTTTTTTCTAAGACCTTTGGGCTGAGTTGGGGGCCCCTGCCCTGTCCAGTCCTCTGGACTCGGGTCCCCATTTCTCCTGCCAAGGGCCCCTCTGCCCGTGGAGAAGGGAAGCCAGTCAGTCCCTCAGGGCTTCTGTGGGTGGGGTAGGCAGTGATGAAAGGTGCCAGCCTTGGGGAGGGGGTGGGAGGCAAGCAGCTGCTTCCCGAAGCCCTGTCCCCTCAGCCCCTGGGGACACAAGCAGATGAACTCTCAGCGCCAGCTCTAAGGAATCGTCTTCTCGCTCTCAGACTGCTGAGACCCAGTCCCAGGGCCAGAGAACGGGTTGGGGACCTGAGGAAAGGGCTGTATTGTCTTCTGGGTGGGCAGAGAAGAGCACTGGGGCCAGGGCTTTGGACACATCCCAGCCCCCATAAGGCCCTGATGCCCCCTGAGAACTAAAGCCTGAACCATGAACCCCCCCAGGCCTCCCCCAGCTCCAAGGTGGTGTTGCCAGCCTGCCCCAAAGTCCCATCCCCTCCTCTCCCATCGTAACATGTCTCCACATCCCTCTGAGTTTCCCAAGTAGCCTGGGCATGGCTAGGGTTTCAAAGCTTGCGTGCATTCTGATCATGATAATGAGGTGGGCAGAGAGGACGTCTTACCCCCATTTCACAAATGAGGGAACCAATGAGGCTCAGAGAAGGGGAGCGACCTGCCCAAGGTCACCCAGCTAGGAGGAGGTAGACCGCAGGTCTTCTGGCACACGTCCATGCTTCCCCGACCCACCACCACCAGACCCTCCCCCACTTTGCCATCAGGGCGGGAGGCAGGGACTGAACCTGGGAGGACGGTGTGGTTGGACTGCCTGGAGGTCAGGAGGACATGGCTGGGCCAATGGTAGGGCCTCCCCAGACACCACCTGTCCCTTAATGCCCCCTCCTGTCCTGCCCTCCCTGCTCGCAAGGCCAGTAGTGCCCCGAGACTGGATTCCCCCAGGCAGCAAGTGGCCCTCCCAGGCCAGCCCCCGCCAGGTCCTTTAGTTTCCAAACTCTCTCTATTCAAAACTCCAAGCTCCATCCATCCATTCTTGTCCTGCTTCCAAACCTGCAGAGGCTCCCTATGTCTTTCGGACAAAGGTCCCTCCCAGCACCTCTGGAATCTGCTTTACTTGCCAGCTCTTCAGCTTCTGTGTGCTGATCTGAATGTTTCTGTCTCCTGTCTTCCTGTCTGCCAGCTTTCCTGGTGCTCCCTCTCTCCCAACACGCCCTTTCTCCTGGGCCTTCCCAGTCTCCTGAGCGCCCCAGTCCAGGCACCTCTCCAGTCCCGACTCCAAGGGGACAGTGTCTCCTTGGTGATGCAGGGCAGCACGTCTGGGTGCAGCTGCCCGGGGCTGGCTCCCACCCCATACCAACCTCTGGCCTGCGGTTGGCGCTGCCCTCCTCCTCCTTCTTCTCCTCCGGGTAGCCGCGCACCTGGAGGGGCAGGCCGGCCTCCACGCTGTCCTCCCGGGAGTTCGGTCTCCAGCCTCGCCGCAGCTGTAGCCCAGGGCCCCTGAAGCCGTAGCCCCGGGCCTGGAAGGAGAGCCTCATGGAGCGGTCGGGGTCTTCCTCCTCCTCCTCCCCCCTCCAGCCGCTTCTCGGCCGTCAGCTCCTTGGCCAGCTGATCCATCTTGCTCCATCGCTTGGTGTCCTCCCACTCCTTGGAGGGCTGCTCCTCCTGCTCGGGCTCCCCACTCTTCCCGCCACGGAAGAGGACTTGAGGGGCCCCTGCCATCTCCTCTTCCTCCTGCCGGGAGGGTGCCCATTCCCACTTCCCCTCGGGGGCTTGGCCTCCTCAGCCCCCCATCTTCCTGGCTCCATCCACGGCCAGAGCCTCGGGCCAACCTGGAGCAGCTGGTGGACAAGAGCAGGAGAATAAGGGAGCGGCTGCCACCTTTCTGGGTCCCTGCCACTCCCTTAGGTCTCTCTGTGGCCACTGCTGCAAGCACAGACCCTGTACACTGGATCCAGCTCAGCCTCTCACAACAGACACCCCTTGGAGGGAAAGGCCACCTCGACACCATGCTTTACAAGACCCTCTAAAGCTCCAAGTCATCTCTTCCTTTAGCCCTCTCATCCCAGAAGACCCAACCCAGGGATCGCTTGGCTGGGGAGGAAGGAAAGACCTTGATCAGGCCCTCAAGAGGAGCCAGGACCTTTTCCTAAGCCCTGGTTGAAGCTAGAAGTGTCCCCAGACCAGCCTGTTCCCTCCCATCATGCTGCCCCTCGGTTCCCAAATCCCACCCACTCACCCTGCAAAGCCCCCTCTCCCCTCCTGGGGGTGGAGAGGGGCTATGTGGACTAGTGGGAGGTGCAGGGTTTTGGAACCAGACAAACTTGGGATGGAATCTCCACATGTACTACAAATCAGCTGTGTGATCATGGGTAGATTACTTAACCTCTCTGAGCCTTGGTTTCCCATCTGGCAGATGGGAATAATACCTACCTTTCAGGGTTGTTGAGAAGGTGGAATGAGATTATGGATCAGGGCACCTCTCTCCCACCCATCCCCCTCTCCCCAATGCATCTGCTGAAGTTTCAGACATCATACACAGTCTCACCCCTCTGTGTCTCCTTGTTGCCGAAGCTTGGAGGGGGTTTAAACGCTGCGGTGGGGGGCTTTCTTCCTCTGGGACGGCCTTCTCTCCAGCCTCGGCCTCCCTCCCCCTCTCTCCTCCTCCTCTTCTCTCTCTCTCTGCTTCCCTTGCTCTGGACTCAGGCCCTTCTCCCTGCTGTCTGGACCCTGGGAGGGACCCTCACTGTCCTCCTTGGCCTGTGGGCCTGGGTGTTTCGGGCTGGGGAGGCTGGCTAGGGGTGGGCGTTGGAGGGGGCCTCCTCCTCCTCCCCAGGGGCCTGATTGTCCTCCTCAACCTTGAACCCCTGCCCAAGCTCTGGGGAGGCCTGAGGCCTGTCTCCGTCCGAGTCTTCATCACTCTTCTCCACCTCTTTAGAATCGTCTCTTTTTTCTGCAGCATCCTTGGAGGACACCTCTTCCGTCCCCTCTACAGAGACAACAGAGCAAAGTCAGGCCCCGAGGACCAGGCTGCACATCGGATCTCCCTGGGGCCCAATTTCAGATCTTAGTCACTGTATCCCTAGGCTTCCAGCAAGCCCAACCCAAGACACGCATGAGAGAATTAGGTTGCCCTCTCCACGTCTGGGTTTGACCTCAGCACAACAGGACTGTGTTTCTTTCTTTGTAATTCTACTTCTCGAAGGAGGATGTGATGACCCCTTGAAAATGACCCCATAAGATAGAGCCCTGAATTTAAAATTAAGACAGCAGTTGTCTGATCTTGGGCAAGTTAACCTCTCTGTGTAATGGACACCATTACTGTGTCTTCCTTCTCCCTTCGGCAAGCATTCTATCTTGAGCGTCCTGTGAAAGTATTCAATTCCTCAGTATTTGTCAGCTTTCATTAAAAGGTAATTACTTGTACCTGCTTTGAAGACAGCTTTTCATCTAGTAAAAATCCCTCCCATTGCTAGAAATGATTACTGTCAAACGAGTCACTACCAAGTACATTCCACTATTTGACTCCAGGACTCAGGTGGAAGTCCTCCCATGCCCACTTTACAGAAACTCAAACCAATCCTTAGAAAGGTAAGGTGACCTGTCTGTGCTCACAGATAGCAGAGCTGAACCTTGAATCCAAACCTCCGAATGCCAAGTACAGGGTGCCCTTTGCACTGACATGTGGCTGTCTCCCCAGTGAATGCTACACTATTCCCCCTCCTACAGCCCATGGCAGACAACTAGAGTCAGCCAGATACTCGTTTCCATGGAACCAAAATGTGTGAGTCCCTGCTGAGCCTCAAGCAGCCACTAGGGTGAGAGCCCTGGCCCACGTGAGGGCACATTGGCAGGTTTCCCCTCTCAGGCCCAATGGATGACCACTGAGGTCCCTGCTTCTAGGAACTGGCCCTGTTCACTCACCTTCCACGTGCAAAGAGCAGGGCTGCGAGGACAAGCGTGTGACTGTTTCTAGGCAGAAAGGTGAGTTTAGCAGAGCATCCCTCTGACCTAAGCCATGATCTCTGTGACCCCTAAAAGCTCTCTGTTCTCAAGAAGGATGATCCAGGACTTTGCTGGTGGTCCAGTGGTTAAGAAACTGCCTGCCAGCGCAGGGAACAGGGGTTCAATCCCTGGTCCAAGAAGATCCCACATGCTGTGATGCAACTAAGTCCACGCACTAAAACTCCTGCACACCGCAACTTGAGAGTAGCCTCCACTGACCCCAACTGGAGAAAGCCCGCACGCAGCGACAAAGACCCGAAGCGGGAAAAAAAAAAAGATCCAGAGTCATCTAGTATTTCAAACCTACGCCTCTGGGATCTTGCTGCCCCGAGGCTATGCCAGGGCACCGCTAAATTCCCAGGAGGACAGGCACTGGCGGTGGGGAGCCTGCCTCGGTGGCCACAGGGAAGAGTTGAAGCTGCCCACCTGCCAGGCCTCCTGCCCGAGAGTGCCAGAGCCTGGGGTGGGCAGATGGGACCCATCAAGGGCTGCGGAGTGAGACGTTCCATCTCCACTTATGCCTTGGAAAGGTGCTTCAACCTCCCTGGGTCTCAGTTTCCCCATTTGGAAAGAGAAGGAAATAAGAGCTTCCTTACAGGACCCAAAGGAGGGGCTTCTGACTTCTCGGGACCCTCGGTCTATTGTAACTACTGTTCTCTTCATTCTCCCACCGCTGCTCTCTAGCCAGACGGGTCGGCACTGACCTTTCGGCTCGGCCTGGTCGTTTGGCTTCTTGAGCACCTCTGAGAGTTCATCCTCGTAACTGCTGTGCTTCTGCTGCTGCTGTGTCCGCTCCTTGGCTCCTTGATAAGAACACGAGAAAAGCGTCCCATTTGGTCTGAGCCCTGCATGGTTGGCTGTGAGAATGGAGGCCCCTGTTTCCTCATTCGTAAAACTGGGCACGTCCTGTTCTGGGCCTGCCCAGTGAGAGAATGAGGGGGCAGGAGCTGGTGGGGATGGCAGGGAGGGCTGGCTGCCCTCTCCCAGCTAGGACCCATCACACGACCCCACCACCTCTCCAGACTCCCATTCTTACCTGCGAAATAAGAACACACCCTGCCTGCTGCCTCACAGAGCAGTGAAGACTCAGAGTCGAGGGCTCCAGGAGCAGGAGCAGAGAGTGGGGGACACTTAGGTCCTGGCTGGTAGCTAGGTCAGTGGTCCCCAACCTTTTCAGCACCAAGGATTGATTTCGTGGAAGGCAATGTTTCCACAGATTGGGTTGACGGGTGGATGGTCAGGAGGATGGTTTGGAGATGATTCAAGCTCAGTAGGGTTTGAACTTTAAAGAAAATCAAATGCCGCCACTGATCGGACAGGAGGCGGAGCTCGGACGGTAACATGAGCGATGGGGAGCAGCTGCCCAGCTGCTTACTTCCTGCTGAGCGGCCCAGAGGTTAGGGACCTCTGGGCTAAGGGACCCTGTAGCAGGAGGTTACAGTGACTGCTTGTCCCCTAGTGGGGGCTCTTGATTCAGGCAACACCTGCCCTCATGGACCCCCATAAGCCCAGGCAGAACACCTGTCTGCATCAACCCAGGCTGTGCTGCCTCCTCTGTCTCCACCCACCCCCGGTTCTTGACAGTGGCCCCGGCCAGGCCAACTCTGCAGCCAGTGCTGGTTTCCCTATGATGGGAATTTCTGGGGTGGCCAGAGGTGCCTGACACGGTGGCTGTGGACCAGAGATTATGCCCAGATCTGGCCCCTGGCCGACCAAGCTTCACACCTCCTGGTTAATCCTTTGCCTTGTGACCTTGGGTGACCTGGGCAATCCAAGACTTGGGTGCTCATCTATAAAACAGGGTGGCTGCATCGAAAATCCTAGGACAGAGGTGTGCAGAAGGCATTATGAGAATGCAGAAGAGGGAATGGGTGGATAGGTAGATGGGTGGATGGATGGACAGATATGTAGATCTATCTCATCCTCTTTTAACAGAGAACAATAATGTACCTGTATACCAGACACCATTTATACTGAATACACACATGTGTGTGTATGTGTGTAAACAGATGTTTTGGGACACATCTTCCTATCATAGTCTTCATTGACATTACATTTAATTATTTAAATATAACGTCAGTCATTCAATAATTTAAAAATTACCATACGGTATCCTAGCAACCACATGCAGTGGATGTCTCTTCCAGGACAAGTGAGCGAGAGAAACAACGGTGTGCTAACTTGGGGAGGGCCTCAGGGAGCCTTCCAGCTGTGATTATTTTCACTTGCCTCTTCCCCCAAATCGCTCTCCATTCATATATGTGGCCCAGTCTGCCCCAGAGGCCTCAGGAATAGGGGTTTTCCCTGAGCCTGGGCAGCCTTTGTGCCCCAGCCCACCCCACCCAAGCCAAGCCCTGAAGATGAGCCTTTACTTCCTTTGCAGGGAGACGAGACTCCTGCTCGAGGGCCCATTCTGAGAGAGAGGCACGAGGATGCCCATGTCCCCAGCCCCAAGTAAACAGCCCCTTCCCACAGGGAGGTGCAGGGCCAGGACCCATTTCTTCCAATTTTCCAGGAGGCCTTCTGTGCCTCACAGGAACCCAGAAAGGAGCCTGAGCCTGGGCAGAGTAGCTAACTCCGTGGGATGAGATCAGCCTAACCCTCCATTCCCAGTACCCTATCTGGGCTCTGCTTGAATATCCTCAGTGACAAGGAGCTCACAAAAATCACTCCATTTCCAAGAGCATCAGTGGATTTTGTTAACCTCTTGGAGAAAGACACATCTCACTCTGAAAGCACACTGAAGTCTGGGCTGTGGTTTTGGGGCAAGCAAGATCCTGCTTCTCCCATCTCCCTTTGAGCAGAAGCTCACAAGGGCAAAGAGCCCCTCCTCTCTCCTGGAAACCAATTTCTTTCCCATTAAACAGAATAGAAGTCCTCTCTGTAACCTGGTCTTGAAAGTTCCCTTTCTAACAAGGCTGAACTCCAGAGACCACAGGGTTTTAGAAAAGCTGCATCTGGTCTTGGGATGTCCTTAACTTATTGTGTGATCTTAGACAGGTTACTCAGCCTCTCTGGGCCTTGATCTCTTTAAGTGCATGAATGATAGACTGACCCAAGTGGCACAGAGGACCCAACCTTACCACCTTATAACGAAAAGGTGGTAAGTGAGGATCAGAAACAAGACCTTGCTCAACCTTCCACCATGATTTTTCTGACTCTCAGTTACTGGAATACACCCAGATTCATGCGCAGTGGTTGGAAAATACCTTGGAGAGCAAGGTCTTGGAGCTCTTTCAGCAAATTCTGATGTCGCAGGATTGAGAGGATCCGTTCATCTGCAATGAAGGGGAGTCGTTACGTGGTGGTTTCCAGAAGACAGCCAAGAAAGAGATTGCCATCAGTATTTTCAGCTGAACACGAGGAACTTATTCTGGAAACTCAAAACCCTGGTGGTAGCAGCAAGATTGGGTCTGGAGATAACACTTCTGAAATGACTTCCTTTCCAAGTTCGCTATCGTATCAGGAAGGTCAGCCACTGTCCCTGCACCTAGACTTCTGCCAAGAGATGGCATCTCCTGCAGTGATACAGGAGTGTCTCTAAACACAACCTGTTTTCCCATCTCCATGCCTTTGCTTGAGCTGTCTACTTCACCTGGAGTACCCTCTTTTCATTTTTCTGCCTATTGGTTTCCCACTTTCCTCTTAAATCCCAGTCCTAATGCTAATGTTGGATCCAGCCAACTGACTGCCTCCTTGCAAAAGCTTTTCCCGTCTCATGCTCATCCACCCCCGGTGTTCCTTTATTCATCACGCATCTACAGGGCACCTACCAGGCACCAGTGGTTGTCCTCAACACTGGGGAGTTAGCACACAAAATCTTCACCCACAGGGAGCTCACATTCTGGGGGCTTGCTGTTCCCAGCCCTGGTTTCATTCTACCCAGAATTCCAGTTAACTGTGTTCATATCACTCCCCCTCTGCTAGACTGTAAGCTCCAGCCACACAGGGCTGTTAGCGCTTCATCTCTCAGTACCACTCAGAGCTCAGCACAGACCTGGCTGAGGCAGGCACTTGGTCAGTGACTACTGAATTGTTGATTTCCATCAAAAGCCACACACCCAGGCCCTTGCCTCCCAGCCCAGCAGGCAGCAGCCCCCTCATCCCGAGCCTGGCCCATACCTCCTCGGAGTGTCTCAAAACACTCCTTGCTGACCGGCATGGGGCTGGGCTTGGAGAGGGTGTCAGAGATGACCTCGACGATACATTTCATCACCTGGGAACAGAATGGGGCCAGTTGGGGCTGGTTTGGGTGTGGGACTCAGCCCCTGGAAGTTCCAAGGCAAATTTCTAAGGAGGACATGATGATGCTCACTTTTGTTTTCAGGACTCCATGCACAGCTGTGCTTCCTAAGCCGGACACTAATAGCAGTAATGCTAAGAATCCACATACAGTGCTCACCAAGCGCCAGGCCCGCCAGCGCCTGGCCAGCAGGAGCCCCCTCTAAGGCGGGGGGTGGCACCCCGCACCCCTCATCCCAAGTGTTTCTCTACAGATGGGGAAGCTGCTCCTGGGCATCAGAGGTGTAGTTCCGCAAAAGGACTTCAGTTTTGCAGATGCCCCAAAGGTCAGCTATCGCCAGGAAGCCTTTCTGGACCACCCAGAGGAGAACAAAGACCTTTCCTGGCTCTTTCCTGCTGGAAACAAGACTTGGAAAACTGTCTCTAAATAGCTATGGGGTTGTCACAGGCAGGGAGGGACAGCTCACAGCCTGGCTCCATATTCCCCCGGCTGAATTCCCTGGCTGAATGTGGGCATACATCTACTACATTCGGGTGCCCATCCCAAGCCAACAGCAGCCATTCCTCTGAAAGTCTTGTCCAGTGCCCAGCAAGGTGCTGAGGATAATCAGACATCTGATAAATGGATGATATCTGAAGACGGTGCCAACTGTAGTGTGACATCCTATCTGTGTGACCTTGGGCAAACGACTTGATCTCTCTGAGCCTCAATTTCCTCCTCTATAAAATGTGAGTGAGAAAACCTTCTGACTCCTCTCCCAGGGTGATAGGGTACAGATGGGAAAATACTCTGTAACGCATGGAGTGCCACATACAGTCAGGGATGGATTCGCAATTTCCAGCCTGCTTCAGCTGCCTAGAGCTGGGCAGAGGAGCAGGAAGTGTCAAACAAGCATCAGGCAACACAGTGAGGAGTGAGGGGTGGAAGGCTGTGTCTATGGGATGCCAAGGCAACTCGCTCAAGGATCCAGGATAGCAAACTGGCAGACAGGCTCTACAGTAGTCATGGCATCCTAGACAGAACATGTGGGTCTTCACCAGCTGCTCTGGTGTCTCTGACCCAGGCTGTTGTGAACAATATGATGGCCCAAGTGTCTCCCATAAGGAGCCTGGCAAGGAATGGCTTAGAGCCTGCACCCTTCCTGCAACCATAAACCTTGCACTGGGAATATCAGATAACCACAAGTCCACGAGGACAGATTTGGGGAGAGACGAATTGGGTATGGGTCCCAAGAATGATGGGGAGGTCAGGAAAGGAAGCTCTAGGCTAGGAATAAAAATGCTTATTTACTGAGGACCAACTATGCTTTAGCAATTCGCAGGAGTCCTAATCCTTACCAGGGCTTCCCTGGTGGCTCAACTGGTAAAGAATCTGCCTGCAATGCGGGAGACCTGGGCTCGATCCCTGGGTTCGGAAGATCCCCTGGAGAAGGGAAAGGCTACCCACTCCAGTCTTCTGGCCTGGAGAATTCCATGGACTGTATAGTCCATGGGGTCGCAAAGAGTCAGACACGACTGAGTGACTTTTCTTCTTTTCATTCCTTACAACTTCCCTCAAGGGAAATATCATTATAGCAAGAAAAGGGAAAGCTCAGAGAATTCAAGGGATTTTTCCCAAGATGACACAGCTACAATGAGTGGCAGTGGTTTTTTTCAATTTAGGTCTATATGTAACTAGTGAATAGGAAATTTTAAATGAGCACATTGAGGTTGAAATCTCTTTGATGCTTTGAGTTTCAACTATAGCCTCTCTAAAGAAAATAGTTCCTGAAAAGGCAGGGAGTAGAATTTCTCTACTTCACAAGTGAAGATATCTGTGAACATCAGAAGCTGGAAAAACAGCCCCAACTCAGACTTGAATCAATTTTGGGTATATGCCCAACACAGTGTCTCTTGCTAGCCACAGAAGCCCCCATCAATGTCTTCCAAGTCCTTTCCTGGGTGACCTCCACCAGAAGCCCCAACTGGCCTGGGTGCAGGAGCCATGATCAAGAATGTTTTCGTTGTGGACCTTTGAGAGAGCCAGGGCTTTAGCAACTGTGTGATGGGGTAGGTATAGTGCTTGCAGGGCCTTGGGGAAGAGCAAAGGGGGAGGCCAGAGCCAGGCAGGTGAAGACTGTTCTCGCAGGACAGTGGACAACCACAGCCTCAGAGAAGTCACCCGCACCAGCCCGTGGTGGGCCTACAAGATTTGGAGTGTTCAAGGCAGTGGGCCTGGCCCCTGGGCCCAGCGGGTAGGACACCGGTCCCACCGGCTTGCACACCCAACTCACAGGAGGCCAGGGACGGCCCCGCAGCAGGCAAATCTAGCAGACTTTATATCTTCTTTTGCAAGCTGTCCCCAGGCTCAGCAGCCGCAGTGCTGGCTCCCGGATTGATGCCAGACTCCTGCAGCTGCCCAAGAACGGGCTGTGAGGGGTCCACTGGGGTCTTCTGTCCCCCCATCCCGGGGCATCCCCACACCCCTTCTTACCTCAGTGTCCCCTTTATTCATGGGGCTGTTCACAGGCAGGGCAATGACTAGGAAGAAAAAGAGAGCAGGGGTCACTCTTCTGCTCTGAAGGGAGAACCCAGTCCTTCCAGACCGGGTTCATCAGGGGCCTGTCCACCCCAACGCTCCTCCCTAAGACCACCCCTACTCAGATGAGATGCGGAGCTGATTTTATTTCCCTTCCCAACTGCCACCCATGGGGTGGCTCCCACAGGCTGCACTGAGAGCCTCAACCCTTCCCTTTGTGAAAGCTATGCTCTGGACGGGCTGTGGGGGAGAAGCCAAGAACTATGAAAACAGGCCAGTGGCTGGGTGGAACTGAGGTGGGGGAAGGATGAGGGAGAGGCAGAGAGACCCCAGAGGTGACGGAAAAGAGGGTGAGGTGAGCGGGAGAGATGGAGGAGGATTGGGAGAGATAGAAGTCAAGGGCAGACAGACGGTGGGGAGCAGGAAGAAGGGAGAGAGGAAGGAGCCAACGGCGGTCCTCCCATCTCCCCAAATGACCTTGGCCAGCCACAACGCAGAGCCGGCGCTGGCCCCGAGGCAGCCTAGACGTGGGGTGGGGGGCGACAGGGAGCCCCTGTCCCGCGGGGTCGAGAGTCGGAGTCAGAGAGTCAGGTCTGCGGGTTCTGCGCCGAGGCCACTCTGCGGGGTCAGGTGGGAGGCGGGGCGCTGTCCGTGGCGCTGAAAACTCGCCGCGCCGGAGGGAAGGCATGGAGGGGCACGCGGCGCGGTGCCTGGACCTCAGGGCCGTCAGGGGCGTGCAGGACCCTCTCCCCCACGGGCCCGCGCTCGCTCACCTTGCCCCGCGCAGAGCAGAAGCGCCAGGACCGCGGCGGAGCGCATGGCGAAGCCGCGGCTCCGAGCAGCTGGCGGTCTGGGGCCGGCCACGGCGCGCGCTCGGGCGAGGGCGGCTGGACTGCTCGCTCCGGGCGGGCTGCGGCGACACCGGCGCGGGGATGGGGTTTGGTGGTGCAAGGTCTCCTTGCGCGTCTGTCTATTGACCCGCCCTCCGCACTGGACTCGGGCACTGCAGCAGTGGGGCATGCTCGCGCCCCGCTTATATACCCCGGACCCCGGAAATGACGTCATCGGATCCGCCCCTACCCCTTTCCCCATCTCCTCGGGGGTCTGGCAGCAGCTCGCCCCGCCCCCCAGCCTCCCCTCCCCCACCCCCTGTCCTCGTTGCAGGTGGCCTCCATTGTACACAGTTCTTGGGTGAGGCAGCAAGGCAGACATGTGACTTCAGGAGGTGGCACAGGGGACTCAGCTGATCGTCCAGCTCCTCGACGGCTCCACCGACCTGCTGTGTGACCGTGGGCAAGTCACTTCCAGTCTCTGGACCTCCTGTTTCTCCAAAGTTCGCTGAGGTCCCCGCCAACTCTAACATGTCACTCCTTGCTTCTCAGGGCCTTTGCAGGGGGCCTCTCTTCCTCCATCTCACTGGCTGGAGGTGTGCTCACCATTCTGGGCTCCTCAAAAATCTAGGAGGTCCCTGACCCCTTGTCTGAATTAGATCTCTCTCTGGCAACCCAGTTTTGTACTTTCACAGTTTCTAGTTGTACATGTATATTTATTTGAATAAGGTTTAATCTTCATTGCTTTCAAAGTCCTGAGCAGGACCCTTGACACAGAGTGAATCCACTTAATTGGTAACTGTTGAAGGCACTGATTAAAAGTTCATCCCAGGAACAAGTGAAGCCTGGACTCTGGCTGTTGGTGGACAGCACTCACGGAGGGTGCAAGGGTGGAGAAGGGAACAGTTCTTGACACCAAACCAAAATAGGAGCCCTTGTAACTTCTCAGGAGACCCAGTGCAACCTCCTAGGGTCACCTTCTTGTGGCTGGTTACCCATTTGTGTGTTTGAGAACAGCTCTTACCTTCTCTTGTGTGTATGTCTGTGTGCATGCTCAGTCATGCCCAACTCTTTGCAACCCCATGGGCTACAGCCCGCCAGGTTCCCTCAGTCCATGGGATTCTTCAGGCAAGAATATTGGAGTGGGTTGCCGTTTCCTCCTCCAGGGGATCTCCCGACCCAGGGATTGAACCCAAGTTTCCTGTGTCTCCTGCATTGCAGGCAGATGCTTTACCACTGAGCCACCAGGGAATCCTCTACCTTTTCTTGAGTGTTCTCAAAACCTAGGTGCTTTGTGTGTAAGGCTAGTTTCCTGGTTTAGTCCTCTCTGCCCTGTTGCCCTTATGTTCTGGTCACAAATGTTGCTCTCAACCTGAGGGCCATGCTGAGAGCCCTTGTCACCAACCCCACCCCCAACATAGAGAAGCTGGTATCTGGCCTTCGGTGTGACATCATTTAAGAGCCCCTTCGTCTTCCTGTAACCCTCCTATTCCATCTGCTGCTGCTACTTCCCACCACCTGCCCCACGCGTGTACCCACTCCCACCCCAAAGGAGAAACTGGCAGAAACCAGAAGAAACTGAAATGGTCCTGTTCATGTGTTTAGTCATCCATTTAACTACTACTTGTTAGTCACCTACTACACGCTTAGAGCCTGGTGAGCTACAGTCCGTGGGGTTGCAAAGGCTCTGCACACACACATAGAATAGCACACACGTGCTTAGAGCACCTTAGAGCAGACTGAGCGACTTCCCTTTCACTGTTCACTTTCATGCATTGGAGAAGGAAATGGCAACCCACTCCAGTGTTCTTGCCTGGAGCATCCCAGGGATGGGGGAGCCTGGTGGGCTGCCGTCTATGGGGTCGCACAGAGTCGAACACGACTGAAGCGACTTAGCAGCAGCAGCAGCAGCTGTTGTAGGTATGCTAAGTGTGACATGTGGGAACAAATGCTATGGACAAAAATGAAGCAGGAAAGTGAGGACTGTGAGGACTGTGAGGGGAGGAGTTAGCTTATATTTTAAACAAGGTGGATCTAAGGAGGCCTCACCAAAGAAGTGACATTTCAGCAAAACCTTGAAGTTGATGGGGAGTGGTTGTGTGTTCTAGGGGCAGAGGGCTCCAGGTAGAAGGACCACAAGTCCAAATGCCCAGCGGGAGGAATTGGAGGGAGACAGAGGGCAAATGGCCTGGGAACTAGAGCTGAACACTAACATGAAGTCTGTCTCAAAAACTTGGAAATGCACAGAAATACAGAACATCATTCGTGCTCCCACGACCCAGGCAGTGTTGATCATTTTAAAGTATATGTTCTCTACACTAAATAAGTAAGTGTTAGTTACTCAGTTGTGTCCACCTCTTTGCGATCCCATGGACTGTAACCTGCCAGGCTCCTCTGTCTGTGGAATTCTCCAGGCAAGAATACTGGAGTGGGTTGCCATTCCCTTCTCCAGGGTTCTATACCTACCGTGTGTAAAATAGATAACTAATAAGAACCTAGCACAAGGACCTCTACTCAATGCTCTGTGGTGACCTAAATGGGAGGGAAACCTAAACAAAGAGGGAATATGTGCATATGTACGACCGATTCACTTTGTTATGCAGCAGAATCTAATGCAACATTGTAAAGCAACTATACTCCAATAAAAATAAATTTTAACAAACTTTTGGTAGGAATGTAAATTGGTGCAGCCACTATGGAGTTCTTCAAAAACTAAAACATAGAGTTGCCATATGATCCAGCAACCCGACTCTTAGGCATATACCCAGGCCAAATTATATAATTTGAAAAGATACATACATCCCTGTGTTCATAGCAGCACTATTTAAAATAGCCGAGACATGGAAATAAATGTCCACTGACAGATGGGTGGATAAAGATGCGGTATGTTTACATAATGGAAAGTCAATCATTAAAAATAATAAAATAATGCCAAAAATAAACAAAGTGTATGTTTTATAGTCTCTGTTTAAGCTGCTCCATTGGTGAAGAATGGTATCCAGTGGGAAACTTCAGCTGAACACACTAAAAGCCTAAGGACCTCAGGCCCTTCGGATGTAGGTCATCCTGAACGTGGTGCAGAGGTTTGTGGCATGCAATGCTGTGCAAGAACCTCTGTAACATTTGCAACTCTTTTGTATCATTTTATGTAATAGAGGGTGAGCTTCTTGGTCAAAGAAAACGGATCTTTTAGGACACTTGATGTGCATTGCCCAAAAGCCAAGTTGAACCACTCTGCAAGCTCAGTGGGTTTTTCTCCTGGGAAGTTTCAGAGCCCCTGCCACCTTCCTCGGAGCACTGGTTCTCCCAGTGCCTATTTGTCTCCCTGAAGCTGAGCATAACCCACCTGCAAAAATGTCCCAAACTAGGCTTTACAAGTGACGATGCCAGTAATTGGCATTTGCACCATTCTTTATAAGCTCTTCAAAACGTTCCATCATTGAGCCCTTACGGTACCCCTAAGCCTAAATTAGAGCAGGACTTTTTCTGTTCTACTTTGCAGACATGGAAACTGACCCAGGATATTAGCATGAGCTAATGCTATATGGCCAGTGAATGATGAAGTTGGACCTAGAGCTTGTTTTGCTCAAATGTCCATGTTTGCCCGCACCACCACCATCTCTCATGATTTCTCACATGCTGTTACCACTCCCTGGAATGCCTCCCATTACCATCCCTCCCTCCCCTATAGCCTGGCAAATGCTTCCATCCTTTTTAGGACCTGAAGTAATTGCTCCCTCCTCTCTGCCTCCACAACACTTGTGTGAACATTTATCACAGAAGGCTGGAATTTTTTGCCTCTCGATCCTTCTATCTCATTACACGTTGAGTTCCTTGGGATTTGGTCTGCATCCTGCTCATCTTTTGATTTCAGTTTCCAGCACAGTGCTGGGCACCTGGTCAACACAATGGGTAACTGAAAGAAGACAAAAACTCACATCTGTTGACCCCATATTTGTCTTCGGACTGGTCGGTTAAGTGAGGAGAAGCGACTGGAAGGAAAAACTCTAAAATAACAGCCCCGAAGTAAACAGTTAGGATTTGCAGGGTGGCTCTACTATCCTCAACATACATTTTGATATTAAGGCAGCTGTTCCAGTTGCCATTATTTCTCAGCCATCGCAAAGCAGGCAAAGGGTAGATGGAGGCCAAGCAGCTTCTTTGTAAGGTTGTGATGCAGACCCTGCCTCTATCACTTCTCACAACCCTTTGGCTAGGACTTGGGCACATGGACACAGCTAGTTTTCAGGGAGACTGGGCAGCCACAGGTTCTGATTACTAAAGGAAGCTGGGATACTGGAGGACAATTTGCATTCTCTACCAACCAACCCATGGGGGTGATAACCAACAACTCATCATTGCTGAAAACTTAGAACCAGGCACTGTTCTAAGAGTTTTACACAGCAGCCCTCAGATGGAGTTTTAACAAGAGAATGGAGCCCAGGGATGGGGAACCTGGTGGGAGGCCATCTATGGGGTTTCATAAAGTTGGACATGACTGGAGTGACTTAGCAGCAGCAGCAGGAGGAGCCCAAATACCCTAAGGCATTCCTCATGAGTTAGTGTCTCTTGCATACATCTAGAATGATATGAATTATGCACTTCCATTGGGAAGACTGAGAAAATAACCACTCAAATAATTTCTGGGCTGTGGTTCTTAAGAGGAACCCTGTATGGTGCTGGTGATGGGTCCCTTTTAAGGAGCCAGGCACTGAGTTTGATGCTCGTCTTTGTTTGGGTTTCCCCAAAAGCAGACTCTAAGACCACAATCTGAGAATGCATCATTTGCAAATGATTTCATCAATAAGGGAGAAGGAAAGTGAGACAAGGAAAAGAAAAAAAAAAAACACACAAAGACAATGAAATGGGTATTGATAAGCAAGTTACCACTGAGTGCAGTAGAGACTCAGTCTAGCTGGGACTTCTTGAGAAACTGTGTGGAGCATACCCCAGGATTTTTCTCCTGGGGCGAGGATGCTGGGATATTACCTGTTGATTCCTTTCCCTCACCGAGGGCCTCTCCTGGAGATGCTGACTTCCTATCTGCTCTAAGAAAGGCCCAAGCAAACCAGCACTGCCAAACAATACCTTCAGGCAGAGAAACACTGGAAGCTGTTGGCATGCATGGGACCTGTCTACAGGTAACCTCCAAAGTGGCTCAGAGGTGGGACACTGACATCTGCTACAGAGTTTTATGCATGTCGTTTTATTTCATCTTTACAATAAAACTGGCTGATATCAACGTCTCTGCTTCTCATATGCAGAAGCTGAAGCTCAGAGAGATAGAGGAACTCTTCCAAGGTCACACAGCTAGGAAATGGTGGAGTGTGGGGACCAGCCATCTGTCTTGTGCCAGCCACCCTCCCTTTGCCATGCCTTATGCCCTCCAGCAGCCTTATATTTAACTGGTCTTTACCAGAAACCCCACCCCAAACTACTGCCTCCAGGCTTTCTAAGGCTTCTCATGTTTGAGAGAGACTATTGATGTTTTTCCAGCTCTAGGTGGATGAAGCGTGGAGAAAGGCTCTTTTTATACATGTGGTCTCCATAAAAAGCAGGTCATGGCTTTATATCTAAATCTTTGAACAAGTTCTCTAGCCAGCAATCAGATTTCTAATCAGATCACTGCTCCTGAGCGCCTCTTGTCTTGATTTTCTGGAGCTGCTTCTGGTTAAAGCAAATATCTCTCATCGGATGCCCATGGTCAAGTCTTTGTCTCTTCCCCTAGACAAATCTTCTCTCTGTGAATCACTTCTGTTGAAATGCAAAGACCTGGGACAGAAAGCCAAGATGTGGTTAACTCTCTATCAGTTATGCAGTAAGAGGCAATCAGAGAGGAGGGGGATCTGCTCTGGAGGTGGGCTTAGCAGCCCATCTTAGGCTCATGTTGGAGCACCAGGGAACCAGTATTTCTCAATCTACCCACTGCTCGTGGCTTCCCATCACAGTTTCCCAGATTTGCTGCCAAATTTTGATCCACGCACAGAATGTGTTATGATTATAGCTAAGTATATATACTGCCTTGGTTTTGTATGTTCGATGAAGCAGTGAGCTGAGTGGGTGGCTCACTGATAGCAAGAGGCAGGGGGCAAAGCAAAGTCAGGAACTCTTTATCTTGTGAGCATATGGCAAGCACTGTGGATTAGATTGTTCAACTTCCATTCTAACCCTCTCAGCTACGGGCTGAGGGGGTAGAGGTAGGAAAATGAAAAACTACATTTCCCAGATCCCCTTGCAGCTAAGGACCTGGATGTGACCTGTTCAGTTGTTAGTCACGTCCAACTGGTTACAACCCCATGGAGCATGCCAGGCTCCTCTGCACTATCTCCTGGAGTTTGCTCAAACTCATATGCATTGAGTCGGTGATGCTATCTAACCATCTTATCCTCTGCCATTCCTTTCTCCTTTTGCCTTCAATCTTTCCCAGCATCAGGGTCTTCTCCAGTGAGTCAGTCCTTCACATCAGGTGGCCAAAGTACTAGAACTTCAGCTTCAGCATCAGTCCTGCCAATGAATTTCAGGGTTGATTTCCTTTAGGATTGCCTAGTTTGATCTCTTTGCTGGCCAAGAGACTCTCAAAAGTCTTCTCCAGCACACAGTTTGAAAGCATCAGTTCTTTGGCATTCAGCCTTCTTTATGGTCTGACTCTCACATTCATACGTGACTCCTGGAATAAACCATAGCTTTGACTATATGGATTTTTGTTGGCAAAGTGATGTCTCTGCTTTTAATACACTGTCTAGGTTTGCCATAGCTTTTCTTCCAAGCATCAAGCATCTTTTAATTTCATGACTGTGGTCACTGCAGTGATTTTGGAGTCCAAGACCATAAAATCTGTCACCACTTACATTTTTCCCCCTACTATTTGCAGTGAAGTGATGGGATTGGATGTCATGATCTTAGTTTCTTGAATGTTGAGTTTTAAGCCAACTTTTTCACTCTCCTCCTTCACCCTCATCAAGAGGCTCTTTAGTTCCTCTTTGCTTTCTGCCATTAGAATGGTATCATCTGCTATCTGAGGCTGTTGATATTTCTCCCGGCAATTTTGATTCCGGCTTGGGATTCATCTAGCCCAGAATTTTGCATGATGTACTCTGCATATAAGCTAAATAAGCAGGGTGACAGTAATCAGCCTTGTTGTACTCCTTTTCCAGTTTGGAGCCAATCAGTTCTTCCATGTCTTGTTCTAACTGTTGCTTCTTGACCCGCATACAGACTTCTCAGGAGACAGGTAAAGTGGTCTGGTACTCCCATCTCTTTAGGAATTTTCCACAGTTTGTTGTGATCCACACAGTCAAAGGTTATAGTGTAGTCAATGAATCAGAAAGAGGGGCTTTTCTGGAACTCCCTTGCTCTCTCCATATCCGTGAATGATGGCAGTTTGATTTCTGGTTCCTCTGCCTTTTATAAACCCAGCTGTACCTCTGGCAATTCTCAGATCAAGTACTGCTGAAGGCTAGTTTGAAGGATTTTGAGCATTACTTTGCTAGCATGTGAAATGAATACGATTGTATGGTAGTTTGAACATTCTTTGGCATTGCTCATCTTTGGGATTGGAATGAAAACTGACCTTTTCCAGTCCTGTGGCCACTGCTGAGTTTTCTAAATTTGCTGACATATTGAGTGCAGCACTTTCACAGCATCATCTCTTAGGGTTTTAAATAGCTCAGCTGGAATTCTATCACCTCCGCTAGCTTTATTTGAAGTAATGCTTCCTAAAGCCCACTTGACTTCACAGTCCAGGATGTTTAGCTCTAGGTAAGTGACCACCATGGTTATCTGGGTCATTAAGACCTTTTTGTAGTTCTTCTCTGTATTCTTGCCACCTTTTCCTATTCTCTTCTGCTTCTATTAGGTCCTTACTATTTCTGTCCTTTACTATGCCCATCCTTACATGAAATGATCCTCAATATCTCCAATTTTCTTGATGATATCTTTAGTGTTACCCATTTTATATAAAATAGGTAAACAGCAAGGAACTGTTGTATAGCCCTAGGAGTTATATTCAATATCTTTAATAGCTTATAATGGAAAATAATCTAAAAATAAACAGATATAGATTGATGAATGATTGAATCACTTTGCTGTACACCTGAACTAACCCAGCATTGTAAATCAACTATGCTTTAATTTTTTTTAATGGTTAAAAAACAATAAAATGTGAATAAGCGCATTATACAGCAGGTTAGAAAGTAGTGATCCTGGGGAAAATGAAGATGCAGAGCAGAGTAAAGGGCTTGGGAAAAGCTGGGTGGGAGGGTGTGGTCTCATCAAATAGGTGGTCAGGATAGGCCCCATTGAGATGGTCAGGGTAGGCCCCATTGAGATGGTAACTTCAGTGAGGACTTCAAGGGAGAGAGCCTTCTGGATATCTGGGAGAACATTCTAGGCAGAATGAATAGCCAGTGCAAAGGCCCTGGGGCAGGAGTACACCTGGTAGGTTTGAGGCAGATCAAAGAGGCCAAGGCAGCTGGAAGGGAGTGAGTGAGGCAGAGAGTAGTTGAGGATGAGACAAGAGTGTTGAGCCAGATCATGCAGGGCCTAGGGGACCTTGGTGAGGATTTTGACTTTTACTTGGGAGAAAGTGGGAGTCCCTGGGAGAAGATGCGCAGCAGAAGGTGGGAGTCACCCAGAGGCTACAAGCATTGTGCAGATGTGCCTGCCAAGCCTCACAGGCTCCTGGTAGCCCTAACCCTCCACTACATCCCAAGGTGCCTACAGAGATGCTTCTGAACCAGATGGCAGGGAAAGAAGAGAAAGCTGTTGCCACTGCCTGCTCCAGGTGCTCTGAAATGTCCCCTTTGTTAAACACCAGATCGCAGGGAGTGACCGACTGCTTCCTCTGGCTGGGGCTAGGGATACATGCACCTGGCAGTCCCTGCCAGGGGGTCCTTAGGAGCAGCTTCCTGCCTGCTCCCCAGGGAAAGTAGCAGCTGCTCATCTGATAGGGGGTGCAGGGCACTGGGCAGAGTCAACACACCCTGGGCCCTGCTTACAAAATCATATTTTCCAAACACGCAGCTCCTCCAAGCCCCCTTATCGGGCCTCCAGGTAGCAAAGCTCCGTTGCTGGGCAATGGTGTTTTATCTGTGAGGTCTGCACAGGGGGCCGGTACAAGGTGATTTCATTAGATCCTCTCCCATCTGTCTCTGCAAACATCCCCAGCGGCCTCTAATTAAGGTTTTGCTTTTCTTCTGTGGCAGATGTTAGTTTTGATCTAATAAAGTGGTTTACAGGCCTCATAGGTGAATGTGGGGTTTGGTGGGCTCCAGCCCAAGAGGGTGGTGGGCAAGGCAAGGGAGGGCACCGTGGGGGGCAAAGCCTGGGGGGCTCAAGACACACAGAGGAAGTTGAAAAGAAGGACCTTGCCTGGGCCAGACTGAGACCCTAGAGGGCTTCCCCGTAACCCACGTCCTTTCTGCAGCCATGCTGCCACAGGGAGCCACTGCGGCATCTGACTCCAGGCAGGATGTTTTTTTAGGGTGCAATGCCTCGAGATCGGAGGTTGACCTCTAGGGCTTCTCAGGAAAGAGTCTTCAGGTGATGTGGGGGTGATCCTGGTCCCCAGAGCTCCCGACCAACTTCCAGAAGTTGCTTGGGATGGTTGAAAGGACTATACTTCAGAGTCCTACCTGGGTTTGAATCCTGGCTCTGCCTGTTTCTCCTGTGTCACGTTGCAAAAGTCACTTAACTTTGCTGAGCTCTTGTTCCTATTCTACAAAATGGCCAAAATAATTTTTGGCATGATTTTTCTGAAACAAACTGAGAGAATTCAGCCACCAACATCTATCAGTGCTACCTGGGTCTGGAGTGTCTTGGGATTGCTGAAAACGAGAGGGAAAGCCCCTGCACAGTTCCTGGGGGCCCCAGGTGGCTATCATAGCTCTTGGCCTCAGGCTCTATCCTCTGGGGGAGCACTTGATTCGTGTGGTTCCATTTTGTATTTGATTGAGTAAATGAGCCACGTCCTTCAAGCTTTGGCATCAGCAGGGCTGGGCAGCTCAATGTATGGAGTGCCTCCATCTTCTCATCTGTAAAATGGGTGTGTTGATGATCGTTCCTACCTCCTGGGGCTCTTGTGAGGCTCACAGAGTTGCTGTACGCTGAGTGTTTTGACACAGGGTCTGCCTGCAATGAGTGCCAAGTCACTCAGCCTGTCATTGTTGTAATTTTGGGAAGTCTTCCATCAGGTGACTGAGTTTCTCAGTCTCCCCACAGTTGCATCTAGAGCTTTACAAAGTGGGGGCCTGGAAAAAGAGCGTTGGAAGTGGGGGCACTGGAGACGTGAATGGTGCTGATTCTGCCCTCCAGAGACATGCAGGTGGTGAGCGGATGCCCCAGCATCAGGCCCTGCCACTCCCCAGGCAGCCCAGCTGGGGACAGGGGGCTTCGGCAGAGGGGCTCCTGGGAGCACCGGCCTGGATGGATGCACAGGGAGCACCTAGCTGGCTGGGGCCTGCAGGCCACTCGAACCACTTCTCTGCTGCCCAGTGCTTTTCCAGATTCAAGTAGCAGAGGCTGTTCACCCCCCAGCCCCCCAGGCTCAGAGACTATAAGCCGTCAACACTTCTCCAGTCCTTCTCCAACTGGACTCCACTTCTGTGCTTTTCCCCCTGCACTCAAAGCTCTGCTCCCCGACCTTCACTCCCCAAGAGGAGGTGCCAAAGACTCGGCTCTGGCAGCCGAGCGTACTCTACAGTATGGGGGATGCGTGGAAGTGGGGTGATGGGACACCGCCAGGGGAGTGATGATGTATCACTCAAGGAAGAGAGGAACGAAGAATATGACGGTATGCTGAAGTTTCACCTTCCAGAAACGGAAGGAATTCGCACCCTCGGAAGGGTCCCCTCATGTTCCTTTGGCTTCTCTTTTATTATTCTGCTCCCAACCCCGTCTGCCGCACTGCCCTGATACTGTCCTGACGCCTCTCCACCTCCCCTGTGTCTCATGCTCCCCTGTGCTCTTGCCAAGAATGCCTTCTGCTCTTGCTTGTTTTTCCCAGACTTTCAGACTCAGATCACCTCCTCTCAACACCTTCCACTCCAGGAAGATCTTTTAGCCCTTACTGTAGGCACTAGTATTTTGACCATTATCAGCTACCACATTAGCCAGAGAATTAACTTCATAGGCAAATATACATCTGCTCAACTAGATTTCAAACCTATGGAAGAGAAAGACATTGCTTCAAATCACCCTCAACATTACAGTCATAGGAACATGACCTGTGTGTGTGTGTGTGTGTGTGTGTGTGTGTGTGTGTGTGTGTGTGTGTTTATGGAGAAGAAAAATAGTTTAACTCAAATACTAGGATGATGGTGGAATTTCTCATAAGGTGTGATATTGGTTGGGGAGAGATGTCTGGGTGGCCTGGGAGCTTTAAGAACCCCATAGATGTCTGGAGTGCCTTCGTCTTCTCATCTGTAAAATGGGTGTATTGATGATCATTCCTACTTCCTGGGGCTCTTGTGAGTATGCCACCCTGTGAATATACTTGTCCCGACTCTTCATGTAGAGGCAGTTAACTTCAAATGATGCTCTACAAACTCTCTGATTTGTGCTGCTGCTGTGGACGAAAGGTAGAGTTTTCTTGAAGTGAAGTTGCTCAGTCATGTCCCACTCTTTGTGACCCCCATGGACTGCAGCCTACCAGGCTCCTCAGTCCACGGAATTTTCCAGGGAAGAGTACTGGAGTGTGTTGCCATTTCCTTCTCCAGAAGCTCTTCCCAACCCAGAGATGGAACCCGGTCTCCCGCACTGCAGGCAGACGCTTCACCGTCTGAGCCACCAGGGAAGCCCAGGAGTTTTCTTAGAGGAATACATCTAACAAGGGCCGCCTCCTGGCCGCTGTCTGTGGTCCTGAAGAGTCACCTCCCTCCAGGGAACCCAGGACACTGGTTAAGGATTTTTGTTTGACACGCCCCAGGGGGTCATACTTTTTAAAGTTTTTTTTCCCCCAAACGTGTTCAAACTTGAAATTTTTAGACAACCATGGAATAATTAGAATTTCTGTTTTCTTTCTTAATTGATGTAGTTGGTTTATCTCATGGAGTCTTATTTCTGAGTAGTCAGACATTTTCCAGCTCTGAGAAGTTGGATGGTAGGGGATTCATGTGCATGCTCCGTCAGGTCCCTGGCAATGATATTTTTGTGGTTAAGGGCACTCCTTACTTCATGGGACTAGTGCACTCCCACATCTTGCCTCGTTTGAAGAGACATTGTCCAAGCTCTTCCTCATAATGACTGGATTAGGGAGGCCCGTCCGCCTGTCTGGGCCTCCATCTTTCCCTCTATAAATGGTTGAAATGATGGAGAGAGGGCTTTGGACTTGATTTTCTGAGCAATCGCTTTCTTTGCTGAAATGGTGGCTCCTGAGTCACTGGCTATGTCTCCCATTCCTCCCAAGCTCTTTAAAATAACCAAGAAAATCTAGGACATTTCCCACATGAAACTCAAGATGGTTTTTTTTTGTGGGTGGCCTCACTTCCGATTGCTAAGAATAATGGCAGGGTTCAGTCTATGATAGCTACTGTATCTTATTTTAAAAATTTATTTATTTTTAATTGGAGGATAATTGCTTTACAATATTGTGTTGGTTTCTGCCATATGTCAGCATGAATCAGTCATAGATATACACACGTCTCCTCCTTCTTGAAGCTCTCTCCCACCCCATCCCACCCCTCTAGGTTGTCACAGAGCCCCAGTTTGAGGTCCCTGAGTCATATAGCCAATTTCCCCCAGCTATCTAATTTGACATTGGGTGATGAATATGTTTCCATGCTACTCTCTCAATTCACCCCACCCTTTCCTTCCCTCTCTGTGTCCACAAGTCTGTTTTCTATGTCCCACTGCATCTTAGAACATTGGAAACCTCCCATTCTTCCACTCTTATTTCCAGGTGACTTTAACAACATCTCAGCTTTCTTTCGAGTGGAATGCCCTTGGTGAGAAGCATTTGGGCCGAAATGTAAACAATAAATTTTGTTCCACGCATGCCAGCTCTTCTGGAGAAGATCTGTACCTGGACAGGCTTCAGGGGCAAAAGCCTGCTAACTTGGCCTTGAACCAGGAAGCCTCCCTGCTTGGAGAGCATCAGAGGCCTTCAGCTGCTGCCATACCCATGACGAGGGTACTCTGAAGAAGCCACAAGCCCACCCCAAACCCAGACCTCTTGGCTCCAGGCCAGGTGGTTCAAGCTACCACCTCAACCTGGAATCCCAGCAAGAGATCTTATTCCTGAGGCATTGAATGTCAATAAATAATAAATGCCCAACTGGACACAGGGCAATGATACTGAGAGGCCAGAGAACTTTATCAAAGATGAGAGCTTGGTCTCAAATGCATTTTTCCAGAATCCCAAGGTACTTGGGAGGTCACCTAACGTCCCCCACAGCCTCTCCACTAACAGAAGGGAAGAATGAAAGATGCAAACAGAGAGCTCCCGGGGTCTCCATGCCATGCCTCACCTCCTAACTATGAAAGGGAACTTGGCCTTGGGCAGGGGGCCTGGGGACCCACGTGTTTCTCTGGGAACATCTTACGGCAGTAAGATGCCATCACACGCTTTCTGGAACACCCAAAATTAAAAAGACTGATTGCGCCAAGTGTTTGTGAAGATGCGGAAGAACTTGAACTCATACACTGCTGTTGGAAATGTAAAATGGTACGACGGCTTTGGAAAACAATTTGTCATTTCTCGAAAAATTAAACAAACATCTACCATATGACTAGCCATTCCACTCCTAGGTATTTACCCAAGAGGAACGAAAGCATCCAACACTCGTACATGAATATTCATAGCAGCTCTATTTGTAATTGCCCCAAACTGGAAACAACTCAAGTATCTATCAACAGATAAATGAACAAAAGTGTCGTAGCAGATCCATTAATGGGGTATGACTTAGCAATAAAAAGAAATGAACTGTTGAAATACACAATATGGATGACTCTCAAAATAGTAGCTGGACCAAAAAAAAGTACATAGTGTATAATTCCGTTTCTATAAAATTCTAGGACATGCAAATGAATCTCTAGTGATAAGAGGCAGATGAGTGGTGGGTTGCCTGGGATGTGGAGGTGGGGAGGGGAAGGAGGGGTCACAAAGGGCTGAGAGGAGATGCGGGGAGGAAATGGATGTGTTCATTATCTTGCTGCAGTGATAGCTTCCTGGGGGTACACACATGTCAAAACTTACCAGATCGTACAGCTTAAATATGCATGTCAATAAAGCTGTTTTAAAGAAAGAAGCTGCCGCAAGAATCCGGAACACACTGAGAATACATGGAATACACGATGTCTTCCGGTTCCAAGATGGCTTGATTATTGTGTAGGAAAGAGTTATTGTCCCATCTGACCCATGAAAAACCTAGAGCCCAGAGAGGTTAAATGCTGTGCTTGAAGTCACACAGCGAAGCCCAGGGCAGAACCCACGGCACGATCCACACTTCCTCCTCTGGATCCAGCACTTCTTTCACAGGGTTCTGGCCATGCTCCCAGGAGTCACCCAGGGCCTGTCAGCACGTCCTGACCCGAGGGACAGGGTGTCCCTGCCACCTGAAGATGCCATCTCTCCTCCCTGACAGTGGCCCCTTGGCTGTACTTGCAGCCTGGAGACTGGCTTAACTGGCAGAGAGGCCATAGTTACAGCACCTCCCTGGGGAAGTAATAAAGAGTGAGAGGAAGATAAGGGCCAAATGCAATTACCTAATGCTGCTGTTATCTGTGGCTGAGAAGACACAGGCCAAGCCAGTGATTCCCACCCCTGTCCCAGTGTCCTGGAGAGGCCGACAGGAACACCAGCACAGGAGAGCACCGCAGGGCAAGAGGTCATAGCTGGGGGTGGAAGGAGCAGGGGATGAGTCAGGGTGGGGTGGGGAGGGGGACCAGGCAGGGCCGAGCACCCACTTGGCTTCTGTCCGTGTGTTCTCCTCCAGGCCCAGCGGGACCCACACTGCATTTGGAGGTAGAACCAAAGAGGGATCCTGGTTGAGCTGAATGAGCACCAGCTTTGAGCATGAATGGACCTGGATGTGAAGCCTGGTGCCAGCAGGGCCTCCGTGACCCCACCTGTGAAATGGGGGTTACAATAATGATAGCGACCTCCCTGGTAAGGGGGCCACCCTGCTC
Organism: Nanger dama; assembly: GCA_917880005.1. Classification (NCBI taxonomy): domain Eukaryota; kingdom Metazoa; phylum Chordata; class Mammalia; order Artiodactyla; family Bovidae; genus Nanger; species Nanger dama. The sequence goes on from CAKJTW010000063.1 coordinate 12,521,922, forward strand.
CCTCTTCCCATGCTGTCCTTCTAGTGTGTTGTTTCTGCACACCGTGCAAACTAAGACTGGACCGGCTGAGACAGAAGGACTCCCTGCCCCTCCAGACCAGGTGGGCGAGGGAGAGGTTGTGGGGAACTGGGCGGGGGAGCCAGCCACATTTGCTGGGTGCTGCTGTGCTCCAGGACCGGGGGACTAAGCGCTTCACAGGCTTGTCCCAACCCCAACCCCATCTAGTGCTTGCTGTCACACCACCTCATCAACAAGGGAAGGGCACTGGGGCCTTGTGAGGTGAAGTCACTGCCAGGGTCACAGACTGTAGAGAGAGGCAGAGGCAGGCGCTGAACCCAGGCTGTCCGCCTCCTGAGTTCATGGCCTTGCGGATGAATCTCCCCCTGGGGTTCCGGGGTTTTCCTCTGCTGAGTCTTGTGCCCGTTGGCTGGGCAGCTTGCTTCAGCCGGGCTTCAGCCTCGGGTTCTCTCTGCTACTCCAGCCATCCTTACGAGCCTCACGTGGGCACCACACTCTGCAAAGAATTCTGCCATCACACACACCATTAGTGGTTCCAAATCCCTTGAGAAAGCAGATTTGCTTTCTCCTTCGTGGGATCTATAATCAAGTGTCATCACCCCTACCCCTGGTGGAGATGGTCACAGGAGTATGAGAACACCAGTTCTGCTTTGCCAAAAATCAACTTGCTAAGAATCATTTGCCAAATAGCCTATTGGGCAAACTGACCAATTCACTCAAAGCTTGCTTCTTTTAACCACTCATACTACTGACATAATTTGTATCGAATAAAACAATTTTAAAGAGGAGGGGAAAAAAAGATATGATTCCCTTCCCAAGGGGACCGATGGCTTTGCACAGCATCCCTGAGAAGCAAGTATCTTCAAGCCTAGTTTATAGATGGTGAAACTGAGTCCCAGAGAAATTAAACAAATTGCTTAAGTTTTACAAAGCTGGGGCATGGCTGAGACAGTATTTCCTCCTAAATTTGATGGACTCCAAAGTCCAAGCTCTTCACCACTTTGGAATTGAACTGAAACACAGCCTACCCCAATTTCAGTAACTGGAATCATTCTAACATCTAATCTAATACAATTCAAGGGGTAATAATTAATCCCAACCTTTCCTAGCCCCTTCCAGGGCCAGGCTCTGAAGTCCTTTGTTCAAGGTTTAGTCCTGTCATTTTCTGAGTTAATCAGGCAATATTCATTCATTCATTTAACACAAATGAATGAATGTTCCAGCAACCATGCCAGCACTTAGATTTGGAGTGCCCATGAGTTGTGGTCCTTGCCGTGGAAGAGTTTACTGTTTGGCAAGGAGAGAGATGAGCAAGGTGGGTAAGGAATCTGCCCCTTTTGTGGGTTGCAAAGTGCAGAAGCCACACGTGTACCTTGGTGTATTCAGTACAGAGGAAAACCCTCTATTCTGAGCCTCACTATTCAGCAGTTTCCATGGATACCAGATCATAATAAGTAATCAGACCAAATCAGTGTCTATTTCAATCTTTGATGTCATTTGCTGCTAACATTTTATCCACTTACATTTATTTCAGTCATTCATCCAACACAAACCAAATACCTATAAGGCTCTGGACTTGAATGAATGTGTTATTAATCATCATCATAACAACCATCAAAAAACAACTAACATCCATTGAGAATTTATTACATGCCAAATGCTGTTCTATACATGTCACATGTATTCGTTCATTCATCCCACAACAGCCTTTGGAGGAAGGTACTGTCATTATTCTCCGTACAGGATGAGGAAAAGGAGACAGAGAAAGGATGAGGATTTTGTGTGCTAGGGGTTGTATTGGACAGCTGTGAGTCATCACTGGATCTCTGGCTCATCCAAATACGACCTGATCTGAGAGTTCAGACCCTTCCCCAGGGAAGGTCACCTCTTCCTTTCCCTGGTCCCCGACTCCAGCATAGTCTTTCACAACTTTATGCCTTTTGTATAAGGCTCCACAAAAACATTGCCTTGGCTCAGTGGTAAAGAATCTGCCTGCAATTCAGGAGACTTGGGTTCAATCCCTGGGTCGGGAAGATCCCCTGGAGAAGGAACTGGAAACCCACTCCAGTATTCTTGCCTGGAATATCCTATGGACAGAGGAACCTGGTGGACTACAATCCATAGGGCTGCACAGAATTGGACATGACTGTAGTGATTAAGCAACAGCAACCACAAAACAAGCATGGGCCAATAGACCTGAGGCCTGCTGGCTGGCTCCAAAGCACAGGATTATGTGCTCAGGGTTGAGGTATGTGGCCTCAACAGCCCCAGGACAGGTGGGGGGTCTCTGAGAAACATTCAGGGTGGACCTGTGGCTCCCTTTTCCGCCAGCCTTGTCCCACCACACAGCACGCCCCTTCACTCTACACAGTTGTATGGAAGATAGGCACTGAGCTGGGTGAGAGGGTCGTAGGATGTGAGCAGGATGGCGTGCCAGGAAAGCCCACTTCTCGAAATCCAGATGTGGTGGAAGTGAGAGGACAGAGCTGGCGGGTCTGCGCTACTGAAATGGGCCTGGGCTCTTTCCATTTCCTCTAGTTTCTCTGGAGCCCTGGGCACAAAGATGTCTTCCCTCTCCCGACCCATCAAATCCAAAGGTCAACTTCCCTTAGAACCTCCCCTGAATCTCCCATCCTACTGACCTCAGACCTCATCAACAATAAGAGCATGGACTCTCACGGGCCCCAAAGACCACCTTGATTGGAAAACCAAGACCAGCCCAATAATAAGACTTCTTTTGCCCTCCATGGCCCTGACCTTCACTCCCTGGCTCTTTCTGAGACCCCTCGAGTCTTCTGCACTTTTCCAGGAACACGGCCTGGTCATGTGATCATCACGCCTGCCTAACCTTATCCTGGGGTCATGTCGCCAGTGCAGGGGTCTTCCTGTGATGTCCCCACCTGGAGAGCTGCCTTTGAACTTGTTCCAGAACCACGGGATCAGAAGAACTTTGGATTCAGAGGGACTCAGGGATGCCTGCTCTGAAGGACAAGACCTGGAACTTGCCTCTGATCTCAAGCGCCTCCTCTGTAGAGTGGAAACTGAGCCTTGCTCTGCAAGGGTCAATGGCAACTCCCATTGTTGCTGTCAACTGTGTGCTTCACACACAGTCTTCTGATCTGTCCATCTGTCTTGGCAAGTGTGTGGTTAATGGTGGTCTCAAGATTTGAACCTAGAGTGTCTGCTCCCAAGGCTGGAACTCTTCTGCCTGGACCACATGGACTGTCACCAAAGAAGGCTCTCAAAGAAGCTGGAGGCTTCAAACACAGGGGCGGTGTCTTCTGACTCCCAGACATGCTGACCACGGGAGGTGCCCTCATAGACCTGTTTCTGGGCCCTTGTGTGTCCTACTCACATCTTCCTGACTTCTGGACAGGCTGTGTCCAAGCCAGCCTGAAGCCCAGGGCACCTGTGGCTGCCCACTGTCTTGTCCCTGTGCCCGAGCCAGTTGGCACCACGGTGCTGCTGTTTCTCCTGGTTGTTTTCATGTGGAGGAGTTACCTCCTTCCAAATTGGGAAAGGAGGTTAGAAGAAAATATCTCAGCAGTTGGCCCGAGCTGTGCTCTCCCCCATTGTTTGGCCAATGCAAGGCTGTTTGTGTTGGGTTTCCATATGGCTTCATGACGGGCATGGCTTTTCCATCAGCATCTATAGTGGCTGCTACTGGTGCCCTGAACCTTGTCACTGCAGCCCCGATCAGACCTCAGCAGCAGCGCTGTCCCCAGTGAATTGGGGGTTCACTCCCCCAGAAACAGCCCTCCCTCTGCAGGGGGGAATGGCGGTCAGTGGGACCAAGCCCCAGCCTCCTCCAGCTCAGGACAGTTCTGAGGTGCCTCAGAGAATCGCTGGTGGGATGGAGCCCACGCCGATGACTAGCTATCGCATGGACATGTGTTGGCGTCCCCCCTGCCTTGTCTCTCTCTTTCTCACTCCCTCACTCTAGCCTCCCAGGCTCACTTCTCAAGTAAATTTCCTCTCCCCAAATCCTTGTCTCAGGCTCTGCTTTAGGGAGAAGCCAAACTGAGACCAAAATGTGAGCCAGGCTGGCAGACAGCATGACTAGGAGGAGCATGAAGCCCTGACTTAGGAGCCAGGAGACCTGAGTTCCAACCTTGTATCTCTGTTTCACCAGCACTTTGCACAATAAAAATCAGTGGATTGAACACATAGATGTATGAATGAGTGAGTGAAGGAATGATGGTAGATATTATTTTGCCTATTTTTTGTTGATCTGGAAACAGTGGCTGGCAGGTTTAGGGCTCACCAACCATTTCTGGATGTACACTGTCAGCCTCCTATGATCCCAGTCTCCCTTCGTGAATTGTGTGACCATGTGACTTTCTTTGGCCAATGAAATGTGAGCAGAATTGACATTAAGCTTTACTTCTGAATGAAAGGAGTTCTGGGCCAGTCTCCCTATTTTCTTCCCAGCCCCCACCAACCCTGCAGTCGAGTGTTGAGAAGGAAGTGCCCAAAGATTAAAGCAACTTGATTGCTGAGTCGCTTCACAGGGGATAGTGACTGCAGAGTTGCCCAGACTGGCAGTGGATTTTTGTGTATTAGAGAGAAATAAACTTTTGATGTTTTGAGCAGAGATTTGGGGGATGCTTGTTACTGCAGCATAACCTGGCTCATCCTGACAGAGACACAAACCAAACCCGGAGTGAATTGGTCTGGGAGCCTGAAACCCAGGCATTTCTTCTCATCCAGGTAACTCCTGTCCTTGATAGAGTGCTCTACTCACTTCCCTGTGTTTAGAAGCAGGGCAGTGTGGCCAAAGGAAGCCATTCCCAGCCTATTCCTTGGGGCCAGTCTCAAGTGAGCTCCTTAAAGGTTCTGCCCCTAGTCCACTGTCTGGCCTCGAGTTACCCATTTCTCCAAAGAAGAGTTTGGACAAGCTCAGTGGTTCTGAAACTGCACTCTGTTGAGGCCCTGGCTGCACAGAAGCGTCGTGGGTCAGGGTTGGTGGACAGTGGCCATGCTTTGAACAAAGCAGCTCCTCTGGCTCCCGTTTTGCATTTGTGGGCTTTCACATTAGAGAGGAGCCACTGAGAGAAGTTTGATAAATGCAGCCTGGAGGGTCTGTGACCTCAAGATGAGGGCATTTGACCTGCAGATACCTGAATTCAACTCTTCCACCCAACTCTGTCCAAATATGAAATTCCAGGGCCCGCACCCCTGACTCCCAGTCACCCTCAGATCCCCAGTGAGAACAGGACAGTAAGGACACTTCCTGTGGACATGACCTGTGTGTCCAGGGTGTGTGAGCCACCAGACACCTGCGTGGCTCCTGCTATGTCAGCCAAACACAGAGCCTCCCCTTCACCTGTTAGCTTCACCCCCTCTCTGTGGGCAGGGTGAGGCGCATGGAACTGGGGGTGGCCTGGAGATCTTGTCTCTAATCCCAGCTCCATCACCCTCTCACTGTGCAGCTCAGCTTCCTTTTCTGTAAAAGAATAATAACAAAGAGTCAGCACCATGCTAAGCAGGTGACGGGCCATGGTCAAGAGGAGTGGAAAAGGGAAGGTTGAGGGCTTTTGTCTACAGGAGAAGTCAGAGACGAGGTGAGAGCAGGCTTCAGAGCTCCATGAGACTCGAACAGGAAGGTGGGTCAGACATTATTTTTCATCATAGCAATTATCAGCACCCAACAATGTTTTCTATGTGTTTATCTAGACTGTCAGCGCCGTGAGGACAGGTGGGGACATCGTGTGTCTTGTTTGCTGTCATGTCAAGAACAGAGGTGGTACACAGTAGGTGCTCACTAAATATTTATTGAAAGATTAAATTTATCCCGTGTGGCTTCCAGGGAGTCCACTGATTTCTCTCTGCCTCTCCCGCTGCCGATAACGCTGTGTCCCCTCTTCCCCCCTCGAGTCAGCCACTTCCTCTCAGCTGGAGTCCAAGCCAGACTTCCTGTTGCTTGGACTGGCTTAGATGAATCTAATCAGGGCTGATGAAAAGTGCAGGGCTAATTAGCTGGGGAAGCTAAAGGTTGTTGAGCTGAGCAGAGAAACAGAAGGAAATTATCCCCAGAAAGGGAAGAGTACACCTGACCCCGTGTCACACCCTTCACTCAACACCAGGAGCTGTAAGCTGTTGGCCTTGACAATGTTTATGTTGCACCAGCTGGAGGTGCGGGGGAGGGCAGGATCAATTGGGACTTCACGTTGCAAATACAAGATAAATTCAAAGTATGATGTGGAGACTAGGCTCTGGATGGGGGAAGCTGTCCTGTTTTGACCTAGAGGTAAGTGGGATTGAACTGATTTCCTCTTCCACAGCTGGGAAGAGGAAATTTCAAATTCAGGGCCATCTTAGGTTGTATTACTAGAAATCTATCATCAAACACAGGGGAAGGGATATTCCACAGTGGGCCAGGCTGATTAAACTCTCACTTTGCTACCCTCCTGAGAAACCCAGGACGCTTCAGCTAGGTCTACACAGACTTAGTGTGTCAGAGCTGAAAGCTTTTGGAGTTCAGCAGACGTGGGGTTTGGATTCTGTCTCCATCAAGTCAAAGACCCTCTGAGCTTCACTTTCTAAATGTAAATAATGTGCGTGATAATACTCACCTCCTATTGCAAAGATTAGGGGAGGTAATGTAAATAGTCTAGCCCAGTGCCTGGCACAGACAGGTGGCCCACAAATATCAGTTCCGTTCCTCACCCCCTCCGTTCTGGACCAGACTTACTTTCTGCCTACAGCCTACTTGTACCTCTCTCTCTGTCTGTTGCCTAAAGTGGGTAACACCATCTTTTTCCATCCTCAGAGCTTCCCCTGGCTGCCAGCCCCACTCTGTCCCTGCCCAGGCTGTCCTATAGCTGCTGAGTAGTGGGGCTACCATCTCATTTCTGACTCAGGACACTGTATTCATAACCACTCTAAAAACCAGCCTGTGGTAGATTCAGCAACAGCACCTAGGAGGGAATGATGAGCTCTGGGGCATCCAGGAGGACTTCTTGGAGGAGGGGACTTCAGAGCAGAGATCTAAAGAAGAAAGGGGAGTGCCATTGACAGATGAGAGCGGGGAATTAAATTTCAGGTGGAGGGACTTTCTTGGTGGTCCAGCGGCTAAGACTCCAAGTTTTCAATTCAGTGGGGCTGAGTCTGATCCCTGGTCACACACCAAGAGTGTGAATGCCACAACTAAAGATCCCACATGCCGCAACTAAGACCCGATGCAGCCAAATAGATTAAAAATATTTTAAAAATAAAGAGAGACTTTCCTAGTGGCTCAGTGGTAAAGAATCCGCCTGCCAGTGCAGGAGTGTGCTAAGCTGCTTCAGTCATGTCTGACTCTGTGTGATCCAATGGACTGTAGCCCACCAGGCTCCTCTGTCCATGGGAATCTCCAAGCAAGAATACTGGAGTGGGCTGCCATTCTCTTCTCTAGGAGATCTTCCTGACCCAGGGATCAAACCCACATCTTCTGTGTCTCCTGCATTAGCAGGTGGGTTCTTTACCACTAGCGCTACCTGGGAAGCCCTGCCGACACAGGAGACAGGGGCTCAATCCCTGATCTGGGAGGATCCCACATGCCGCGGAGCAACTAAGCCCATGCACGCCACAACTATTTAAGCCTGTGCTCTCGAACCCAGAAGTCACAGCTACTGAAGCCTGAGTACCCTTGAGCCCGTGCTCTACAACAAGAAAAGCCATCGCAATGAGAAGCTCATGCATCGCAACCAGAGAGTAGCTCCTGCTCGGTTCAACTAGAGAAAAGCCCATGAAGCAATGAAGACCCAGCACAGCCAAAAATAAATGCGTAGATTTCAGGGGAGTGCATAGCTCTGGCCAAGTGATGGAGGTAGAAATAGGAAGTGGCAGAGTGTTGTGTGGCAAGGAGAGGGGAGAGGCAGGGAGGTATGACTGGCAGCAGGGAGACGAGCTGGGAGATGGTTATGGTAATCCGGGAGGGAAGAAACCATGGCTTGGAGCAGGATGGAGGCAGTGGGGCAGAGCGTGGACAGATCGGATGAGGTGGGGATGGAGGGAGAAGGAGGAGGAGGGGAAGAAGTGACAATTCAGACTCAGATGGCTGGCTGGATGGTGCTGCCTGTTGCTGCAATCCAGAAGGCTTGGGATAAATGAGGGCAGCGCTGCTCACGGCAAGGGTAAGGGCCAGTGGCCCTGGGCTGGGTGGAGATGTCCAGAGGTGCTGGACACAGGAGGTACTGATGCTCAGGGGAAAGGTGGAGTGAGCCCGGGAGGATGGCGAGCGGAAGCTTGAGAACATGGAGGTTTAAGGAACAGGTGGGGACAGCCCACAGGTTTGTTGGAGAAGACCTCCATTCTCCTGACCTTGGAGCGGGGCCTCTGACACCAGCGTGCCATCCTTTTCTGAGTCCAGAGGATGCTGACTGGAGATTCTGGTTCCCTGACCATCGGCCCACTCTCCACTCATGCCCTTGGGCTTGCAGGAGCCTGGATGTGTGTAAAGCCAAATCCCACCATGCCTATGGCTAACTACTCCATCTTCCAAGTCACACCATCTAATGATAAGTCCTCACTTACATTTTCTATTTGCATAAACTCATTAGTTAATTTTCTATATTAAAAAATTTATTTATGTATGTGACTGTGTTGGGTCTTAGTAGCAGCACGTGGAATCTTGTGGGATCTAGTTCCCTGGCCAGGGATTGAACCTAGGACTCTTGCACTAGGAACACAGAGTCTTACCTATTGAACTGCCAGGGAAGTCCCAAGTTTCTATCTTTTGTAACAAAAGAATTCTCACTAATACATCTACCAAGGTTAGTGTCTCTTGGGTGCCATTCCTGAATCCTGATGTGAAAACATTGTTTTAAAGATTTTTCCAGGATGACCCAGACACTTACAGTCCCTGGACTACAGCAATTTCCCTAAGGAATTCTGTGAGTGATTTTGTTGTTCAGTCAGGAAGTCATGTCCAACTCTCTGCAACCCCTATGGACTGTGGCACTCCAGGCTCCTCTGTCTTCCACCATCTCCTGGAGTGTGCTGAAGTTCATGTCCACTGAGTAGGTGACACTCTCTAACCATCTCATCCTCTGTTGCCCCCCATCTCCTTTTGCCTTCTATCTTTCCGAGCATCATGGTCTTTTCCAATGAGTCAGCTCTTTGCATCAGGTGACCAAAGTATTGGAGATTCAGCTTCAGTATTAGTTCTTCCAAAGAATATTCGGGGTTGATTTTCTTTAGGATGGACTGATTTGTTAGCATTAGTCATTTATTACTGTGTAACTAATTAGCTCAACATGTAGTGGCTTCAAACAACAGTAAACATTTATTGTCTCACAGTATCTAAGGGATAGGAATCCCAGAATAGTTCTGACCCAGGGTCTCTCTTAAGGTTGCAGACAAGATGGCAACCAGGTCAGAAGACTTATCCGAAGACTTGACAGGAGCGGGAGGATCTGATTCCAAGGTGGATCCTTCACACAAATGGAAAACTGATGCCGGCTGTTGGTAGGAGGAGCTTCCCAGGCGGCACTAGTGGTAAAGGACCCACCTGCCAATGCAGGAGGCACAAGAGACGCAACTTCAATCCCTGGGTCGGGAGAGCCCCTGGAGGAGGGCACAGCAACCCACTCCAGTATTCTTGCCTGGAAAATCCCCATGGACAGAGGAGCTTGCTGGGCTACGGTCCATAGAGTTGCAAAGGGTTGGACACGACTGAAGCAACTTACCATACATGCACGCATGTTGGTGGGAGGCCTCAGTTCTTCACTCCTTAGGCTTCTCACAGAGCTGCTTGAATGTCCTCCTGACATGCAGCTGGCTTCTAATTTTGACCTGGCCTCAGAAGCCATTCACTGGACCTTTTGCAATGTCCTATAAATTTGCCAAGAAAATGCACTGGTCATAGCAAACACCCTCTTTCCAACAACACAAGAGAAGACTCTACACATGGACATCACCAGATGGTAAACACTAAAATCAGATTGAGTATATTCTTTGCAGCCAAAGATGGAGAAGCTCTATAGAGTCAACAAAAACAAGACCAGGAGCTGACTATGGCTCAGATCATGAACTCCTTATTACCAAATTCAGACTCAAATTGAAGAAAGTAGGGAAAACCGCTAGACCATTCAGGTATGACCTAAATCAAATCCTTATCACTTCCTAAGAAATAGATTTAAGGGCCTAGATCTGATAGATGGAGTGCCTGATGAACTATGGAATGAGGTTCACGACATTATACAGGAGATAGGGATAAAGACCATCCCCATGGAAAAGAAATGCAAAAAGCAAAATGGCTGTCTGGGGAGGCCTTACAAATAGCTGTGAAAAGAAGAGAGGTGAAAAGCAAAGGAGAAAAGGAAAGATAAAAGCATCTGAATGCAGAGTTCCAGAGAATAGCAAGAAGAGATAGGAAAGCCTTCTTCAGCGATCAATGCAAAGAAATAGAGGAAAAGAACAGAATGGGAAAGACTAGAGATCTCTTCAAGAAAATTAGAGATACCAAGGGAACATTTGATGCAAAGATGGGCTCGATAAAGGACAGAAATGGTATGGACCTAACAGAAGCAGACGGTATTAAGAGGTGGCAAGAATACATGGAAGAACTGTACAAAAAGATCTTCATGACCCAGGTAATCACGATGGTGTGATCACTCATCTAAAGCCAGACATTCTGGAATGTGAAGTCAGGTGGGCCTTAGAAAGCATCATTACGAACAAAGCTAGTGGAGGTGATGGCGTTCCAGTTGAGCTATTCAAATCCTGAAAGATGATGCTGTGAAAGTGCTGCACTCAATATGCCAGCAAATTTAGAAAATTCAGCAGTGGCCACAGGACTGGAAAAGGTCAGTTTTCATTCCAATCCCAAAGAAAGGCAATGCCAGAGAATGCTCAAACTACCGCACAATTGCACTCCTCTCACACGCTGGTAAAGTAATGCTCAAAATTCTCCAAGCCAGGCTTCAGCAATATGTGAACCGTGAACTTCCTGATGTTCAAGCTGGTATTAGAAAAGGCAGAGGAACCAGAGATCAAATTGCCAACATTCACTGGATGATCAAAACAGCAAGAGAGTTCAGAAAAACATCTATTTCTGCTTTTTTGACTATGCCAAAGCCTTTGACTGTGTGGATCACAATAAACTGTGGACAATTCTGAAAGAGATGGGAATACCAGACCACCTGACATGCCTCTTGAGAAATCTTTATGCAGGTCAGGAAGCAACAGTTAGAACTGGACATGGAACAACAGACTGGTTCCAAATAGGAAAAGGAGTACATCGAGGCTGTATATTGTCACCCTGCTTATTTAACTTCTATGCAGAGTACATCATGAGAAACGCTGGACTGAAAGAAGCACAAGCTAGAATCAAGATTGCCAGGAGAAATATCAATAACCTCAGATATGCAGATGACACCACCCTTATGGCAGAAAGTGAAGAGGAACTAAAAAGCCTCTTGATGAAAGTGAAAGAGGAGAGTGAAAAAGTTGGCTTAAAGCTCAACATTCAGAAAATGAAGATCATGGCATCCGGTCCCATCACTTCATGGGAAATAGATGGAGAAACAGTGGAAACAGTGTCAGACTTTATTTTGGGGGCTCCAAAATCACTGCAGATGGTGACTGCAGCCATGAAATTAAAAGACGCTTACTCCTTGGAAGCAAAATTATGACCAATCTAGATAGCATATTCAAAAGCAGAGACATTACTTTGCCGACTAAGCTCCATCTAGTCAAGGCTATGGTTTTTCCAGTAGTCATGTATGGATGTGAAAGTTGGACTGTGAAGAAGGTTGAGTGCTGAAGAACTGATGCTTTTGAACTGTGGTGTTGGAGAAGACTCTTGAGAGTCCCTTGGACTGCAAGGAAATCCAACCAGTCCATTCTGAAGGAGATCAGCCCTGGGGTTTCTTTGGAAGGAATGATGCTAAAGCTGAAAACTGCAGTACTTTGGCCACCTCATGAGAAGAGTTGACTCACTGGAAAAGACTCTGATGCTGGGAGGGATTGGGGGCAGGAGGAGAAGGGGACGACTGAGGATGAGATAGCTGGATGGCATCACGGACTCAATGGGCGTGAGTCTGAGTGAACTCCGAGAGATGGTGATGGACAGGGAGGCCTGATGTGCTGCGATTCATGGGGTCGCAAAGAGTCAAACACGACTGAGTGCCTGAACGGAACTGAACTGATGGTTCGTAGTGGTTGGCTTATTCAGCCTAGGGATGTCTGCACATGCAGGTGAGAATTACTGGGGGCCCTTTTGAGGGGTATGTACTTCCCTGATATCTCAGTTGGTAAAGAATCTGCCTGCAATGCAGGAGACCCGGGTTCAATCCCTGTGTCAGGAAGTACCCTGGAGGAGGAAATGGCAACCCACTCCAGTATTCTTGCCCAGAGAATTCCACAGACAGCAGCCTGGCAGGCTAGAGTCCATGGGATCGCTAAGAGTTGGACACGACTATGTGACTAACTTTTTCTTGAGGGGTACAGAACCAGGCCACCTGGTGGCTGTGACTAGGGCACCTTTCTAGCACCCCTGCTGTTCTGGAGAGAAAGACTGGCCCCACCTCACCCTGCAAAAGTGAATCTCATCCAGAAGGAAGTAGCACCATCTCTCCCACCCTTGCAGGGGCTGCCTCCACCCCTTCCCCCAGAACCACAGCCAGGAGGACCCTGATAATAGCTTCAGGTTCAAGGTTAACACCATGGCAATGAGAGGGAAAGGTGGGGAAGGGACCGTGGCTGGAGCTGGGGGCTCCGGGCAGTGTGGGTGGTGGATGGTGGCTTAGTCACTAAGTCATATCCAACTTTTTCAACCCCATGGACTGTAGTGCACCAGGCTCCTCTGTCCATGGGATTTTCCAGGCAAGAATGCTGGAGAGGGTAGTCTTTTCCTTTTCCAGAAGATCTTCCCAACTCACAGATCAAACCCATATCTCTGGAGTCTCCTGCATTAACAGGTGGATTCTTTACCAGTGTGCCACCAAGGACTCTCTGGGCAGTGTGAGAGGGGGCTTATTACCTAGAAACAGCCTGAGAGGGGTGGGGGTGGAGGCTACCATTTGCTCTGGCCTCCTCTCTACAGGTTGCCTGGCAACCATTGTTCATTTAATCCCCACCGACTGTGAAAATCAAAATCAATTTCCTTCATGACCTGAGTCAGAGAGGCCATATTATATTAAACCCCAAGTTTGAACAGTCCCGTTTTATTGCTCAAAGCTTTATGAGCAAGGATGTACACAGAGCTTTATTTATACGGGAAAAGTGTCTTGGGGGGTGATGCTAAATGTCTGTCACCGGGGATGAGATTCAGTCAAGGCCCTTTCTCAACACAGAATATTCTTCCCTTGAGAAAAAACGCTGCTGGAGATCTAGGTGTGCTGACGAGCTTCACGATGTAACTGAAAAATAACAAGCAGTTCACAGAACAGACTGTATGCTGTGCTGCTGTTATTTCACACACACACAAAGGTGTGTGTGGGCGTCCACATGGGCCTATCAATGAAAACATTCAGGAAGGATGCACAGCAAGATGGTAACTGTGACTTTCCGGGGAATAAGACTGTAGAGAAATTAAATTTCTGGATTATTTGATTTAAGAAGTAAAACAAGCACTTTTTACTTTTTCAAACTGTAAATAAAACATGAATCTCATTTCTTTTTGAACGTGGAAAATTCCGACTCTGGGGCTCAGGAACCCTCAAAGGCCCAAGAGGGTTGAGATGCCTTGGTTAACAAGGGCAGGGCCTGGTCAGGGCAGGCCAGCAGGAGAGGGAAGGAGAGGGACACACCCCACCAGGGTGATGAGACCCTTCCTTGTAATGAGTTCTCCCCTCTGGTCTCCCCGGTGGTCCAGGCTGAAGCTGGATGCTGGGGGATGGGGGAGGTCTCTGCAGGGATGGAGGCTAAGCCAGATGCTTCTTGGATTCCAGGAAGAGAGGAAGGTTGAACCGACTCACCGAGAAGGAGGGAGAGGGTGTGGACCCCAGGCTGAGACCAGTGGGACCAGGTCTCAAGGCAGCAGAGGACCCACCTCCTTTGACCACTGGTCCACCTCATCCTCTCTCCAGGCTGGCATCCCCTCGGGTCCCTCTTAGCTTTGCAGTCAACACCCTTCTGGATGGTCTCATTCACACCTGTGCCTTCAACCCCCCCTCCTGGCCAGGGACCATGTCATCTTCTCCACACCTGAGCCTACCCTCCAGGCTGCCCCCTCTCCTGAAAGCTATGCTTTATCATGTCACTCCCTTGCTCAAGGTCTTTCATGGGCTTCCTTGTGTCTGCCAAAAGGGATGCAAGGCCCTTCAAATCTGGCTCCAATCCAAGCCCTCCCCACTTCTATGCCTGGGGTTCCTCTCTGTGTCTACAAAGCTACCTTTCCTTTGTTTACATGACAAACTCCTGTTTTTCTTTAAGATTCAGCCCAAAGGTCAACAACCTCCACTGTGAAGCCTTCTAAATACTCCAGGGATTCCAAACTTTTTGCTTCTGTAATCCTCTGTAACTTACTCTCCTTTGTCTTGTTGCTTTCTCCCCGATGAGAATACTAGCTCCATCAGGGTAGAGGCTGGGGATTTTGTTCCCTGCTGCTTCCTTGGTGCCTAGAACAGGTCACAGCACATGGTGGTTTCCTTATAAGTGGGTATGAATGAATAAATGATTTTATAAATCTTTGCCATTGGTGTTGTTCAATTGCTAAGTCATGTTTGACTCTTTGCAACCCATGAACTGCAGCACATCAGGCTTCCCTGTCCTTCACTATCTCTGGAGTTTGCTCAACCTTAAGTCCATTGAGTCAGTGAAGCCATCCAACCATCTCATCCTCTGTTGTCCCCTTCTCCTCTTGTCTTCTATCTTGCCATGCACTTCTCCTTATTTTCTGAATGAGGACGCAGAAGCACAGAGAGGTTAATTAATAATCTTAGCCACCACCTGACCTCAGTATACATTCTAAATACCAGGTGTGACTGTTCTGAGCCTCAGTGTTTCTGTCTGTCAAATGGGGAAGATAATAATACAGCTGCCCTGACATTGCTACGGGTTATTTGGGGCTCGTATGAAATGATGTTTGTATTTTTTCAAACTGTGTTGACTATTATCATTTCTCCTCTTCTCTTAAGAATTAATGTCACAAGGGAAAGAACTCAAATGAAGACCTCAGAGATCAACTAGTCTAACCCATTATTTTCCAGGGAGAGAAGTTCAGGACTCCTGGTCACTTCTAGGCACATGTTGAATGACTCCGGACAAAAAAATTAGGGACTGACCTCTCAGATTGGTACCTTCCTGGGAGGGCCAGTTTGCAGGCATCCATCCATCTTTCAATTCTTTTCTCCTTCCACCTATCCTTTCATTCTTCCATCCATCCTTTTCTTCTTCTTCCTCCCGTCCATCCTTCCAACCGACTATCATGCATCCTTCGATCTATCTACCCATTCATCCTTTCCCTCTCCACCTATTCATCTTTCTTCTTACCATCTGTCAAACCCATTAGTCTTCCCACTCATCTATTTATCCGCCATCCTTCATTCATCCATCTATCCACCCGAAGTGAAAAAAGTGAAAGTGTTAGTTGTTCAGTCATGTCCGACTCTTTGCGATCCCAAAGACTATAGCCCTCTAGGCTCCTCTGTCCGTAGAATCCTACAGACAAGAATACTGGAGTGGCTAGCCATTCCCTTCTCCAGGGGATCTTCCCAACCCAAGGATAGAATCTTTGTCTCCTGCACTGAAGGTGGATTCTTTACCATCTTCACCACCAGGAAGCCGTGAACCCAATCATCTCCTCAACTATTCATTCTTTCTTACTGTCATCATTTTATACAGCTCATTTCCTGAGGCTCTGCTGTTGCACTAGCACTGGATGGAGATCAACAGACCATCTACCTTTGGAGCTGCTGATAGCCTAGAGAAAGGAGAAGTGTAATATGAGAGTGCGGGAAGGCACCCAGCAAGGCTCTTGGTGCATGTATGTGCTTAGAACTTGAAGCTCTCCCTATGATTAAGTCACTTGCTGGAGGTCCCACCCTAGTAAATGGGGAAACTGGCTCCAGAGCTCAACTGTAAGTATTCTTCTCACCCTACCTTGCTGCCTCTTTCCTGAAAGACTTTCCTGAACCCTGTCAGCTCTGGGGAGAACATGCAAACTGGGGGCCAGGACTTCACACAATGAGATCATCCTCATGGTGGTCTCTGACACAAGAGACCTCTGTCCAGGGGACCGGTTAGGGGCAAGCAAACAGCCTGGGTGCCAGCAGGCAGGAGGCTGCAGGGAGAGGAACAGTTAATTCATTAGTCATGCAGGCAAGCAGAGCTTTGCACATTAAGCCCCTTCATCTCCGAGCAATTGCATCCATCAAGGCAAGAGAAAGCAATTTGGTTAAGTGGTGAATTTAATCACACTGCAGCCGTTCAGAAACCACTTAACGCCTTTGACGGCAATCGTGCTCTTCTTACCTGGAAAGTACACTTCTTTAAACACACAGCTTTTGTACTCTCAGCTCCTGGCTTGTCAGATTATAAAAACAGAATGTCGGAGCTGAAAGGCAGCTCCAGGAATGTCTTTCTGGTTCTGCCCTTCCAATTTGAAAGGATGAGAGAGCAGAAACATGATGAACCCTATGTTTCTCATCTATTCCTCCCAACAATCCTCAGGGCCCAGGTACACTTTCCTCTCACAGATGCTGAAACTATCACCCAGAGAGGTGAACCTCTCCGCCTGAGTTCAAATTCAAGAATGCCTTATTCCTAAGCCTTCGCTTCCTGTTCATTGGAGTCATTTCTGTAAAACTGCCTCTTCGTGTATTATTTTTGCAACTGCAACTTTTTCCATTATACTACTCAAGCTCCTGAGCCTCTTCCATTTTATCTCCTAATCACTCTCTGTAATTTTCTCCCCTCTCCTCCCCCAGCCACCAAGTTCAGGCCCACATAACTTTGTGCCAAAAGCATTGCCACCCCCACTCGCCCCTATGATCTCCGTCCCCAGTCATGATATCCTCCACGCTTGTGCTGCGTGCTCAGCTCTCATGTTCACAGCATAGCACACCACCCTCATCCTGCCTCTCCCTGGCTCAGAATTTTTCCTTGGCCCCCACTACCTACAAGATAAGATCTGAGGATACTGGTACAGGACGCTGCCCTGTCTTCCCTCCCACCATTTCTCAAACAAATCTCATTTTCAAGCCTCAGATTTAGCAAGCCTCTTCCTACCTCAGGGCTTTTGCACATGCTAGTCCCTTCCGCTCCCCCAATTCAGCCTTTCTCGTCCCATCCCTCTCTGTTTTCTTTCCCTAACTGGCTATGAGGCAGGAGATAGATGGGTTCCAGGTTACAAATTGGCCTCCTGTTTGCATTTCATGGGGCATGAAGAAGTGGGCTTCAGGCTGGATACTTATGACTGCTAACATTTCCTGAGAGAAGGGGTAGGTAGGCTGCAGTTAAGGCATTTACAATCAGCCTTCTGCTTGCCTTTCGAAATGGAGGTAACAACAGAAACAGGGTATACAGCCAGTGTTTGCCTCTTGTAAACACCTTAAGGTAATAGTCATGGTAATTAGTCAAGGTAATAGTCATGGCAAAGACAAAGAGGGGCAAAACCCTGTTTGAGTAAAAGATCAAGAGATCTCTGCTCCCCCTTCTTTTGGGACAAGGAAGACACTACACAGAAAGGCTCCTTGTGGGTCAAAAGTCAGGGAATAACGAACGCCAGGCCGTAATGTTGCTGGCCAAAATCTTGGCATTTTCTGCTCACCAGAGCAGAATAGAAAAATACGGAAACAGAGTTTGGAAGAAATAGAAAGGTGGCTTTAATCCTCAGCCCACGGAGGGGGGAGAGGATTGTGCCTCAAGAACTGTTTCCCACTTCCATGAGAGGTCTAGGGGCTTATATAATATGAGGGCTTGCAGTCAGGGCTCAGTGAGGAGGAAGAAAGGGTCTTGCAGTCTTTCTTCTGCTTGCATTGTTCCAAAAACAGTCAAAGGCTGGCGTCAGGTAGTCCAGTAGTTGAGTCTGAAAGTTTGGTAGCCCTGGGGTCTTCTTTCTGTAAAGCAAAAATAGAAAAACTACAAGGGGCAGTTTGCAATGAGAGTGCATTAAAGGCGAGCACCAGATACAGGCTGTAATTAACATAGACTCAAACGACAATAGGTGCAAAATGTCACTTGTGCAGAGTTAGGGGGCAGAAAGGCAAACTACAAACTACAGATTAGGAACAGTTAAAATAAAAACTAGGAATGATCAGGCCAGCTCACTGTTCTCTTTGCTTTCTTTGTTCTCAGGAAAGGGAAAGAAAAGAAAATTCATTCCTCTTTTTTCCTTTTCACTGCAACAATAATGAGTCTTGCTCCTCCCAGAAGCCTTCACTTCAAGATCCATCTTAGCTGAGGACCCTAAGGTAGGTCGGGTGTGGGAAAAAAAATCAGCCTACCTTTAGGCCTAAAAGAAAATTGGCCTAAAATAAGCGAAGACCTGGAAGAAGTGACACATAAATGACTTAACCACCCCTTTACTGAGCTCCTCCTCACTAGGGGGACACCCACAGCCTTTCTCTCCAGGTGTGTGTCTCTGCCTTGCTTCTATCTTACCTAAGAAACCATTTCTCTGTGTGCTCTTCCACTTGTTGCTACGCTATGTCTCTAATAATAAACTTTGTACCTGCATTTGCAGTTTCTGCCTCCATGATAAATGCATTCTTCACTGGGGGCAAAGATCCTGGGAAAAATTGCTTCTAGCCTCTAGCCCTTGCTGGTCTGGTGGCTAGGATTCCTGGTTCTCATCCAGGCTACCCAGGATCGATTCCTGGGCAGGGAATTAAGATCTCAATTCATGCCACCACTCACTGCTGTCTCTCTGGGATCAGCTGCTTCTCACACCTTATGTCTTGGCTTCAGAATCATCTGCTCACAGAAGCTGTCATAGTTCAGGTTCACAGAAAGCAAGCCCTGAGATGGGAGGGCATGGGTGAGCGATTAACCAAGCAATGCTGGAGTGGAGAAAGGAGACTGAACAGAGCTGGGGATACAGGCTGGGCAAAGGGGAAATGCTGAGTGAGTGTGTGATCTCAGGCCTGACCCCACAGGGGCCCCTGGAGAGTAAATTACAGCTTGGAGTTTCCCTTGACTCCAGGCAAGGGGTCTGGCTTTGTACTCCTACAGTCTCGGGTTGAGTCCCCTGGGGGAGGGACGTAAACCCCAGGCCCTTTCCACTCCAATAACCCAAGGGCACTTCCTTTAAAAAAGCTTGTGGAAGCCCTGAGAAGCAGCGGCCATGCACACAGATGGGCCACAGACCAGCAGATGGGATCTGAGGGTATCTGGGCACAGTGTTTGCCCAAGAGATTACCCTCAACTCCTATCCAGAAACAGACCTTCCCCTAGTCATAGTCTCAGCCCCTTCTTTGTATCTTTCTTTCTTCTTTCCTTCCTTCCTTTCTCTCTCTATTTCTTTCATTTCTTCTTTTTAATAACCATTTGCATTTCTTTCTTCTTCTTTTTTTTTTTTTTTGGCCTTACTATATGGGTTACAGGATCTTAGTCCCCCAGCCAGAGATGGAACCCAGACCCCCTGCAGTGGAAGCACAGAGTTCTAACCATTGTACCACCAGGAAACTGCCTTCACTTGCATTTTCTTGTCTCGTTTCTTTGCCTGTTTGCGGTCTCTCACCCCCTGAAGACTGTGAGGGCCTTGAGGGCAGAGATTCTGTTTATTTTGCCCATCATTCTATCTCTAGCACTCAGCATGTGCATGCGTGCGTGTGTGAAGTCACTTCAGTCATGTCCAACTCTTTGCAACCCCATGGACCGTAGCCCACCAGGCTCATTTGTCCATGGGATTCTCCAGGCAAGAATACTGGTGTGGGTTGCCATGCCCTCCTCCAGGGATCTTCCTGACCCAGGGATTGAACCTGCCTCTCTTGCATCTCCTGCATTGGCAGGTGGGTTCTTTGCCATTAGTGCCAATTGGGAAACCCCATTAGTGTTAAAAGCTGGTAATAGAATGAGTGCATGAATGAACAAACACAGGCAATCAGTGATAAAGCTCGTACCCCAATTCAGGGACTCCACTCGAGAAAAAGGAAACCTGAGTGGACTTGTGGAGAGGAAAGAAACTGGCTAAGTTATTATTTTAAAAATGCTTTCATTGCAGATGTTCTTATGGATGAATTCTTCCAAACTGTCAAAGAATAAAATCCCAAGGAATATGTACACTTGCTGGAAACATTAAAGAATAGAGAGCTACCCAATTTATTTTACAAGGCCATTTTCCCGACCCAAGGATCAAATCCAGGTCTCCCACATTGCAGGCAGGCGCTTTAACCTCTGAGCCACCAGGGAAGCCCTAACATAACCCTAGACGATATCTGAAGTAGACAAAGCAAAATCTATAGCCTCGTCAAGAATATAGAGAAATATATTCATGTTTCCTCCCTCCTTTATAGTAGATTTTTAGCTGATCATCCCTGGTGCTCGGTGGTAAAGAACCCACCTGCCATGCAGGAAAGTGAGTTTGAACCCTCAGTTGGGAAGATCCCCTGGAGGAGGAAACGGCAACCCACTCCAGTATTCTTGCCTGGGAAATCCCCTGAACAGGGGAGTCTAGTGGACTACAGTCCATGGGGTCACAAAATAGTCTGACACAACTTAGCGACTAAACAACAAAAACATCGATGTCTGGAATAAATGTCTACATTGCTCAGTAGTTACAATTTAATTATACATTAAAAGAATATTGAGATAACCAAGTAGGATTTATCTCAGAAATTGAAATCTATAAAGTATATCAGTATTAAATACATACAAGAAAAAGTATACTGAACAATATTTTGGTAGCTACCCCAAGAGCATTCAATAAAAATTAGTCTTTATTTTAGAAACTAAAAATTAAAAGTATAAAGAGATTGTCTTAACACAATAAAGAATAAGCAGTTTAATTTACATGCTTGTATCATATCTTATGATGATTGACTAAAGTAATTCTCATTAAAATCAAGATTAAAATGAAGTGGTCTCTATCCTTCTATCAAGTATTATGCTTGTGAATTAACAAAGACCTGAAAAATAATGTCTTATACAAGGAAAGAATTTTTTGTCAGTCAAAAGAAGCCTGGAGGTAGGAAATCCAGGGCAACTCCCTGGGATTAGGGAACAAAATTTCTGCTATATTTTCCAGCATCTTGGTGCTTGCCTTCCAGCCTTAGGTCTGCACGAATCTCTTATTGCTGCTTTAACAAAATGCTGCAATCTCAGAGGCTTAAATCAACACAGATTTATAACCTTGTAGTTCTGGAGGTCGGAAGTCCTAGCAGGACTCACTGGGCACAAATCAATGTGTCAGCAGGGCTACATTCCCTCTGAAGCCTTTATGTGAGAACCCATTTCCTTGCCTCTTCCAGCTTCTAGAGGCATTTGGATCATAGTTGCATCATTCCAACTTGTCATCTTCACACTGCTCTTTCTCATTCTGACTCTCCTGCCTTCTTTTCTTCATAAGGACCCTGGTGAGGGTGAAGTCGCTCAGTCATGTCCAACTCTTTTGCGACCCCGTGGACTGTAACCTACTAGGCTTCTCCATCCATGGGATTCTCCAGGCAAGAATACTGGAGTGGATTGCCATTTCCTTCTCCAGGGGATCTTCCCGACCCTGGCGATTCTGATTAAATCCATCTTGATAAGCCAGAATAATCTTCCCATCTCAAGATCTTTAACTTAGTCATACCAGCGAAACTCTTTCTGCTATGTAACTAACAGATTCACAAGTTCTAAGGATTAGGACATGGACATCTTTAAAGTTCATTATTCTGTCTGCCAAGTGGCCCAAGATGGCAGCCAGAGTCCCAGCCATCACATCAACATTTCCAGTCAAGAGCAGATAGAAGGGAGCAGAAGACAGGGACTGTGAAGAAGTTACACACAACACTTATGCTGGCATCTCATTGATCAGAATTTAGACACACAGTCCTGTGTAGCTGCAAGGAATGCTGAGAAGCAATGTATTCAGCTAAATGTTAGGGTTCTATAATCAAATAGGAAGGAAAGAATGGAGGATGGGTTAAGTGATTCAACAGGGTCTACTGCAGTCACCATTATTATCTGACAGTGTTTTGGAGGTTCTGACCAATGCAGAAAAAAACATAAACAGTAATAAGAGGTATAATTCCAAGAAAGGAATAGACACAGTAGCGTTATCTGAAGAGCATACAATTTAATTACTTAGAAAACCCAAGTTCAGTGAATCTCTGTGGGAATGGGAACTCCTTAGAAGGTTATTGCAGAATCTGTGGAGAATAAATGTCATTTAAGAATACTGAATGAGGGAAATTATTTTTAAAATGCGAGTACTGAATGAATTGAATGAAATGCCAGTAAAGTTCTGTGTCTTTAAATTTTGCCATGATTATTTTAAAGTTAACATGGGAAAATAAATGTAAAAATGTGGTTTAATAAGTTGAAAAGAAAAATGAGTCTTACCTAGCAAGAAAATATAAAAGAATTAAGACGATGTTGTTGTAGTACAGGAGACTAAGAAGACCAGTGGCCTGTACAGACATCACTGTAGTAACTCTAATGGATGGTCTGTAACCATAAGGGACCCAAGGGAGACATTTGAACAGGGTAAAAGAAGGGAGTGCAGATTTAGGGCTTTAAAGGGCCATTAAGCTTGGACTCCTCTTGACCTGGGTTGAAATCCTATCACACTCTAGCTGAGGAAACTGGAATGTTATGCAATTTATCACAGACCTGATTTCCTCATCTGTATAAATGATCTAAACATACCTTATTGTTGGAAGATGACAAAAGCACTTTAAATGTTGAAAAGAAAAAAATGGTTTATGACAAACGACAAGTATCTTGGAGTCAGGGTCTGAGTCTCTGAGGTTAAAAGGAGTCTGAGTTCTTGTTATCAGCAGAAAGTAGATTTTTCTGAAATGCAGTCCTTACCCTTTAAACTGCAGTTTAGTTCATTTACATTTATTGAGACTAGTGATGGTTTAGATTTATATATAATCCTTTATTTCCAATGTTCTATTTACTTGGCTATTTCATCTTTTTTCTTTCCTTTGTGTCTTTCATTGGATTGATCAAATTTTCTTTTTCTGCTTTGTTCTTCTAGCAGTACAAAGTTATGCATCTTATTTTCCTTCCCTAGTGGTTACTCTTAAGGTTTTAATCCACTTGATTTAATAAAGTCTAAGGTTAGCCATAATAAACTGTGGAAAATTCTGAAAGAGATGGGAATACCAGAGCACCTAATCTGCCTCTTGAGAAATCAGTATGCAGGTTAGGAAGCAACAGTTAGAACTGGACATGGAACAACAGACTGGTTCCAAATAGGAAAAGGAGTACGTCAAGGCTGTATACTGTCACCTTGTTTATTTAACTTATATATATGCAGAGTACATCATGAGAAATGCTGGACTAGAAGAAACACAAGCTGCAATCAAGATTGCCGGGAGAAATATCAATAACCTCAGATATGTAGATGATACCACCCTTATGGCAGAAAGTTGAAGAAGAACTAAAGAGCCTCTTGATGAAAGTGAAAGAGGAAAGCGAAAAAGTTGGTTTAAAGCTCAACATTCAGAAAACAAAGATCATGGCATCCGGTCCCATCACTTCATGGGAAATAGATGGAGAAACAGTGGAAACAGTGCCAGACTTTATATTTTTGGGCTCCAAAATCACTGCAGATGGTGACTGCAGCCATGAAATTAAAAGACGCTTACTCCTTGGAAGCAAAGTTATGACCAACCTAGATAGTATATTCAAAAGCAGAGACATTTCTTTGCCGACTAAGGTCCGTCTAGTCAAGGCTATGGTTTTTCCTGTGGTCATGTATGAATGTGAGAGTTGGACTGTGAAGAAGGCTGAGCGCTGAAGAATTGATGCTTTTGAAATGTGGTGTTGGAGAAGACTCTTGAGAGTCCCTTGGACTGCAAGGAGATCCAACCAGTCCATTCTGAAGGAGATCAGCCCTGGGATTTCTTCGGAAGGAATGATGCTAAAGCTGAAACTCCACTACTTTGGACACCTCATGTGAAGAGCTGACTCATTGGAAAAGACTCTCATGCTGGGAGGGATTGGGGGCAGCAGGGAGAAGGGGACGACAGAGGATGAGATGGCTGGATGGCATCACTGACTCGATGGACGTGAGTCTGAGTGAACTCCGGGAGATGGTGATGGACAGGGAGGCCTGGCGTGCTGTGATTCATGGGGTTGCGAAGAGTGGGACATGACTGAGCGACTGAACTGAACTGAACTGAAGGTTAGCCAGAATTGATCTTTTATTCCAAATAATAAAAAGACCTTCAAGTGTTTTCCCTCCAGTTCTGCCCTACGTGTTGTCTTACGTGTCTTCATTGATCACTAGTTCTATTTTTAGCTTTCTCATATGAGTCATTTTTGTGATTGTTGTTTCCTACAGTGAATATTTGTTTAAATGTATCCAGGTTTCTCAACTGATTTGATCCAGATTCCTGCTTACAGCTTTCTCAGTCTCTGTATCTCTCATTCTTAAATTGATGCTTGTATTTCCCCCAGCACTTCATACTATTGTTAAAATAGCATTTCATTATCTTCTAGATTCCGTTGCTATGGTTAACAGTCTGTTGTTCCTTTGTAAGCAGTTTGTCTTTTCTCTTTGAGCTTCTGAGCTCTTTTCTTCTGCTTTAGGATTCTGAAGTTTCTCTGCAGTGTTTCTAGTTGCAGGATCATTTATTTTAACCCTGCTCAAGACTCGCGGTGCTTCCTCAACTTAAGGATTTAGAGCTTTCCTCTGTAATGGAAAATTCTCAGCCACTATTTCCTCCATTGGAAGGAAGAAAGGAGGATGACCTCTCCTCCACTGTCATCTTTTTCTAATGGAGAAGGTATTCCTGTTGTATAAAGATGAGCGTCCTTCCTGCCCCCCAACCACCTTCCCCAGCTACCCGCCTCAAGCAGGTGAGGTCCCTCCAAGCCCAGCCCCAGTTGATGGGTCAGCAGTACCTTTGAAGCCGGAATCCTGCAGACAGGCTGCTCTGGGTTTACGGGAGACTCCAGAAGCTGGAGTTGAGACGCTTTCTTTCAAGCTGCCTCAAACCTTGCCTATGGGGTGGGCTCAGAAGGTCCCAGCCCGACAGAGACTGGGGGAAGGGCTCCTCTGGAGGCGCGGCGAGGGCCTCCTGAGCCCCGTACAGCCCACGCTAATGAAAACACCAGAACCCGCGAGCCGTGACCCCGAGTGGAGCATCGGTCCTGCCACTTAGACCGGTTCCTCTCGCTTTACTCGCGTCTGGGCTGGGCTCTCAGGCCTGCTTGCTGTCACTTCTGTTACCCCGCTCGTGCCCTCCTCCCCACCCGCAGGAGCCCATGAAGACCCCCCACCCAGGTGCTCCGAGCCCGCCTGGAAACCCCCAGGTTCCTTCAGATACCCGGCGTGGGGCCTCGACGGAGAAGCCCTCCCTCCGCTGCTGAAAGGGCTGGAGTGGGGGGCTGCGGGGGAAGGGGGACCCAGTGTGGCCGGTGGAGCCGCGAGGAGAGCAGGCCCTGAGATAGTCCTGCCTCCAGCAGAACGCCAGCGCCACCCTCCCGGGGCCCCTTAGGTCTGCGTCACCTCGGGAGGAAGAGGTCGTTCTGCACGAGAAATACAGCTTCAACCCACAGTAAAACTACACCCTCAACCATGATCGCTCACAGGTTGTAAGCACGAACAGACTAGCGTTTCCCAGACACTCCAGACCTGAGAGGGAAAACAGTTTCTGAGCCCGTTTCTGTCTTTATAAATTATAAAGCATTTCCTATCCATCGGACTCTGTACTCAGAGCGTTACCTTATTTAATCTTGTGATGTAGGGATCTGCCTTACAGTACTCCTGGGGCTTCCCTGGCGGCTCAGATGGTGAAGAATCTGTGTGTAGTGCAGAAGAACTGGGTTCACTCCCTGGGTCGGGAAGATGCCCTGGAGGAGGGCATGGCAACCCATCCCAGTATTCTTGCCTGGAGAATCCCATGGACAGAGGAGCCTGGTGGGCTACATTCCAGGGGTTTTACATGACTGAGAGACTAATACACAGTTCTCAGGAGGAAAGCTCAGAGAGGTCAGGGCCCTTGCCCAAGTTCACACAGAGGCTGAGTGGCAGTCAGGATGTAGGACCGTTGGAGGATTGAAAAGGAGGTCTTCCATGTGATGGCAGAGCAGGACTTGAACTTATCCCGCCTCCTATCTGTGTTCTGTGGGTATCAAGGCTCTGCTTCACGCAGCTCAGCTTCGGGCAATCCCCTGCACTGCAGAGTTTGTTAAATAGCAGCTCCCTCTAGTGCACTGAAAAATGACTGAGTTGATTATTAAAGGGGGATGGGGGAGTGATAAACTAGGAGGTTGGGATTAGTTTATACATACTATTATATATAAAATAGGGGCCAGATAGCTAATGAGAACTTAATGTACAGGGACCTCTACTCAATACTCTGTAATGGCCTATATGGGAAAAGAATGTAAACGACGTATACGTGTGTATAACTATTCACTCTGCTGTGCAGCAGACTCTAGCACTTTGTAAATAAACTGTACTCCAATAAAAATTAATTTTTTAAAAGAGGAGAGAAAACAGAATAGGAAGAAGGTGGGAGGCGAGAAGGAAGGGAAAAAGGAAAACGAAGAAAAGAAAGTGAAAGGGGAGAAAGCTTTGGAACCTTCTGGAACAGTTTCTAGGAGCTGTGACTTGTGCACGAGAAGACCCACTGGTGCCCTCTTTGGGTTAGTTAAGGAAGGAGCAATACTCAGGGCCTTGGGAATAAATGTTCCAGTAAATGTTACCAGGAGGCAGGTGGCTCTAACCACCACCGGGACATCTGCAAGAGGCAGGCTTCCCAGCCGCCACTCCGGGGCACCGTGTCCAGGGTGGGAAAGCAGCTGCACAGGGAGCTGGGATCACCTCGTACCAGGTGAATCAGCTGCCTTCAGGTCTCAGGCTGGAGGAGCCGGGGTCAAGCTCATCACTGCCAGTCAGAGACGCACCTGGAGGCCTTCTCACCCAAATGATTCCAGAAAGTCTGCACCAGTGAGGAGCAGTGAGGCCAGAGGGGGATCTGTCCCACCCCAAATGAGCTTACCCCCGGTGGGGTCTTCACCCCACCGATTTGACATCTTTAGTCATTTCTAATGCTTTCCAAACCCCCTTTAAGAGAAATTCACATTGACCAAGAGAGGCACCTGAGAGGCAGCCTTTCTTTGCAGTGTTAAAAAAAAAAACAACCCTCTATCAATTTTCTAGACATATAAGGGAGAGAGGGATGTTCAATGACACCATGAAATGTAATCAGAAAAATCCAAAATGCAAAATCTCAGCAGAACAAACGACCTAGTTTCTTGCACAAACAAATGTTAAGAGGGAAAGTGAGGATGGGATAACAGAGAGACTTCTAAGAGATGGATCAACAAAATAGAGACATGAATGTGTAAGCTTCTTTTGGGTCCTGATTTGAACAAACCAACTGTAGAAAAATAACATTTATCACTGACTTGATACATTCAAGGCATTAAGAAGTCGTTGTTATTTTTAAGTATGATATGATATTAGGATGATGTTGAAAACAAAAGGACCTTATCTTCTGCAGACAAAAACTGAACTGTTCACAGAGAAAATTATATGATGTCTTGAATTCAATTGTGTACTAATCCAGGAGGAGGCTGTGGGTGAGACCAGAGATGACGACAATTGCCTGGAGATTCGTTATCCTATTTCCTTAAACTTTTATGTGTTTAAAATTTCCCTTATTGAAAAAAATCACTACATGAAAGAAGGGGGACAATGTGATTCAGAAGAGTCAGATCATGAATACTGAGGTTTCTTCTTCTTTTTATTTTTATATGACTCCTCAAAAGAGAGGTAACTGATTTAATAAAATCTGTATATAAAGTAGGGCTTCCCAGGTGGCACTAGTGATAAAGAACCCACCTGCCGATGCAGGAGACGTAAGAAACTAGGATTCGATCCCTGGGTTGGGAAGATCCCCTGGGGGAGGGCATGACAACTCACTCCAGTATTCTTGCCTGGAGAATCCCACGGACAGAGGAGCCTGGCGGGCTACAGTCCATGGGGTCACAAAGAGTCTGACACGACTGAAGCAACTTAACACAGCACACACACCACACACATACAAAGCAACATTTGTAAGTGCTGGGGTACCCTGGAGCCGTGCTGGCAGTGGCAGTGGTGCCCTGGCTGATGTTTCAGAGTCCATGAACCTTGGCATTCATGCTCTTCCCAGAAGAGGAAAGGGCTCAGCTGGGTTAAGGGCTTGTCCATCTTGGGCAGGGGCAGCCCCGTGCTGGTCAGGGTCCAGGCCCTGCTGCGTGCCCTGGGGGGCTTTCCATTGCGCACAGTTCTTCCTCCCAGGACAAAGAGCAGCCTGGGTTTCCAGGAACCATTGATCGATAGCAACCCTGGGGGCAGATGAGGCTTAGCAGGTGGCCTCTTGGAAACAGAGCCCAGCCTGGCGGAGGGTCAGATCCCACAGGAAATGTCAAACCCAAACAGGAATCACATTCGTCCTCCCCAGAGTTTAGAAGGATGGATGGAGTGTCCTCGCTCCCGATCAGACAACTGCACTATTTCAAAACCCTGGCCAAAGGCTAATCCAGGGATAGGGCGCTGGGAGAAGCCGGAGGTGGCAGGTCTACCCCTTTCTCCAGACCAGGGGCTGCTTGTGAAAGATCATGTCTGATTCCTGAAGCATTCATTCAAATCCATGAGAGAGACAGAGAGAGAAAACACCCCTAGGCATAGAGACACCACCACGCAGTGCAGAATAGGAAAAGGACAAACAAACAACTCACACCAGAAGAAGTGTGCACATCGCCAGAAATCAAACCCGCGAAAATTACAGCAGGGGCCGAGATGGACCTGTCATGTTGGCAAAAGTATTAAAAATATGTAATGTACGCTTCCCTGGTGGTCCAGGGCTTAGGAATCTGCCTGCCAGTGTGGAGGACGTGGGCTCGATCCCTGGTCTGGGAAGATCCACTGTGCCTTGGGGCAACTAAGCCCGGGAGCCACAACACTAAGCCGACACCCTAGAGCCTGTGCTCCACAAGAGAAGCCACCTCAGTGAGAAGCCCCTGCACCACAGCAAAAAGTAGCCCCCGCTTAGAGCAACCGAAAAATGATACAAATCAAAGGATAAACTGATTTTTTTTTAAACGTATGGTGCTCCAGATAACAGGTGACCAGAGATTTGACAGCTAAACCGAATGTATAATCAGTCCTGCATTTGGGTCGATCCTGGATGGGAGGGACATTATTAGAATAATTGGTAAATGTTGAATATGGATTATGGATTAGAAATGGCTCAGATGGTAAAGAATCTGCCTGCAATGTGGGAGACCTGGGTTCTGTCTTTGGGTTGGGGAGATTCCCTTGGAGGAGGGCATGGCAACCCACTGCAGTGTTCTTGCCTGGAGAATCCTCATGGACAGAGGAGCCTGACAGGCTACAGTCCACGGGGTCACAAAGAGTTGAACACAACTGAACAATAAGCACAGCACCGCATTGTATCAAGGGTAAATTACTGATTTTTATCATTGTCCAGTGGTTATGCAGGAGGTTTTTGGGAAACACACAGTGAAATATATGGGGATAAATGGTCATGATACCTGCAACCTACTCTCAAATTGTTCAGAAAAAAGGGAGAAGATGAACAAATGGGGTAAATCTGGGTAAGGGGGAATTTCTTTGCACCATTCTTTCAGTCTTCTTGTAAATTTAAAATTACATCAAAAAGTGAAAAAAACAACAACAAAAAATGACTCAGAGTACTTGACGGTGCTGAGTGCTGCAAGAGGACATTTGTCCAACCAAAAGGGGAAGGCAGTTCTGTGCTCTGGAGGAGACTTAGGTAATCAATAACGACATGGCTTTTGCCCCAGCTAGTTAGTTCTCTTCTATGTAGTTAGCCTAAAGAAAGAACCGTGGCTGTACACAAAGATGCGGTGATCAGGTTTTCACTGAAGCACTAAATGTTCAACAATAGATTGGTGAAATTAATGATGGTAACATTCGCAGAACGGAACACTGTGTAGCCATTTAGATGATTCTGTGAAACTATATTTAGTCACATGGGAAAGTGTTCATAATTTTCGTAATACATTAACTGGGAGGAAAAAGGTCCCAAGACATCCTGTTCTTGATGATCATTATGCTGAAAACTAGTCAAAGCCAAACCAAACTGAGTGTGTGTGGGCATGTGTGTGTGTGTGGTGTGTGTCTTCATTTAAATCTCCTTGAGGTCAGGAACCAAAGTTTATTTTATTTTTAAAATTTCTTTTTCCAACTCATTTTCGTCTGCCTGGGTCTTTGCTGCTGAGCAGGGACTTTTTAGTCGGGGCAAGCGGGGGCTACTCTCTAGTCCTCGTGTTGCCGGGAGGAAGCCAGTCTGACTCCATGTTGGAAACTGTCTCTCTGACTTGCTTTTATTATTATAAGCAGGCTCAGTGGCTTGCCTGGGGGACCCTGCCCCTCTGCCTGACTGTAAGCTAAAGTGCCTTTGTTCAGCTCACGGAGAGAGGTTTGTCCCTGCCCACCTGTGAAGAGAAGAGATTCACACACCCCTTCTGAAGGCTAGACATTGCCTTGGAGATGTTTCACCAGACTGAAGACCCTTTCACTTTATTCCCCCACCACATCTCCCTCTCTATTCTGCCTTTTGACTTTGGTTCCTCGTTGCCTTTCTCTCTGCTCTATAAAATAACCTGGCATCCAGACCCCCAGAAGATGGTTATTTTGAGGCGCTAGCCTGCCATCTTCTCGGTCTGCCAGCTTCCCCATTAAAGCCTCTTCCTTGGCTCGGCACCTTGTCTCTCGGATTCACTGGCCTGTTGTGAGGCGAGCAGAGTGAACTCGCTCAGTAACAGTGATGCCAGGGCTTCTGTTCTCCGTGGCTTCCCTCATTGGGGGCACAGGCTATAGGCTGAGGGCTTCAGTAGTTGCAGCTTGCAGGCTTAGTTGCCCCCAAGGCATGTGGGATCCTCCCAGACCAGGGATTGAACCCCACTCCCCCGATTGGCAGGTACATTCTTAACCACTAGACCACTAGGGAAATCCCCCGATTTTATTTGTTATATTCTGTTCCCAGAGCCTGTGACTATACCTGACAACCAGAACATGGTAATAAGAGTTTATTTAATGAGTGAGTAAAGAGCCAAATGACATAAAGGAACATAAAAGGTGTCCTTCACAATGTACAGAGCAGAATTTCTGGGTGGTGTGGCTTGAGTTAATTTTCTTCTCTCCTGTGTGTCTGTATAGTCTAAATGTTCCACCCAGAACATTGATTGGTTTTCTTGTAAATTATTTACAACAATAAATGCAATTACTTAAACAATGGTAAATTAGTTTAAAATAATAAACATAGAGCAGGAACAAAAATGCAGCCTTAATCTCAGGGCTGTTGGATACAGGATCTTTCTGGAAGAAGGTTCAAGGTGACCTTAAACCTCTGGAAATCACTCCAGCCAATCCTCAGAGTGCATCAGTGCTCCCCTGCCCAGTCTCACCGAATCAGGAGGGAGTTGTGCCCTGAAGCAGAGCGTTAGCCTTCTCTGTGGCCCCTGCCTTCTCCCCTGTGGAGCAGGGGAAGGACATATGTAGCATCCGGCACAGGGCTGGACCCCTCCAAGCACCCCACAGACCGTGGGAGATTTGGCAGGGGTGAGAGCAAAAGACGGTTATTGTCCCGTTTGCAGACGAGGTGTTGGAGGTCTGGAGGCTGGAACTGGAACCTCAGTGAGGGGAGTGGTGGGTTCATGGTCTCTGTCCCTCCACCCCTGGGCCCGATATCTGGGAACATGCCCCCACCCCGCCTGCTCAGCTCTGACACTGTCTGAGCGCTGACCTCCCCAGGGCGGGTGATACTCGCAAATGTCCCCCATGCCTTGAGTGTCCCTGGAGATAGCAGCGTCCCACCAGGATGACAAATGTCTGCTCTCAAGGCCAGGCTGAGACTAGTCGCCTCTTCGACCCAAGGAGTGATTCATTGCTGACCCTGCTCTCCCGGCACGAGCCTGTCCAGACCCACTGGGAAGACACACAGCCTGCGAGACGGCTGTTGACAAAATCCAGGCTAAAGCAAAGTGAGGATTTTTTTTTAATGAATAGTTTTTTTAAGCAATTTTCAGTTTATAGAAAAAATTGAGCAGAAAGTACAGAGAGTTCCTGTTAAGCCCCTGACTCTGGACCCCACAGGCTCCCCTACACACCCCTTGACTTCGTGTGACACGTGAGTTAAAATCAGTGAGTTACTATTCCTAAAGTCCAGAGTCTGCAGCGTTCACGAATTTTTTTAGTTGTGGTAAGATACACAAAACATAGAATTTACTGTTCCTTTTTAAAAAGTATTTAGTTTGGCCGCACTGCACAGCATGTAGGATCGCAGTTTCCTGACCAGGAATCGAACCTGCGTCCACTGCAGCCTCAGAGTCCTACCCATTGGCCCACCAGGGAAGTCCTGACCATTCTAACCATTTTCAAGTGCACAGTTCCATGACATAAAGTACTTTCATGTTCTTGTGCAACCATCCCTACTGTCCATCTCCCGAACTGAAACTCTTGCACCTGTTTAACAGCATCTCCCCGCAGAGCTGACTCGTGTTGCACATCCTGGGGTTTTGGACAAATGTATAATGACGTGGAGCCACCATCAGAGGGTTATACAGAACAGTTTCCCTGCCCTAAACATATCCCGTGCCCCTCATCTAGTCCTTCTCTCCCACCTTCCTAACCCCTGGCAGCTGCCTTTTTTTTTTTTTTTTTTTACTATTGCCATCATTTTTTGCCCTTTTCAGAATGTGCGGTTGGAATCATACAAGTAAAAAAGCTGTGACCTTTTCAGACTGGCTCCTTTCACTCAGCATCTGACTTTCAGACTCCTCCTTGTCACCTGAGGGGCTAATGAGGCGTTTCTTATTAGTGAAGAATAACATTCCATCGTCTGAAGGTACTGCAGTTGGTTTATCCACAAATGGGGAGTTAGTCATGATGAAAACTTGTATACCAACTTTTGAAAACTAAGGGAAGCCAAGAGAAAAGGAAGAAAAACATTCCCCTGTTACCCTTTATAGGGATTATGCTGTGCACCTTCTGCTGTCGTTTCCTGTGTTTGTGCATGTGTGCACGTGTGTGTGTGACTGTGAGTGTGCAAGCATGCTCAGTCACCCGGTTGTATCCAACTCTGCAACCTCATGGGTTGTAGCCCACCAGGCTCCTCTGTCCATGGGATTTTCCAGGCAAGAATACTGAAGTGGGTTGCTATTTCCTCCTCCAGGAGATCTTCCTGATCCAGGGATCAAACCTGCGTCTCTTACATTGGCAGGCAGATTCTTTCCCACTGCACCACCATCATTTTTGGTTTGACATAGCATGGTACATAACATTTTTATCCTTCTTTTTTAATTAGTTGTGACTTTGCTTTGTTCATGTTCACAAATTCTCTGTAAGCATTTTTTCTTGTGCACTGCTTTAAAAGTCTGCAGTATTTTTCCATGGATTGGGAATGTCACCATTCCTTAACTATGCCTTCATTTCTCACATTGGAGTTGTTTTCAATTTTATGTTAATATAAATATGGCTTTCCTTGAACTGTTGACCCTTTAATAATTGTATAGGTCCTCCTCCCACTTGCTAAGAAACAGAGCAGCTCAGTTAGGGAGGGATGTGTGTGTTCAGTTGCTCAGTTGTGTCCGACTATTTGCGACCCCATGGACTATAGAGCTCCAGGCTTCTCTGTCCATGGGTTTCTCCAGGGAAGAATGCTGGAGTGGGTTGCCATTCCCTTCTCCAGGGGATCTTCCTGACCCAGGGATTGAGCCTGCATCTCTTTTGTTTTCTGCATTGGCAGCAGATACTTTCCCACTAGCACCACCTGGGAAGCCTTAATTTAGAGAGAGTGACTGTTTTAAAGATATCCCAGACACTTCTTTCTTTTTAATGCATTAAAAGTTTTTTCAAAACCAACTTTTTACTGAAGTATAGTTGATTTACAATGTTGTGTTCATTTCAAGTGTATTTTTATTGTGGTAAAAGACATGTAAATTTTACCATCTTGACTGTTTTTAAATGTACAATTCAGTAGCATTAAGTATATTTACATTGTTATGAAATAGATCTCCAGAACTTTTTCATCCTGCAAATCTAATCTGTATCCAATGAACATCAGCTCACCATTCCTCTCTCATCTCCCTCCTCCCCCAGCCCTTGGCAACCACCATTCTACTTTCTGTTTTTAAGAATTTGATGATTTAAGATACCATATGTAAGTAAAATCATACAGTATTTATCTCTTGTGACTGGCTTGTTTCATTTAAATATACATCCAAGCTGTGGCACGTGTCAGAGTTTCTGTTTTAAGGCTGAATAATATTACTTGTATTTTTATACCACGTTTTGCTTATCCATTCATGCACTGATGGACCTCTGGGTTGCTTCCATTTCTTAGCTATCGTGAATAATACTGCTGGGAACATACAGCAATGACCACACAAACAATATCTGAGTACCTGCTTTCAATTCTTTTGACTCTATACCTGAAGTGGGGTTGTTGGATCATACAGTCATCTATTTTAGTAGCAATAGGACCATTTTAAATCCTACCAACAGTGCACAAAAGGTTCTGATTTCTCTACATCCTTGCCAACGCTTGGTGTTTTCCTGGGTTGTTTTGTGTTTTGTGGGTTTTGTTTTGTTTTGTTTTTGAGATTTCTTTTAAGAGCTGGAATCTGGTCAGTGGCTTCCAAATTTCATGTCTTTCTTTTGAACTCTTGCTTCAAGAGATACTTGTCTATCCAGCACATTTTACTGAGAACTCGCTATTTTCCCATCTCTATCCTTTGGTGCTTTCACGTCTGCAGTCGCAGTCTGCAAATCACCGTGGGTAGTGACCGCAACCATGAAATTAAAAGACACTTGCTCCTTGGAAGAAAAGCTGTGACAAACCTAGACAGTATATTAAGAAGCAGAGATGTCACTTTGCTGACAAAAGTCTGTATAGTCAAAGCTATGGTTTCTCCAGTAGTCATGTGTGGATGTGAGGGTTGGAACATAAAGAAAGGCTGAGCATTGAAGAATTGATGCTTTCAAACTATGGTGCTAGAGAAGATTCTTGAGAGTCTCTTGGATAACAAACCTGTCAATCCTGAAAGAAATCAACCCTGAATATTCATTGGAAGGACTGATGCTGATCAAAGCACAAAGATCCAGTGCTTTGGCTACCTGATCTGAAAAGCTGACTCATTAGAAAAGACCTTGATGCTGGGAAAGATTGAAGGCAGGAAGAGAAGGTAGCAACAAAAGATGAGATGGTTGGTTGACATCCTTAACTCAGTGGACATGAGTTTGAGCAAACTCTGGGAGATAGTGAAGGACATGGAAGCCTTGTGTGCTGCAGTCCGTGGGGTCACAGAGAGTTGGATACAACTTAGCAATTGAACAATAAGCAATCCTTTGATACAGCATGCCCAGTAGAATTCCATGCAGCTTTTTTTTTTTTAATGCAGTTTAAAAAAATGTAATAGACTATATTTTAGAGCAGTTCTAGGTTTACAGCAAAACTGAGCCAAAGGAACAGATATTTTCCGTAGTCCACAGTCTCCTCCACCATCAATACCCACAGAGAGCAGTATGTTTATGACAGTTGATGAACTTGCGCTGATACATCATTATCAACCAGAGTCTACAGTTGACATTAGGGTTCACTCTTGTACGTTCCATGGTTTGGACATGTTTCTAGTGACACCTATCCACCATTATAGTGTCACACAGAGCAGTTTCACTGCCCCAAAGAAAAGTTTTAGTGTTTTAAAAACAAAAAACAAAACAAGAATCAAAACAATATATTTATATGCTAACATTTTTTCAAGTGGGAAGAAGGTATTTGGATTTGCTTATACATGCAAAGCACCACATTGGAAAAGAAATCCCAGGAGCAGAATCCTCAGATCAGTAGAGACCAGTGTCACCCTTGGTGTGGATGGGTAGAGCCTGGGCAGATAGGGGCTGGGGGAAGAAGGTTTCTGCAGTTGGTCTTTTCATACATTTTAATGTTGTGTGACTGTATTACCTATTCAAAATGTAAATAAATGCAACGTAAATTTTAAACAGTATATAATTTTTTCCACCTTATTGTAACTCAAAGTTCAAAGTTCATAAGCATCCCATCCAGCTTCTACTGTTGACACCCGGAGCTGAAAGCTGCCAGCTGAAGGCAGAGCTGCTCAGGGGTCGAGCTGTCCGTGTGGCCTCCGTACACAGAGAGCAGCTCGGCCACAGCCTCTCCCAGGACTCCTGCCCCGTCCGGCCCGCTTCTGGCCTGCTATGCCCAGACGAGGCCCATGCCTCCATCTGCCGCCCCAGACAGACAAGCTGCTCACCCCCCTTCCTGCCAACTGAACATTCTCTAATTACATGATAAATACTAATTGCCCATGACTAGGATCTTCCACAGTCACAGACATTAAGCAAAGTCACGCCTAACGAGCCTCACCGTTAATTATCTGTGCTCACTGCTCCAGGATTTAATTAAGCCTTGGCAGGAAATAGCAGTCCACATAGACTGAATGAGGAAGCGGAGCTTGCGAAGATGCCCTCTTTCATCAGGTGGCCTGGCAAAACTGCTCCAAGCCTTCCTATCTCCAAGCCCTGGGCTTTTCCCAGTGAACAGGAGACACTGGAGGATACCCATGGCCTGCTGTGTGCCCGACAGAATCAGATCCAGTTGCCTACACCATCTCATCTAATCTTTGCACTCACTGCAGGGGCTGGGTCTCCATTTTACCGATGAGAAGACAAAGGCTCAGGGGTCCTAGTGACTTGCCGATCAAGTGGCAGAGCCAGGTGTGCCTGAGTTGCAGGCCCATAATTCCCACTATTTGTTTCTGGAGGAATGGTCTTAACGATATTATTTTTTCCTCTAACCTTGAACTTGTGCTTTTTATTTCTCCAACACATTTCCAAGTACCGTTTTGTAGTCTTGTATTCATTTATTAAGAGAACAGAAGGCTGATATATCTGAAACTCAGAAAGATCACAATGGGCACAAAGCCACACACCCAGGCCTCATATTCCCAGGGTCAAGGCCAGGAACATAATGGGGTAGGGGGGCCATAAAAGACTGGCCCCTGCATACCACCGCCACGTTCTCATCCCAGCACATCTTTCTGAGGTTCATTGAACTTCTTGAATCTAAGGCTTGATTTCTGTGTTAGTTAGGATAAGTGCCTCTTGAGAAACCTGTATGCAGGTCAGGAAGTGACAGTTAGAATTGGGCATGGAACAACAGACTGGTTCCAAATAGGAAAAGGAGTACATCAAGGCTGTATATTGTTGCCCTACTTATTTAACATATATGCAGAGTACATCATGAGAAACTCTGGGCTGGAAGAAGCACAAGCTGGAATCAAGATTGCCGGGAGAAATATCAGTCACCTCAGATATGCAGATGACATCACCCTTATGGTAGAAAGTGAAGAGGAACTAGAAAGCCTCTTGATGAAAGTGAAAGGAGAGTGAAAAAGTTGGCTTAAAGCTCAACATTCAGAAAACTACGATATGGCATCTGGTCCCATCACTTCATGTGAAATAGATGGGAAAACAGTGGAAACCATGGCTGACTTTACTCTTGGGGGCTCCAAAATCACTGCAGATGGTGACTTCAGCCATAAAATTAAAAGACACTTACTCCTTGGAAGGAAAGTTATGACCAACCTAGAGAGCATATTAAAAAGCAGAGATATTACTTTGTTAACAAAGGTCCATCTAGTCAAGGCTATGGTTTTTCCAGTAGTCATGCATGGATGTGAGAGTTGTACTATAAAGAAAGCTGAGTGCCGAGGAATTGATGATTTTGAACTGTGGTGTTGGAGAAGACTCTTGAGAGTCCCTTGGACTGCAAGGAGATCCAACCAGTCCATCCTAAAGGAGATCAGTCCTGGATGTTCATTGGAAGGACTGATTTTGAAGCTGAAATTCCAATACTTTGGCCACCTGATGCCAAGAGCTGACTCGTTTGAAAAGACCTCGATACTGAGAAAGACTGAGCAAAGGAGGAGAAGGGGATGACAGAGGATGAGATGGTTGGATGGCATCACCAACTCAATGGACATGGGTTTGGGTGGACTGCAGGAGTCGGTGATGGACAGGGAGGCCTGGTGTGCTGCGGTTCATGGGGTCACAAAGAGTTGGACACGACTGAGTGACTGAAGTGAACTGAACTGAATGCTAGCTTCCCTGGTGGCTCAGTCAGTAAAGAATCTGCCTGTGATGTAGGAAACCTGGGCTTGATCCCTGGGTGGGGAAGATCCCCCAGAGAAGGAAATAGAAACTCAAGCCAGTATTCTTGCCTGGAGAATCTCATGTAGAGAGGAGCCTGGCAAGCTACACTCCATGGGATTGCAAAGAGTCGGACAAAATTTAGCGACTAAACCACCACCAGAACAAGCAATGCTAGCTGCTGTAACAGATAGCTTCCAAATCTCAGTGGCCCAGTAGGAAAATAATTCATTTATCATTCACTCAAAGCAAGTGGTGGTCATCAGGTGGCCTTAGCAGGAGCCCAGGGATCTGAGGTCCTTCCATCCATGCGGAAGTTGTTAAACACTGTTGGACCCTTGAGAGGTCTACGCATAGAATTCAGGGGACCCATGGACTTAAATGGGGAAAGTTACATCATTATTTATTTTTGAATTAAATTTAGCCTTTTCTTTAATTATGAA
Source organism: Nanger dama (assembly GCA_917880005.1). Classification (NCBI taxonomy): domain Eukaryota; kingdom Metazoa; phylum Chordata; class Mammalia; order Artiodactyla; family Bovidae; genus Nanger; species Nanger dama. The sequence continues at coordinate 12,560,622 of CAKJTW010000063.1, forward strand.
AATAGACAACCAACCACAAATTTATACCTGTGAATTTGTTTCCAACGAAAAGTCACAGATATTTTGATATCGTATTAATTGCTGCAGATATCTTGAATTATTATTTACACTCATTCACTGCTTTGAAACAGTGGTGGGTTGTTTTGTGCTTTTGCTATACAGTAAGTCCTTGTTGGTTATCCATTTAAAATACAGCAATGTATACATGTCCATTCCAAACTCCCTAATTATCCTTTCCCCCCATCCATCCCCCCTCAACTCCCAGCAACTGTAAGTTCATTCTCCAAGTCTGCAAGTCTATTTCTATTTCGTAAGCAAGTTCATTTATATAATATCTTTTAGATTTCACATATAAGGAGTGTTATATGATATTTCTCCTTCTCTGACTTATTTCGCTCAGTATGACACTCTCTAAGTCCATCCATGTTGCTGCCAATGGCATTATTTCATTCTTATTAATAGCTGAGTAATATTCCATTGTAAATATGTACCACATCTTCTTTATGCATTGGTGGACATTTAGGCTGCTTCCATGTCTTGGCTATTGTAAACAGTGCTCCAGTGAATGTTGGAATGCGTGTATCCTTTGGATCATATTTCTCTCTGGATATAGGCCCAGGAGTGGGATTGCAAGGTTGTACGATAGCTCTAGTTTTAGTTTTTCAAAGAATCTCCATACTGCTCTCCATAGTGGCTGTACCAGTTTACATTCCCACCAACAGTGTAGGAGGGTTCCCTTCTCTCCATGCCCTCTCCAGCATTTATTGTTTGTGGATATTTTTGATGATAGCTATTCTGGCTGGTGTGAGGTGATATCTCATTGTAGTTTTGATTTGGATTTCTGTAATAATTAGCAATGTTGAACATCTTTTCATGTGCCTATTGGCCATATGTACGTCTTCTTTGGAGAAATGTTTATTTGGGTCTTCTACTCATTTCTTGAGTGGGTTGTCTGTTTTGATGCTGCTAAGTGTCATGAGCTGTTTGTAAATTTTAGAGACTAATCCACTGTCAGTCCCATCATTTGCAAATGTTTTTTCCCAATCTGTAGGCTGCCTCTTCATTTTGTTTATTGTTTTCTTTGATGTGCTAAAGCTTTTGAGTTTAAGTAGGTCCCGCTTGTTTATTTTTGTTTTTATTTCCATTATTCTGGGAGATTGACCAAAAAGATACTGCTGTGATTTATGCCAGAGGGTGTTCTGCCTGTTTTCATCTAGGAGTTTCACAGTATCCGGTCTCACATTTAGGTCTTTAATCCACATTTTAAAACAATGTTTGGCTGCACTGCATAGCATGCAGGATATTAGCTCCCGGACCCGGAACCAAAGCCATGCCCCTTGCTGTGGAATCACAGAGCCTTAACCACTAGACCTCTACAGAAGTTCTGAAACAATGGTGGCATGAAGGTGCGCTGTGTCGCATGTGAGCAAAGCCTCTCTGTCTACAGAGGCTCGGTTGGCAGCAGCTGGCCTATTGCTGGATGACCTGTTCTTCAGTCACTCAGTCGTGTAGCCGTGTCCAACTCTTTGGGACCCCACGAAGTGCGGTACATCAGGCTTCCCTGTCCTTCCCCATCTCCCAGAGCTTGCTCAAACTCATATCCATTGAGCTGATGATGCCATCCAACCATCCTGTCCTCTGTCACTCCCTTCTCCTCCTGCCTTCAATCTTTCCCAGCATCAGGGTCTCTTCTAATGAGTCAACTCTTCCTATTAAAATGGCCTGATTTTATACAACACATTCAGATAATAAACATGAAAAATATCCTACTGGATTATATTCAGCCTAACCAGTAATCAAATGAATAGAAAACCAATGAGATACCATGCTCTCCATCAGATTTAAAGAACTGCTCTCTCTTTTTAGATTTTTTTTTAATGTGGACCATTTTTAAAGTCTCTATTGAATTTGGTAGGATGCTTTCTGTTTTGGCTTTTTGACTGAGAAGCACATGGGACCCTCACTCCCCAACCAGGGACGAACCTGCACCTCCTGCTTTGGAAGGGCAAGTCCTAACCACTGGACCATCAGGGAAGTCCCCCTCTTTCCTAGTCTAATACTTGCTGCAGGTGAGAGTGCACTAAGAATCTGACCCACTGCTGGCAGGCGGCAAGCTGGCCACTGTCTCTCTGGAGGGCACTTGGGCGATTTGCAAAGCGAGTCTGAAAAGTGCCTCTCCCTCTAACCCAGTGAATCCCCTCGGAGGTATGTCCACAGTCACTCATTTTTAGTTCAAAAAATGTATTTGTGTCCAAGTTGTTTCATCACAGTGTTATTTTAAATAGCGAAAGATTTTTTTCTCTTCAAAGTACCCACTATTAATGGAATAGTTAAATGGCAATACAACCATTACTGGAAATATTATGAAGTTGTTGTTGCTCAGTCACTAAGTTGTGTCTGAGTCTTTGCAACCCCATGGACTGCAGTACCCCAGGCTTCCCTGTCCTTCACCATTTCCCAGAGCTTGCTCAAACTCATGTCCATTGAGTTGGTGATGCCATCCAACCATCTCATCCTCTGTCATCCCCTTCTCCATCTGTCTTCCATCTTTTCCAGCATCAGTCTTTTCCACAGCAAGTCAGCTCTTCACATCAGGTGGCCAAAGCACTGGAGCTTCAGCTTCAGCATCAGTTCCTCTAGTGAATATTCAGAGTTTATTTCCTTTAGAATCGACTAGTTTAACCTTTTTGCAGTCTGAGGGACTTTCAAGAGTCTTCTCCAGCATTGCAATTCAAAAGCATTGAATTGGTGTTCAGCCTTCTTTATGGTCCAACTCTCACATCCATACATGACTATCAGAAACACCATAGCTTTGACTATATGGACCTTTGTCAGTAAAGTGATGTCCCTGCTTTTTAATATGTTGTCTAGGTTTGTCATAGCTGTTCTTCCAAGGAACAAATATCTTTTAATTTCCCGGCTGCAGTCACTGTCCGCAGTGACTTTGGAGCCCAGGAAAATAAAGTTTGTTACTCTTTTCATTTTTTCCCTATTTGCCATAAAGTGATGGGACCAGATGCCATGATCTTAGCTTTCTGAATGCTGAGGTTTAAGCCAGCCTTTTCACCTTCATCAAGAGGCTGTTTAGTTCCTCTTTGCTTCTTGCCATTAGGGTTAGCAACCTGAAAAATTGTCTCAGAGGTCTTAATGTTGAGATCTTGGTTTCTATCATTCTCCTCAAAAGAAATACTTTTTGCAGAAATGACTGATTCCAGGTCAAGGGCAGGGAATGTTCCGTGTTAGACTGGAACATCTTGGCATGCTGGAAAGCAAAGATGTGTTCCAAGATGAAGGGGACAGGTGGAAAGGACATGGAAAATGGCTTGGCGGGGCTCCCACTGGCCAAACCTGGGGCAGTTTAAATATCAACAAGAATGACAACATTGGATTTTAATACCTTTTTAGAAAAAGGAATTCATAAGTATACAGTAATAGTATTTTTAAAAGTGTGGGAAAGAAAAAGATCAGCACACAGTGGTATGAAAAATGGTGATATATTAATAAAATTTGCCATTTTGTAACCACTAATATAATAATTCAGGTAAGGATTGCCAGTACATTCTTTTTGCTTTGTCTTTTTGCCAGTGCATTCTATAACTACTGAAATTTTGTTGAGGAATAAGATCTTTGCATGGTCTAACGTATCACTCCACCAAATACCTATTATTAACAACAAAAAAGGCAAAATATGCTTTTATGATAGAGACCTGTCAGGAAACATTTTAACTAAGTGATCACACTTAGCATCGCTGACATTTGGTGCCTCCTGAACTGATATATTGACCTGACATCATCTGCTTAAGGATGCCTCCCTGAAATGTTAAACCTGAAACAACGGGGAAGAAACATACATTCCTGTTGCAGGTCCTTCAACAAGAAAACTGTGCCACTGTCTTCAAGATATCAATGCAAGAAGGACCAAAGGAGAGGACTGGACAGGGGCTGTCCCAGATTAAAGGGATTAGGGGCTGGGGTAATTCTGTGCAAGGTTGGATTGGGTCTTGGATCCTGAATCAGGAAAAAACTTTAAACGGCTTACAAAGAACATGTTTCAGACTATTACAAACATGTGTATATGGACTGGATATTAAATAATATCCTTGTGCAATGCTAAATTTATTGGCTGTGTTAATGGTGGTGGTGATGTAGTCACTAAGTCATGTCTGACTCTTTGGGACCTCATGGACTGCAGCATGCCAGGCTCATCTGTCCTTCATTATCTCCCAGAGTTTGCTCAAATTCATGTCTATTGTGTTGGTAATGCCATCAAGTCATCTCATCGTCTGCTGCCCAGTTCTCCTTTTGCTTTCAATCTTTCCCAGCATCATGGCCGACTCCCAGGGAGTCAGCTCTTGGCATCAGGTGGGTGAACCTTTTGATTTTCCTTTTACCAGTTTGAACTGGTACCTGTTGCTTGCAACCAAGGAGTCCTAGCTCAAGGCTCTGGAAATGCATAGATGAGGTATATTTCTTTCCTATCACTGTGTAACAAATTACCACAATTCTAGCACCTTTAGACAATATGAATTTATTATCCCCAAATGTCTGTGGGTCAGGAGTCTGGGTACAGTTAGCTGGGCTCTGTTCTGGGTCTTACAAGGCTATAATCAGGATGTTGGCGAGGCTAATTGGGAGGCTTGACTGGGGAAGAATCTGCTTCCAAGTCTGTGCAAGCTGTGAACAGGATTCATTTCCTTGCAGTTTATTATCTAGGACCTGGCTTTTTGCTGGCTGTTAGCTGGGAGGCTGCCATCAGGTCCTAAAGGTTACACGTGTTACACACTATCCATTAACACATAGGCTTCCTCAATACAGACACTCACCTCATCAAGACAATAAGGAGAATCCAGTCTGCTAAAATGGAATCTTATGTAATGTAATGCAATCATGAGGCTGACACACCCAACGTCTTTGCTTTATCATGTAACCAAATCAAGGGATGGACATCCTATTACATTTGCCATATTCTATTTGTTAGAGGCAGGTCATGGATCCCATCTGTACTCACGAGGAGGGAATTACACAAAAGCATGGGCACCAGGAGACAGGAAATCATTGGTCAACTTATGGTCTGTCTGCCACAGAAGGAATGAGAAGAATCCATTCTAAAACTGCCACACTGAGACTTCCCTGGTGGGCCGATGGTTGAGACTGTGTTTCCCTCACAGAGGGCTTGGGTTCCGATCCCTCACGGAGAAACTTAAGATTCTGCATGCCACTTGCTGTGGCCAAAATAAAATAAATACAGGTGCCACACCCACCCTTACCCACCACTAAATCCTCATTTACTGAGTATTTACAATTGAGCAGTAGAAATCATTCCTTCCTAATTTAAGAGGAGTTATCTTTGGTTTTTCCTGTGGTCATGCATGGATGTGAGAGTTGGACTGTGAAGAAGGCTGAGCACCAAAGAATGGATGCTTTGAACTGTGGTGTTGGAGAAGACTCTTGAGAGTCCCTTGGACTGCAAGGAGATCCAACCAGTCCATTCTGAAGGAGATCAGCCCTGGGATTTCTTTGGAAGGAATGATGCTAAAGCTGAAACTCCAGTACTGTGGCCACCTCATGCGAAGAGTTGACTCATTGGAAAAGCCTCTGATGCTGGGAGGGATTGGGGGCAGGAGGAGAAGGGGACGACAGAGGATGAGATGGCTGGATGGCATCACGGACTCCATGGATGTGAGTCTGAGTGAACTCTGGGAGCTGGTGATGGACAGGGAGGCCTGGTGTGCTTCAATTCATGGGGTCGCAAAGAATCGGACACGACTGAGCGCCTGAACTGAACTGATCCTTGGGAAGTGGCTGGATGGCAAAGTGCTAAAAATGTACTAGAGCTTTTTGCTCGTATATGGTATTGCTTTGGGCTTCCCTGGTGGCTCAGATGGTAAAGAATCTGCCTGCAATGCAGGAGACCTGGGTTCAGTCCCTGGGTCTGGAAGATCCCCTGGAGAAGGGAATGGCCACCCATTCCAGTACTCTTGCCTGGGAAATCTCACAGACAGAATTGTTTGGTAGGCTACAGTCCATGAGTTTGCAAAGAGTTGGACATGCCTGAGCAACACACACACACACACGGTATTGCTTATAATTTTTATAATGAGCATGTAATATATATTTTAGAAATATGATTAAAATAGAAAATTATATATAGGGTGTAAATTCCACCATAAGCTGTTTTCTCCACTTCTGGACCATTCCATGTACATACACATACACAACGAAAAAAAAAAGACTGAAAGGAAAAAGGCCCAAATGTGAAGACTTACTTGTTTAGAGTGGTGGGTCTATGGATAAATGATACCCTCTTCTTTACACTTTTCTGTATTTTTCACAACAGGAATATTACTCTAATAATCAGATTTTTAAAAAAAAACAAGTGATTGGAAATGTTTTTAGGTCCAATATTCTGACTAAAAATAAAGCAAACCCTCTTGTTTACCTTCTACAGAAGGGTAATTTCCTGCTGGGGCAGCTGATGGAGTGTCTGCTTCTAGATCTCAACGGAAGAAATCAGATGGCAGCGGGGAACACACACCTGCTTCCTCTCACGCTGATAAAGAACAATTAACTCTCATCAGAATATCTGGCTTTGGCCCAGGACTAAGCGTTATTTGAAAAAAATATGGCAGGTTTTCTCCAGTGACTAAAAGCTACTGGAAGGTTCTAGCCACAATGAGAAATAGGAGCCTGGGTGCCAGACAGATCTGGTGAGTTGACATGTTCAGTAATCAAATAGCCCAAGTTCACGGTGATATGAAAACAAATACAAGACAAGTTTGATCTCATTTTTGTAGCTAATTGGAGGACCTTGATGTGTCTCCTAATCTGTTTGCTTGTCTGTGAATTTAAAATTAATTATGAAGAGCTTCCAAGAGACCAAAGACCACACCTGAAGTCAAAACATAAACAAAACACAGACTCCCAAATTTAGGTTTACCAAACCTGGTGTAGACAAGGAGACGTGGTCCTCAGCAGTGTCCCAGCAGGGGAGATGAAAGGGGGCTTCTTCTAGGGTTTCTGTTCAATGATTCAGAGGTATGTTAAAGATCAGGGGCCTCCTGTGTGTGTGTGTGTGTGTGTGTGTGTGTGTGTGTGTGTGTGTGCACTTAGTTGTGCCCTTCTGTTTGCAATCCCGTGGGCTGTGGCCTGCCAGGCTCCTCTGTCCATGAAGTTTTCCAGGCCAGAACACTGGAGTGGGTCACCCTTTGTTGAATGCTATCAAGAAGCAGGGGAAACTGGGTGACTGAGTACTTAAGTGATTGTCATGTAAAAGATTTAATGGGGCTTGAGCTGCTATTGGCTGAAACAGCAGCAATTTCTCAGAAAAGAGGCATGCATGTCAGTGAGTGTATTGGGGTGTTCAGGAATTTGGGGGCTGACCAGAGTGACTTTGCCAATGTCTTGTTCTGAGCCTTGTTCATGTTTGGCTGGGAACATGGCTGACTGGATGTCGGTAGGGCTGTTTTCCATGTCGGTAGGGCTGTTTTCCATTTTCTCAGTCCCATCCATCTTTAAAATAAACAGCATCAGATTAAAAAGAAAGAAACAAACAAATATTTGTATACACTTTCAACTTAGAAAATGCTCTTTTACCTGGGGGAAATTCTTTGTGTTTCTCTTCAGCTTCTCCGTTCTTAAAGACAAGGATACTGAGGATCATAAATGTTTCGGGCCTTGCCCAGTACAGCTGATTTAAGCAAACCAGAAAGTAGGAGCGTCCAGCCTTCGATTTATACTTCTTTGCCACCCATCACTGTTCCTCATTAGTCCTGGTTGTCTGTTCATTCCAGAATGATGGAGTGATGGAAAGTGAGAGACAGTTCAAGTCAACATCAGTATTATGCCTAGGGAACTACTGCGCTATTGGAGTTCATAACCAGGGAAGGAGACGGTCTTAGTCGTCTATTGCTGCTGTAACAAATTACTAGAAACTTAGTGCCTAAAGGCAACACGAATTTACTCTCCTGTAGTCTTGGAGGCCAGAAGTTTGAAGTGGGTCTCACTGGGTCAAAATCAAGGTCTTGGCAGGGCTTTCTTCCTTAGTAGAGACTCAAGGGAAGAATCTGTTTCCTCGCCTGTTCTAGCTTCTAGAGACTGCCTGCATTCCTTGACTCATGGCCCCTTCCTCCATCTTCAAAGCCAGCAATTCAGTCCTTCTGACTTCTGCTTCTGACATGACGTCTCTGACTCTGTTGCTTTCTTCTTCCATCTTTTAAGGACCGTTATGTTTACACTCGGGCACAGCTGGTTAATTTAAGATAATCTTTTGTTATAATCCTGAATCACATCTGCAATGTCCCTTTTGCCATAACATATTTATACGTTTTGGGGAATTAAGACATGGACGTACTTTACAGTGGGCCATTATTCTGCCTACTAGAGACACCCAGCCTGGTATTATTTTGCTGGGGAGGGGAAGGGAGGAACTCTGACTTAATAGAGAAAGAAGCATCTAAACTGACAGCAGGAAAGGCCAGGAACCAAGAAGGGAAGTGTCCTAAGCCTAGAGGAGGTCTGGAGGTGAAGAAAAAGCAGGATACATCGGTAGGTCCATTAGTCATGATGAGGTTAACAACCAACATCCAAAATCTCAGAGGCTCACAAAAGCCAAGCTGTACGTTTTGTTCAAGCTCTGTGTCCATTGTGGACACGTACGTGCCATGTTTTGGCTCTGCTCCATGTCCTCTTCATTCTGGGATCTAGACCAAAGAAGTATCCCCTGTCTAGAATATGTTGGGCTTATCGTGGAGGAACAAGTTGGGGGGTAAAACTACAAGATGATACTTAAAGCTTGGGAATGGCTCATGTCCCTTCCACTCACATTTCACCAACCAAATCAAGTCAGGTTATGTGGCCGAGGCTGACATTAATGGGACAAGATTAAATCTTTCCATAGGAAGAGGCAGTGAATAATCAGAACAGCAATTGACTAGGACAGTGCAAGACTGGAGGGTCATAGAAGATGTGGGTGGTGGCTTGCAGTTCGTGAGGTAGGGAAGGCAGATCATGCTTGACTTCAAAATACAGTTTCCTTAGTTAGAATGTAGGCTTCACGAGGGCAGGACCTAGGTTGCTTTATCTTTCTAGTCCAGAATTTCTCAACCTTTTTTTCATTATTACTCCACACCCCAACAAAATCTTAATGTCACAGATATACTGTTGCATACTGCATGTATGTTGTTCCGTCGCTAAGTTGTGTCTGACTCTTTGTGACCCCGTGGACTGCAGCACGCCAAGTTTCCCTGTCCTTCACTGTCTCCTGGAGTTTGCTTGAACTCATGTGTATTGAGTCAGTGATGCCATCCAACTATCTCATCTTTTGTTGCCCTCTGGAGAAGTGAATGGCAAACCACTCCAGTATTCTTGCCTTGAGAACCCTATGAACAGTAGAAAAGGCAACAACATGACACTAGAAGATGAGCTCCCCAGGTCAGGTCAGTTCAGTTCAGTTGCTCAGTTGTGTCCGACTCTTTGCGACCCCATGAATCACAGCAAGCCAGGACTCCCTGTCCATCACCAACTCCTGGAGTTCACTCAGACTCACATCCATCGAGTCCTTGATGCCATCCAGCCATCTCATCCTCTGTCGTCCCCTTCTCCTCCTGCCCCCAATCCCTCCCAGCATCAGTCTTTCCAATGAGTCAACTCTTCACATGAGGTGGCCAAAATACCGGAGTTTCAGCCTTAGCATCATTCCTTCCAAAGAAATCCCAGGGCTGATCTCCTTCAGAATGGACTGGATCTCCTTGCAGTCCAAGGGACTCTCAAGAGTCTTCTCCAACACCATAGTTCAAAAGCATCAATTCTTCGGTGCTCAGCTTTCTTCACAGTCCAACTCTCACGTTCATACATGACCATTGGAAAAACCATAGCCTTGACTAGATGGACCTTTGTTGGCAAAGTAATATCTCGGCTTTTCAACATGCTATCTAGGTTGGCTATAACTTTTCTTCCAAGGAGTAAGCATCTTTTAATTTCATAGCTGCAGTCACCATCTGCAGTGGGTGTCCAATATTCCCAGGGCTACTGGGGAAGAGCAGAGAAATAGCTCCAGAATGAATGAAGAGGCTGGGTCAAAGTGGAAATGACACTCCGTTGTGGATGTGTCTTGGGTGAAAGTAAAGTCTGATGCTGTAAAGATCAATATTGCATGGGAACCTGGAATATTAGGTCCATGAATCAAGATAAATTGGATGTGGTCAAGCAGGATATGGCAAGAGTGAACGTCAACATTTTAGGAATCAGTGAACTAAGATTAAATAAAAAAAACCCGCATGTATATCTGGGCTTTATATATAAAAACAATATTTTTCCCCACCTAAGAATCAATTTTCACCCCCTTGGAGGTGATAGCAATCCATGTTGAGGGTGCATATTCTAGCCTCAATTACATTTATTGTTTTAATTAACTAATTATTATGATTGTTTTGGCTGTGTGGTGTCTTCATTGCTTTAGTTGCAGCAAGCAGGGCCTACTCTCTAGTAGGGGTGGACGGGCTTCTCTTGTGCAGCGCAGGCTCTAGGTGCTTGGGCTTCAGCAGTTGTGGTACATGGGCTTAGTTGCTCAAAGCAAGTGAGATCTCCCGAACCAGGGATTGAACCTGCGTCCCCTGAATTGGCAGGTGGATTCTCACCCCCTGTACCACCAGGGAAGTCCAGGTTTTAATTAAATCTTGATCTCAGTTGACTTAAGCTACATTTGTGAATTAAAGCAAATTGCTAGTAGTTGATAGGTCTATATGCATCAATCTTATCACTTTGTGTGAACTCAGTTTAACTAGCGCCACCAAGCAAGAAGTTCATCAGCTAAAGAGGAGAGGTCTGATGGAGTAGAGAGGAAACGTGACATTAGGGAAAGAACTTAAAGGTATCTACATGTTGCTTGGCAGAACTTTCAAAATTTGAACCTAAATATCTTCTGACTGTCAGAAGTCTTCTCCATCATAAGCAGCCTTGCCTGTTTTTTTTTCGGGGGAGAGCCATTAAGCGTGACTGAATTTTCCCTGATGATTTAAGTTCTTGACTATGAACATCTAGGATTAGCAATATCCTCCGGTCACCTTTTGCTTTTGTATTTTAAATTCGTATGGCTCTTTATGAAAACCCTGACAAGCTGCCCAGTCTAAATCCTTACTTTTAGCAACGTACCTGGCTGGTTAGTTTCTGTTCTCTGCTCCAGTTTTGGAAACTAAAGATGCGGCATGAACAGGGCAGATGCTAGTGAAGGCCCATGGGGCTCTACAGGAGTCATATGTTAGTTTAGTGTTTTGCCTAAATGTCAGTGAAGTTCAGTGAGCAACTGAAGGCCGACTCTATGTCAGGCACTGCTCTAGGCATTAAGGATATAATAGTGGATAAAAAAGATAATATCTTTGGGACTTCCCTGGTGGTCCAGTAGTTAGGGCTCTGTGGTTTCACCACCAAATGCACAGGTTTAGTCTGTGGTTGGAGAGCTAAGATCCCACAAGATGAGTGGTGCGGTCAAAATAATAACACCTTTGTCCTCACAGGATCAGAAATGTCATTTTATGAGTTCTGATAGCATCAGAGTGGTAATACCGGACAGTGAGCTGTGATAAGGCTGGTTGATCAAAGGATGGGAGACATTTGCCTTCAGACATGAAGGGCTCTGCTCTTGGATTTCACTTTTCTCTTTGTCCTTGAACTAAGATGAGGCATCAGTTATGAATGTGGAGACCAAGGAGTTATGTTGGAAAGTACCAATTCTTTGACTTGGTATTTTCTGTAACTGCTCAGGAAAATCACCCTTTCCTGTTCAGCCTGTCCTTGCCTCAGCAAATTTAGCATTTGTATGTGGAGCAACTGTGATCTGCAGATTTCTCTCTTTAACATATTTATTTACTTACTGGGCTGCACTGGGTCTTAGTTGTGGCACATGGGAGCAATGGCTGTGGCATGTAGGATCTGGCTCCCTGGCCAGGGATGGAACCCAACCCCCTGCATTGGGAGCATGGAGTCCTGGCCTCTGGACCACAGGAAGTCCCAGTAAGTCTGTAGATTTCTAAACCATAAGATTTTTAAAGCTTTTCCCTGTTTAAATAGGGCAGTACTTCAGGGGCAGAGGGGCTACTGAGGAGAAACGAAGTGGGATTTCAAAGTCCTTATGTTGGTCTACAGGCCTCTATCCCACACCGGCCCCCCCTCCACATCCCCTGTGTTCAGCCATTCCCGCCTCCTGGCCCTTCTGCTCCTTGCTTGCACCAAGCACGTTCCTCTTAGGGGGGTTTTGCACTTAAACCGCTCCACTTTGCACAGCCTGTAACCTTCTTCAAGCGCTGCACCAGCGTCATTCCTGTAAGGAGGACTTCCCTCCACCTTTCCCATCTCCCTCTATACCTTTGTCTCATTTTATTTTTAATCACAGCATTTAACTCTGAGTGACAAGTTATGCATATGCTTGTGGCCTTCCCACCCCTCGCTCAAAGGTAAGCTCCACGAGGGCAGGACTTTTGTTCACCACTCTATTCCCAGGTCCTAGAAGGGGCCAGCACAAGGGGCAGGTAATCTGACCTATCTTGTGATGGCTTAAAATTATTTTACCACCACTCTTTTTCTTTGAGACATCTTCTACAAATGAGGTTTCTGTATGTAATACCCTTGACAAACAAGTGTTCATACCAAAAAGAACATTTCATTTACTTGAAGTGTCTGTGTTGGAGTCTGTGTCTGAAGACAGAACCCACGTTAGAACCATGGAAGTTCAGAACCATTCAATCCACAGTCTTCTCACTCAGGAAAGAGTTCCTAGAAATACAAGCCTTATCGTGTTCAGAATAACCACTACAACACTACGCTGTCATTTCTTTCTTCTGACCAATCACAAACTGAAGTGCTTCAGGCCATCAGGTCCTTTGGCTTTACCCATTCTGTCCTTCTACTTCGATCCAGACCCAGAGGTCCATATGGGCCTTTTCCAATACAGCTGTCCTCCTGCAGTAGAGAGCTGGAGCCCAGCGAGGCATACTCATACAGGTTGGATTTTCCCCTCCAGGGTGAGTTGTATGTTGCTGTTGTTGAGTTGCTAAGTCGTTCTGACTCTTTGAGACTCTTTGTGAGCCATGGACTGTAGCATACCAGACATTCCTCTCCTTCACTGTCTCCCAGAGTTTGCCCAAACGCATTCCATTAAGTTGATGATGACATCCAACCATCTCATCCTTTGCTGGCCCCTTCTCCTTTTGCCTTCAGTCTCTCGCAGCATCAGGGTCTTCTCCAGTGAGCCAGCTCTTTGCATCAGGTGGCCAAAGTACTGCAACTTCTGCTTCAGCATCAGTCCTTCCAATGGATATTCAGGGTTGATTTCCTTTAGGATGGACTGGTTTGGTCCCTTGCAGTCCAAGGGACTCTCAAAAGCCTTCTTCAGTGGAACAATTTGAAAGCATCAATTCTTCAACGCTCAGCTTTTTTATGGTCTTTTACATTTGTACTGGAAAAATCATAGCTTTGACTATACCTAAGTCTTTCTAAATGAAGGCTAGACTGTCTAGCCACAGACTTTATTCCCTTATTGGGACTATAAAACTAACCAGGGTAGACCTAGTCCCACACTTTAACAAAACCCACACTTTTCCTTTGAAGTTTTGTTCTGCAGCAAAAGAAATGGTAGGTTTTAGCAAGCACAAAGTCTACAGAAAGGAAAATTTCCTTATAATAAGAAAATAATCTTATTTTCCAACTGACAGCCATAAATACAAAGCAGTACATTGAAAAAAGCAAAAAAATTCAGCTCTCACACAATCCTTTTAAGTAGGTCAAGAAGGTTTTGTGTTATCTGAGGATAAATGAATGGAAGACTTTTAAAAATCCCCTAGTGTGTTAGCGGTCAAGAATATTGAAACTGAAACTCAATTAAAGATTTAAGCAACTGCAGAAAAATAATCTCGGAAACACTCTGTCAAACTATTTCCAAAGCCAAGAATGTGTAAAAAACTCAACAAAAGATTTAGAGCCGCCCCAACAAAAGCCAGGAGGACACGCGGAGACGGGGAGTCTGGCCATGCGCGATGATGAGGCATGTGCCGTTTTCCACTTCAAGTAAGTAACCTGGTTTTAATCTTTTTCCAGAAATGTTTCCAAATTAGAAGAGGGGAAAAAAAAAAAAACCTTTAAAAGATATTAATAAGTCTAAACTGTACTCTGACATCAGACTTGACTTTCTAGCTCAGACTGATAGGCTATGACATCTGAATAAGAACCAGGACATATAGATTTAATAACACATCTCTACCCCACCCTCCAAAATCTCATGTCCACTTTTAGAGGACATGGAACTCTTTTTATTCATGGTTGGGGAAAAAAGCCCGAACACACCTAACATGACCTTTAAAACTTCATTCTGATAAAAAATAAGAAAACATCCACAGCTAGTATACCAAAACCTTTGAAGAATTTATAGGACAATTAAAGTCATGGGATCAATATCATTAAGACTAGAACTGGTCAGGTTTTTGGTGAGGCACTGGCAGGCTACTGCAGAGGCAGCGACATTCCTGACAGAAGCACTATACCGTGCCCAGCCCAGGATCTCCATATGCTACCTACGCACAAAGAGAGACCACCAGTGCCTAGCGTGGACAAGATGAGAACTCAGACATGTATGCAGGAAGGAAAGCCAAAACAGACACCCTATAGGACTTCAGGCAAAGAGCATATCCCTTTCTAAAGAATAATTTGATACCGTCTCTGCACTGGAGTATTTTAAAAATGCAATGATGTTAAACCAAATTTGATGGATGTCCCAAGCTAAACCAAGATATAGAATGGAGAAAAGGAAAAGGGGTGGAGGAAGACAATGGATGAGGGGTGGGACTAGGGGAAGGGATAGGTAGGGAGTTGGGGATCGACATGTACATACCACTATATTTAAACTGGATAACCAGTAAGGTCCTACTGTCTACAACAGGGAGCTCTGCTTTATGCTACGTGGCAGCCTGGATGGGAGGGGAGTTTGGGGGAGAATGGACACAGGTATGGATGTCCCTTTGCTGTCCCCTGAAACTGTCACCACACTGTTGAGTGGCCAAAAAAAAAAAATTTAAAAAGAAACGATTTGCTTTTTAAAAAGAAACATAAAAGGAAGACAGCACGTGGGGTGGGGATAAGGAGGAAAGAACGTATAAACCACTAATGCAATTCCAAGTGACATTGGCTCTGATTTCTGGCTCTGCTCATGAATGCCCATCTGGAAAGGTCTTGTTTATTGGGGATGAAAAACTATTATTTTGAAAAATAAAAATGCACAGTCAATTTTATTCCCATATTTATAAAAAGATTTATACCAATCAGGTCTTTAACATGTGAAAAGTAAATCTACATTTGCAAACTTAAATATATAAAAATACAAGGCAGGCTGAATTATCAAAAAGAAAACATTTTATTTATATCACTAAATACAATTAGTTTCCCTGATTATAATCTATAATGAGTGTCACCTAAAATACAGAAAGCCTGTACAGAGGCGTCCAACCCCAGCATCTCTGTGTATACATATATACACCGTGCCGCTGACCTCAGAAAAAGCAGAGCTGAGCTTGCTAAGTTATTTTCGTTTCAGAAACTCTTACCATTTGAAGGAAATCAGAGGAAAATTTGGGTAGCAGAGTACTTGTATAATAACTTAAAAAGTTCAATACTTGTAGTGATAAAATAATGTTGCACACCCCTCTCAGGAATTTTAGGCAAGTGACCCTTCCGCAGATCCCAAGTCTGGAGAAAGGTTGATCACTGAATCAAGCAGGCTCAGTTCATTTGCCACGTGGTTGGTCATGGTGCATTTCTGGCGAGTAAGTCAACAGAACGATCATGACCCAGAGGTGAAGCAAAGCCTAAAGAAAGAAAAAAACGCCTACAGATTAGCCGGTAAATCAACCCTCGCCAAGGCCCACTGGAGAAACGAGGAAGAAACTAATGCACATTCAAGTGAGCTAATAAGTGCAATGAAGGGTGACAGAGAGCTACGACACCGACAGCATTCTCAGCTGAGAGGAGCAAAGTCGTGAACACTCTCATAACACGCTCATGTACACACAACTAGCCGATTAGGGTGTTAAAATGCAGGGCAGATGGCCTGATTAAAAGTGCTAGATATACATGACACTGGTTGGAAAGGGTCTCTGTTATAACAGAGTTATGGCTGCTATTCTGAGAGGGAGTTTAGCCATGATCTGTGAGAGGAGATGGGAATAGTGTCAGGTTTCAGAGGCTGACTCAGGGTCCAGCATAGGACCTGCTGATCAATTTTCACCTTTTCACCAACTCCCCCCCCGCCCCCGGTGGTGCTGACGTGAGGAGGTGCCCTGACAAAGTGCCTCACACACCAGGTGTGCAACACCGCATCTCATGCTCCAGAGGGCACCTGTGATCCTCGTGATCTCCCCCACCCAGATGTGGGCATCTTCTGAGTCCTTTCTGATGTTCCTCAGTTTTTTTCCTTTTGCTCTACTACCCATGCCTCTCATATTAAGAACTTTTTATTTGAAGGAGTAACTCTTCCCTCTAGTGGACACAAGGGAATTTCTAGCTGTGCTTTGATTTCTTCTCAAGACAACTACCCGTCTTAATTCAGTTCAACTACTTTTAGACAACCCCACTCCGAACAGTAGGCTCACAGAAGATAAGACATAGCAACCCAAACCATGGTAAGCATCTTATTAGAGATATGAAATCTAAAATAATATACATTGAGATCGCTTTAGGAAATAAAGCAAAACTTATGGAAATAAGCTTTACTTCAAGATAAAAATGAAGTCAATTGTTTTGCACTGTATTTTTATCATTCGAGGGGCCTAGAAATAAAGGTTAACTATTAAACTGCACTACGGTTTTATTATAGGAAAAGCCTTTGGGCAATTTATTTTTAGACATAATGAATTATTGACTTTACTTGCATACTTTAAGAAAAAAAAAGTTATCAGAGATGATTCTATATGCTTTCAAAACTGACTGCTAAACATTTACTTAAAAGATGAGCAGCTGAAAAAAACCAGTTAAAAATCAAATGCAGCACTGTTTCCTCAAACAAGTGTACTTACCATATATATAATCACAAAAACTCGTGCGATGGGATATCTTCGGAGAAAAATTCCCAGACGGATGCTGAGCAAGGGGTGGGGGTGGAGAGAGGGGAGAGAGTTACACTCAAAACACGTTTCTGTGATAAGGTCTTGTGTTTTTTGTTTTAAAACTTTACTCATTTAAACTGTGTGGCCACCATAAGAGAAAGATTAATTTTGTTTTATAGTAGACTGTTAAATGATTACTTGTAATAACCATATAAAATATCATGCTGCTGCTGCTGCTAAGTCGCTTCAGTCGTGTCCGACTCTGTGCGACCCCAAAGACGGCAGCCCACCAGGCTCCCCCGTCCCTGGGATTCTCCAGGCAAGAACACTGGAGTGGACTGCCATTTCCTTCTCCAATGCATGAAAGTGAACAGTGAAAGGGAAGTCGCTCAGTCGTGTCTGACTTTTCGCGACCCCATGGACTGCAGCCCACCAGGCTCCTCCGTCCATGGGATTTTCCAGGCAAGAGTCCTGGAGTGGGGTGCCATTGCCTTCTCCAATAAAATATCATAGTAGTGAACAAATACTTTTATCGTTATTTGGCACTTGCTAAACTTTTACCACACGCTACTTCTCTTAATTCTTTTTCAATATTAATATTCTAGATTTATTTATTTTTCATAAAACATTAAAAAAATTTCAAATTATTTATCTGACTGTGCTGGGTCTTTGTTGCCTTGCGAGGGCTTCCTCTAGCTGTGGTGAGCGGGGCTACGCTTTGTTGCACTGTGAGGGCTTCCCATTGCAGCGGCCTCTCTTGCTGCGGAGCACAGGCTGGAGCACGTGGGCTTCAGCAGCTGCACCACGTGGGCTCGGTACTTGCGGCGCAGGCTTAGCTGCTCCGCCGTACGTGGAATCTTTCTGGTCGAGCCCTTGTCCTCTGCGTTGGCAGATGGACTGCTATGCACTATGCCGCCAGGGAGGTGCTAGATCTATTTTGCTTATCACTTCTCTTCAGCTACAGCTGCAGGAAGCAAACTTAGTCCCTTCAGCAATCATTTTTCTTCTAGGAACCACAGGCAAGTGTGAACACATGAACAGGAAAAAAGAGTCTAGTTGGAATTAACCTCTATATAGCTAATCTGGGAGCTTTTGCATGGACAAGGCGATGGCACCCCACTCCAGCACTCTTGCCTGGAAAATCTCATGGACGGAGGAGCCTGGTGGGCTGCAGTCCATGCGGTCGCTAAGAGTTAGACATGACTGAGCGACTTCACTGTCACTTTTCACTTTCATGCATTGGAGAAGGAGATGGCAACCCACTCCAGTGTTCTTGCTTGGAGAATCCCAGGGACGGGGGAGCCTGATGGGCTGCTATCTATGGGATTGCACAGAGTTGGACATGACTGAAGCGACTTAGCAGCAGCAGCATACTTGTAAAAGGTTCAAAATTATAGAAACCCAGGTAAACACTTCAAATAAGAGTGGGAAGCATTATGACATTCGGCCCTTACTGCTCATGTCTTTTGCAACGTTTTTCCCCTAAGACAAATACATGTACAAATACACCTTTCTTCTAAGACCTTCTGCTTCTTTCATTATCCTTAGCACAATGCCTTGCATATATATTCTCTAAACATTAATATGCATGTTGAATTACTCAATAGTTGAAATAGATGTGCTCAATAATTTGGAGATAGCAACTATGGCATCCAAAGCCCATAGCTTCAGGAATTCAAATTAGTAAATCATCCTCCTTATTTTTAACACCATAGCTCCATTCTGACACAAAAACGTAAGAAAAGATTGCTCTATTGTGCAACAATTCATTTAAGCTATGTTAATTACAAAAACTAAAAGGCCAGAGAATTTAGCAGGTTATTTAGACATGAGCTTTCTCAAGGTGATACACATACACTGGAAAAACATTTTCTTTATAAGGTGGATGACTGCTAGTATAAAAAGTTTTTTTAATAAATATATATATAATACACACATATATAAAAATTATGCTATTTATATAGCATATATTAAAAATCAGTACTATTCATTTGTATATATAGCATCTTTTACTCTTATCATATGATAAAGGAGATAAAATGTTCAAATGGATGTATTCACATGACAGAGGATTTCTCAATGAAACTTAATGAATTTTTAAATAGAGTTTACTATAGAAAGGAGAGAAATGGCCAGGGTTAATCACTTCCAATAAAATACAGGCACTGGCAGACCTGTTAAAGAAATTTCATGACACTGAAATATCACGAAAGGAGTAAGGTCATTATCACTTTAATCATCAGCTTGGGAATTCCCCAGTAGCTCAGCGGTTAGGACTCCGTGCTTCCACTGCAGGAGGTGTGGGTTCCCTGGCATGGGAACTAATCCCACAAGCCAAGTGGTGTGGAAGTAAATTAAGTAAGTAGGTAAATAAATGAATAACTATATCAGCTCTGCTGGACAGCACTCACCATGAAGCCACTGGAAAACGTTATAAAAATACGGTCCATTGCTCATTGATACTGGCACAGCTTACCTAAATTGGTCAATTGAACTAGCAGCTTTGCGGACTTTCCCATACATTCCTGCCAGGTTAGTTTCTGTGTCATTAAACAGAACAGGAACGTTTCGCAGACGTGTGCCTGTTTAAATAAGAAAATAATTAATGTACAGACACCAAATCAATTTTCTAACAAAATTATAGTTGAATTATATCGGGTTTCCCTGGTGATTCAGATGGCCAAGAACCTGCCTGCAATGTGGGAGACCTGGGTTCTGTCTCTGGTCGGGAAGATTCCCTGGAGGAGGAAGTGGCAACCCGCTCCAGTGTTCTTGCCTGGGAAATCCCATGAACAGAGGAGCCTGGTGGGCTACAGTCCATGGGGTCACAAAGAGTCAGATATGATCGAGCAACTAATACTTCCCCTTTCATACATTATATTACATGTAGCAGAAGTTCTTAAGGCCAACTTTTAAGCAATATAACCAAAGATGAAAACATTTTTTAAAAAGTTAAAATATTTAAACTTCCATATCCACAAAAGTCAAAATTTAAAAACTAAGAAAATTATTTTCCTATGAAATGATCAAAAATTAGCATTTACCAAGTATTGGCAAGAGGTAGCACTAATGGTCACTTTCTTCCTGGGCCAGCAAAAATTAGGCTGCACACTCTTTCTACAAAGCTGGTAACTCCCCAATCTGTATCTCCAGCCCAGGCCACCCCCAACTCCAGACTCATCCAAGTACACGTTCCATCTCCATGTGGATATCTGGGGGACACCTCTACCTAGCACACCCCAAACTATCATCCTGACTTCCTGCCCTTGCTGCCAGCCTTCTCTTCCTGCAGTTTTCCCCGCCTAAGCACATACTCCATCTTTCCAAACACTTTGACTCCTTCCTCTCAAACTCCACATCTGATCTGCCAGCAGTTCTATCTGCTTCCCTTCAGATAAATCCTGAACTCATGCCTACCATCCCAACTCTGGTCTGAGTCACCAATATCTCTCACATGGGTTAACACCACAGCCCCTCCCTGGTCTCCCTGCCTCAGTGCTTCGTTCTCTGCAGTCTATTCCCGGCACAGCAGCCAGAGATATCTTCTTAAAATAGACAGGCCAGCTCAGCCAACCCTCTCCAGACCCTTCCATGGCTTCCTATTTCACTCAGAATGGATGTCCTGACACAGCCCTCAGCAGCCTCCTCCCGAGGTCTGCCCCGCTCGCTCAGTCTGCCCCAGCTGCCCTGCCCCTGCTCTGAGCCAGTTATGCTGCTGCCTCAGGGCCTTTGCACCTGCTCTTCTTTCTGCCTGGAATTTTTTTTTTTTTTGCATATCTTTTCATAGTCTACCACCTTACTTCCTTTGAGACTCAATAAAATGCCACCTTTTCAATGAGGTCTTCCTTTACCGCCCTATTTATTACCCAGTCCTTACACCTGGCACCTTGTACATCTTTCCTGTTTAACTTTTGTCTTAGCATGCATCACCATCTCACATAACTTGTTTACTGTATGTCGCCTCCCCTGCAGTCCCCCATGACACCAGAATGTAAGATCTACAGGACACAGATTTGGGCCTCTTTTGCTGATGACTGTATTTCTGCAATAGCACCTGATACTGAGTAGGCACTTTGACTGAAGTTTATACTAAAATCTTCAACATTCTTCTTGATCATGTATTCTGAGAATCTATACACTTCTTTACTTAAATTATAGAGCATGGATATACTCATGTGACTGACTATATACTAACTTTAATATTCACAGTTATGGTTTTTTAAAGCAACTTTTACTTTAAGGGTCCTGAAAGCCCCTCTCAGGTGAATTATTTGTCCTTGACAGCCTGTGAAGTGTCCTTGGGTCTCCAGGTCCCAAACAAGTGAGGGATATTAATCAGCCTGCTGTCCAGTTCTCTAACGATCATATCAAACAGTGTATAGACCAAGTATCACATCAGGAGAAAAGCAGGTCCTCTGCTGGATAAAACTTTTTTAAAACAAAAATGTCTTTTTGTAACTTTTCAAATCATGTTTGAATTGGCAAGGTTGGAAATTAAAGCAATGAAATATTCCTTGGAGATTCCCCACCCCATACCACCCCCCTTTTTACCTTCTCCACTGTCAACTCCAGCCATGTTAATAGAAGACCCATTACTACTGCTTCCGGCAGCAGAGTTTATCTGCTGCTCAAGGCGCTCCAGCTGGAAGACCAGAGAGTTCTTCTCTGTGCTGAGACTCTCCAGCATGGTCTGCTTCTGGATGAGAGTCTCAGTCAGCTGATGGAGTCGGTTTTCTAACTCGGACTGACTGCTGTTGCTTAGGGTTTTATTGGTAAGCTGAAAGGCAAGGTGTTCATAAGATTAATGTAGCAAACAAGAGGCATAGAATGCAGAGACCACATTATTACATTCCTGCAGGGAATCCATGGCACTCAGTGGTTCCTCAAAACCCAACAATTCTTTCACCATCTAAAGAAGCGATTTTCTAACTGTTATTCAGGGGGTCAGGAAATCAGTTTGGCAGGTCACAGTCACCACTTACAAAAACAACAATAGAACAGAGTAGTACATAGAGGGCACAGCACATAGGGTATTATTCTGTGAAACTTCTGTTTTGGTTTTATATGTATAAGTGCGTGTGAGTGGGAGGCACATGTTATTTTTTATGTTTTGCATTTTCAGCTAAAAAGAAAAAAGTCAGTAACTTTAATGAAAGACCTATCAGTAAGAAGATTTATCATTGGATTTTTCTTAGGAAACCACAATTATAATACTGGCAATCAGCAAAACCACCGATGGGGTTAGAAGATATGAAACTGTAGAGTAATTAATCGCTCCTCGGGTGACTGGTTACAATATACTTGTATAAGAAACAACCGAAGAAGAGCGCAAATGCAGTCAAATGGCATTAGATGAAAATTCTGTATCACGTTGAAAAATAACATATCATGACTCCAAAAATAGGACTCAGGTGAAAATGTTGGGGGAAAGTCTTAATGTATCCTTAAAAAAAATAGGTTTTACAATGATACCTTTTCCCAAGTTGTGAATACTGTTTCCTACCTGATTCCTGAGTTTTTGAATTTCATCTTCTCGATCTTTAATCCTGCTTTGCAATGTGTTCTTTGTTCGATACAGATCTTCTTCTATGTAGTGGAATTCCTACACAGTGAGGCATAAATGAACAAAAGCTAAACCAGTGCTCCCCACGGCATCTCCAGTACCTGGAACAGTGCCCGACACAAAGTAAGCACTCCATCAATAGGTGCTGCCTATATACTGAACAGACTTCAAGAGATTCGATGAAAAGTTAACCCTTCCGCAGGATGTAGCCATCTGTGTATGAGGGACTATCTAAGCACAGGTTTTTATTAGTCATATGTTTCTTTTTTTCTTGGGTAGATTATGTAGAGACAGAGCTGCTTGATCATATAAGTGAATGCCTAACATATCGGAAGAAAACCTGCCAAACTATTTTCTGAGTGGTTTTCAAAATACCTGTACCATTTTGCATTCCCACAGGACGATGAGAGAGTTCCAGTTCTCCCACATCCTTTCCAACATTAGGCACTGCTCTCTGTAAGGGTGGCTATTATGGGGGCGTGTAGTGCCATCTCAGTGTGATTCCAATCTGCATTTCCCTGATGATTTGAGCAGCTTTTCAGGGGCTTATTTTTATTAGGCAGTATCCTGCAAACTGTTTTGTTCCATCCTTGATGAAACAACGAGAGAGGGAAAAAGAGATACCTCCAAATTCACTAACAACTGCACCAAACTAGTTTGTACAATGGACACAATCAGTAAGAGCCAGGTCAGAATTAAAGAGTAAAGCGATGATAGGGAAGAAAGAGTAAATCACTAACTAGGCACCTTCAGAAGCATTACTTGACTGCAGACAAAGCAAAGCAAAGGGAGCTGAACGAAGAAGCACACGTGATATGGACTCAACCTGCTCACTGCACAGGTTGAGAAAACTGAGATAAGTGAGAAGAAAAAATAAGGAAGGTATTTAGGTAGGGGAATCGCAGCTTACAAGAAGGTTTGCTGGTTTCTTTTAAGCTCTAGGCTAGCACAAAATTTAAGGCTGAAAGTACTAAAATTACTTTAAGGACTATTTGATCCAAGATTAAGTACTTCCCATCCAGAACATCTGATTACTAAATAAACAGCCTAGAGCTACATTCAGTTCCACTTTCCTCCACTTGATTCCCTTAGAAAAGGGCACTAGGAGTGAAATGGTAAAACCATTGGTCACAATAAAATGAAAGTTATCTCACTAACCATCAAGAACATCAAATTCTTGCCTTTTAATATAGACTTAAGTAAATTAAAATGCAATTTCTGGAAGGACAGCTAATCTTATAACTAAATTATCTAAGACAGGCTATGATGTACCCTACAGATTGTTACTCAGCGAATTTGTCTCTTACTACTCAGGAAACAATCACTCTCATAATAAAAACAAACACATCTTTAAGAACAGAACCAGTTTCAGAAATGATAAATCCTAATGAAAAAATTCTTAAAAAGAATATAAATAGGCAAAGCTGGAAATGTTCTCAGTGATGCACTGAGTAATATACAAACAGCTTTCTCTTTTGTAAAATGAAAAGCATAGTGATTTCATTGTGAAGATGAAATAAGATAATGTATACTAAGTACCTATAATAATAATGTTACCCAGTAAATTATAAATATTATGAATATTAAATATAGATTCTTATTGTGAAAATGTGGCTATAAACATGTTTATCTCTGCTAATACTGAAACTATCATATAAGTACATTAAAGTAATATAATTTGGCTTGGAGAGCAGACAACTGCTAATTGAATAATGAAATATAATTTTAAGCATGAATTGTAAAAACAGCTTGTGACAAGCATTTTTTCTCAAACAGAAAGAGCAGTCTATAATGCCACTAATGTTGTATTTCTATTTCTAGTAAATAAAATTTACTATTGCGTCTAGAAAGTAAAAACGTGATAAAATATGAAAATCAACTGATGTCATTAAGTGTTCTAACACACATACTGTGACAAGAAGATACAATAAAATATAGACAGAGCAGTAGAAATAATTTTGGACTCTGGGACAGGAATCCTGGACTCTGTTCTCTAATTAGCTGTATGACATTAGGCAAATCTCAAAGTCATCCTGTGTCTCTAAGTTTCATCTGTTAAAACAAACAAACAATGAGGAGGGTGGGGCAACAATAAGGTCGGAGGGCCCTCTGAGCTCAAGCTCTAAGAATTTCAGTAAGCTGCTTTACTAGAAATCACCTCATATGACTGCTGGTGAACAGTGTTCCCTGGGAATCCTCAATCAAAAATCCGTACCTGCTTCTGTCGGTCCAATTCTGCTTCTAGTTCTTGTTTAGCTGCTCTCTGCCCAGCTATTTGGTCTTGCAGATCCTGTAATTGTTCTCTTGCTGATTCTGCTTCACTCACCTGCTGAGCCTCAATATCCTAAAAAGATGAACCTTACATATGAAAGCAATAATGAACTGTTTGGCTCAATATTTACTGAGTGGTCATTATGGGCCGTAAATGGGACTCAGCAGGCACTGGAGGGATACAGATGAATGAGAAAAACACAGCCTAGGAGGAGCACATAAACTGACCCTTCACTATGTAACACGGCAAACGGTGAGAGAAATGAACAGGATGCTGCGGCAGAAACCATTCGGTTTAGCGCGCATGAGCAGACTGCGGCTCACTGGGAGATTTCCTTCTGTTCAAAAGCTAACAATTTCAAGAGAAATAGAAACATAACATCAGGACGGACTTCACTGCCTTAGTCCCCTAAAACTGTAGATTATAATTAGTTTTTGTACATGTGTGGGTATCAGAAATCAACACACAGTAAAAATATAACTTTTTTCCTCATATCATGAGATTAGCATATTATTTTCTCTTTTTTTTCTTTTAGCTCTATTACTATTCTCTGTTTTTACATCTTCCCATATTTCTCTTTCTAACTCTTCCTTTGGTGTCACTATTCTTCTTCAAATTACAAAACCACCTTCTAGACTGTCTGCAAAATCCACTAGTGGCAAAGAACCCTGCTTTAGGTTTATGTATTTTCCCTCTATGGAGTAAGCCTAAGTCCATTCACATAGTACTACATGAGACAAAAACTGGCATCTCAATTTTGCTTTTTATCTTTTGGTACACTGTGTATATATGCTCATCTCCACAAACTCTTCACTTCACATATCATTTGAAAAGAATTGATAGATTAATGATACTCCCAGATAATCAAGGTAAAATACTGTTTCACACAACTGTGTGAATGTAGCGGGAAACTGCAATAAGTTAAATTATTTTTCCTTACCATTTTCGGGGTTAGTAGAAAGTAGACTAATTTTTGTTATCAATTTGGCTAAATCAGACGAATTCTCAAGAGGTGGGCAGTATGCTTAAGGGTACAGAGTCTGGCATGAGACAGACCAGGGTTCTAATCCTGGCTCTGCCACCTTACGAGTCACAGCAAGTTACTTTCCTTCTCCACACCTGGATTTCTTCAGACTGTGGAATGAGAATCCATCATCTCCTTCAGGGGTTAAAAGAAGGAAGAAATGGAAGGATATTTGTCGAGTGCTCAGTGCAGGGCTTGGCACTTTAAGAGCTCAGCCAATGACAGCTGCTGCAGTTACCAGCCGTTCTTCCATTCTGCCAGGCCCAATACTATGGCCCTTATTATCAGTTTCGTAAGCTTCGTGGAGAAAGGGTAGAGATGTGTCAATGTCATTAGTGATGCTGGGGTAGGGAAGAGATATTACAACAGATCATATTTTCCATCGCACCAAAAAGACATGGAGTATATGAAAAATATACATGAAAATATCCAAAAGTTTATTCAATTTCAAATTCATGGGACTGAAGTCTTTGGAATTCAAAATTATTTATAGAAAAAAAAAAATCCTGGAGTTTAAAGGATAATAAGAAAAAAACTCAGAGATAACAGCAGCTACATTTACTGAGCCTGTTACATGTCAGGAACAATGGAAGGCCCTTTACACACAGGTTCCCCATAGAACCTTGTTCTCATCTGCAATTTACAGAGGAGAAAACTATGGCTCAGTGAGAGGTGGCAGTGCTGCAACGTAACAGATCTATTAAAGGCCCAAGCCGGGATACAGGACCTGCATCTAGACCGGACAGTCAAGCTTATACCCTAGACAAGCCAGCCCATTCTTACACTTCCACACTTTTCACTGTTGTTCATGTACATCTTAAAAAATCAATAATTTCCCAAGTTGATGCATGATAAACATTCTTGGCAGACAGTTTTTTTCTTTTTTTAAAAAACAGAGGGCTCATTATCCCATACTTTTTCTTTCTCATCCTCAGAGGCCCCTCCTATGTCAAAGACCCTTGTTTAAGATAAATAAGTGGCCCAATTTTACCTTTAAATATATTAATTACACATAAGCAATAAATCATAAGAAGATGCATGAAACTATAAAAGATCATCTCTAAGCCCATTCTAATATTAGAAAGCATCCTTGTTTTAGAAGTAAACCCAAATCTACTTTGTTTTTAATCACGAGGATGTTAGATCCATAAAATAAACATTCTGTCTGGTTCCCTGCGTAACTCTAAGCCTAGAAGATGCCTGGCACATGGCAAATACTTGGTATTTGTTGAATGAATGAGTCAGGTGACCTATGTTTCTTATTCCTATAACTGTAAGTCGATCAATGGACAAGAAGCCTGCTGCTTTAGACTCACTTCTATCAGGCAACTAATATCCGCAGTCTCACACATTACTAATACCCTCCCCCAGAAGCTATCACCTCTCAAACTGCCAATGCCTGGGGGTGAACGGCTGTCTGTGAAGCTGCAATCTCATGACTCTCACCTGTAGCTCGGATCTCAGCTGATGTATCTGCCCCATCAGTTTCTGTATCTCCTCCCTCTGCGTCTCCTTCTCGTGACGAAGTTCCTCTAGCTCCACGCTGTTAGCAGTACTGCTATCTAGGCCTTCAAAACCAGATCCTTCCTTTAAGCTGTTAATCAGTTTTTCTTTAGACTGTCATAAAAGAAAAAAAGAATAAGCAAAGCAGAGATTACCCTGTACACTGAATATCATCTACCACACACCAATTAAACCACGATGGGAATATTTCAATTATATTCTCCATCAGAGAAAGTCCACAGAATGTTAAGTCCATAGGGATAAAAATGAAACAGAGCCTTGTTGTATAGTGTTCTTGGACTGTAGTCCCCAGGACCACATCACTGTTGAAAACTTACTGACAAGAGTATTCTCAAACTTTCTCTTTATTCTTTCTTATGCTTTTTTCCCTCCCATTATATTCCACTCAACAAATATTCAAGGAGCATCTACAGTGGATTTCGCACTATGCTAAGTGTTCTGTGTGATAAAAATAATCTCTCTCACTTCAGATAGTACTCTCTGCCTTAACAATAAAAGAGAAGCGGCAAATATCCAACAGAAAGCAGTAAACACAAGCTGCGAGAAGACTGGATGGAGGAAATTTACTTGTGGAGTTCTGAGCGGGAAAAACCACTTCTGGGGAAGAAAAGAGTTTACTCAAAAGACAGCTCTTATACTCGTCCTGGAAAAAGGCTAAGATTTTAAAAGGTGTACAGAAAACAGAGGACAAAGCATAAAAACCCAAAAGCATGAGAGCCTAAAAGTATTCTGAGATTTGGTCAGATAGCATGTTAGGACCA
The DNA here is from genome assembly GCA_917880005.1 of Nanger dama. Lineage (NCBI taxonomy): Eukaryota > Metazoa > Chordata > Mammalia > Artiodactyla > Bovidae > Nanger > Nanger dama. Next base: position 12,588,847 of record CAKJTW010000063.1, read on the forward strand.
ATTTTGGGGGCCTTCAGATAACAAGCTAAAATATTTGAATTTTATTTGGCAGTCTAAAACTAACTGCCAGAAAGTGGATAAGGAAGTGCTATGACCGGAGATGCGTTTGAGGAGGATCTGGGAGTGGTTTAAGGCAGCAGTTCACAAACTATGGTTGATGGGCCAGGTCTGGCCTGTGACCTTTTTGTACAGCCCACTAAGCTAAGGATGGTTTTTACATTTTCAAAGGATTATAAAAAGTAAAGACAAAGAACACGTGACAGAAACCACATTCAGCCCTCAAAATCTACAATATGTACTGTTTCACCCTTTACAGAAAAAGTTTGTTGATCTCTAGTATGAGTTGGAAGAAGAGATTTGAGGTGGGAAGACTAGTTGAAAAAGTGCTGTAATCTAAGGCCAGTAACAGCAAGGACCATCGGTTCCTTCACCTTAAATATTAATATTAATTCTCCCATCAAAAATAGTTTCTCCTTTTTATGTGGTAGAATTACAGGTGATGTCTGCAAGCTTTTCTGCATTTTTCAAATTTTCTATAGCAAACAGGCTTAGATCTGTATCTCCATACCTCCACGTGGCTAACAAGCAGACCTCTTTACTGAGCTTCAGACCTGCATTTCTGAGGGCCTTCTTGATATTGTCAACTCAATGCCAAATCAGCTTTGCATACTCACCATAATTGATCATAATCTTCAACCCTAACCTGCTGTCTTTCCTGTTTTACCTTTGGTAGTACAGTACAGTTCAGTTCAGTTGCTCAGTTGTGTCCGATTCTTTGTGACCCCATGAATTGCAGCATGCCAGGCCTCCCTGTCCATCACCAACTCCCAGAGTTCACTCAGACTCAGATCTATCGAGTCCGTGATGCCATCCAGCCATCTCATCCTCTGTCGTCCCCTTCTCCTCCTGCCCCCAATCCCTCCCGGCATGAGAGTCTTTTCCAATGAGTCAACTCTTCACATGAGGTGGCCAAAATACTGGAGCTTCAGCTTTAGCATCATTCCTTCCAAAGAAATCCCAGGGCTGATCTCCTTCAGAATGGACTGGTTGGATCGCCTCACAGTCCAAGGGACTCTCAAGAGTCTTCTCCAACACCACAGTTCAAAAGCATCAATTCTTCGGCGCTCAGCCTTCTTCACAGTCCAACTCTCACATCCATACATGACCATAGGAAAAACCATAGCCTTGACTAGACGGACCTTCGTCGGCAAAGTAATGTCTCTGCTTTTTAATATGCTGTCTAGCTTGGTCATAACTTTTCTTCCAAGGAGTAAGCGTCTTTTAACTTCATGGCTTCAATCACCTCCTGCAGTTATTCTGGAGCCCCCCAAAATAAAGTCTGACACTGTTTCCACCGTTTCCCCATCTATCTCCCATGAAGTGATGGGATCAGATGCCATGATCTTCGTTTTCTGACTGTTGAGCTTTCACTCAAACCAGAAACCTGGAATCATCCTAGATGCCATCTTAGATGTCAACTCTCCCCTCACATCTTCAGGGCTGCCACAGGTCTCACACTCAAATCTGATCATGCTGCTCAAACTCTCTAACACCTCACAGCCCTACCGGATATCCCTACAGGACAAAATCAAAATTCCTCTGCTTGGTATGCAAGGTTTTCCGCAATCTGTCATCGGCTATCTGAGTCTTCCCTCCTGTCTCCTGATCTCTAATACTTGTTGCTCTAGTAACAGAGAGCTAGGTGTAGTCCCTTAAACATACTATGTTCCCTTGGGCCCCCTTTACTCTGGCACGGGCTCTTCTATCTGAAGTCTCTGCCCGATCACGAGTGCTCCTACTCGTCCTTCAAGTTTCTCTTCATACAGATCTCCAGTGATCCCTGACATCTCCAGGCAGTTGTTAAGGGCTTCTTCCTTCAGGCTTCCACAGTGCTGCATCAATAATTTCATTGTATCAATTGCCTCAGTGTCGTCCCACTAAATCAAATGCTCCCTTAAGAAAGAGGACACATCTTTTGAGCTCAGTATCCTCAGCACCTATCATAGTGCAAGTGAACAGTTAAGTGCTCAATTAAGAACCCTTTAAATAAATTAACAAATTACATTTATGAAAAGCAGAGATATTGCTTTGCCAACAAAGGTCTGTCTAGTCAAGGCTATGGTTTTTCCAGTGGCCATGTATGGATGTGAGAGTTGGACTGTGAAGAAGGCTGAGCGCCAAAGAACTGTGGTGTTGGAGAAGACTCTTGAGAGTCCCTTGGACTGCAAGGAGATCCAACCAGTCCATCCTAAAGGAGATCAGCCCTGAATATTCATTGGGAGGACTGATGCTGAAGCTGAAGCTCCAATACTTTGGCCACCTCATGTGAAGAGTTGACTCATTGGAAAAGACTCTGATGCTGGGAGGGACTGGGGGCAGGAGAAGGGGACAACAGAGGATGAGATGGCTGGATGGTATCACCAAATCGATGGACATGAGTTTGAGTGAACTCCGGGAGTTGGTGACGGACAGGGAGGCCTGGCGTGCTGCAATTCATGGGGACACAAAGAGTCGGACACGACTGAGCAACTGAACTGAACACAAATAATTATATAGAAGAGTTTGAAGGAGACAGACATGATATTTCATAGAGGTAGGAAAAAAGCTGTTCCTAGCCAATAGCTGGCAGGGGCTAAAGTCAAAATGACACTATGGTTTCAAGCTTCACTTTCTAGGAAGACAGCAGTATTATTTACCAAAACAGAAGAATGAGGGGAAAGCTGATTTGGGGTTTGCAATACCATATCCCAAGTAGAGAAGCACAGCAGGCATTTAGAAACCAGGTAGGAAATTAGGGTTGGAGCCATGCTGGAGTCACATCAAGTGACAGAAGCAAGAGTATACGACAAAGCAAGGTTAAGAAAGAATAACAGCAAAGTAAGAAAGAATAGCAAAAGAGGACAAAAGAAGAGCACCCAAGAGAAACAGCAGTAAAGAGAAGACAGAGCTGAGGCCGCACAAGTAAAATTACAAGGCAACTTTCAAGAAGGTAGGAGGGTTCACAGGGTCAACACAGTCTACCAAAATCAAAGTGGATGGAAACTAACAGGAGGACAGAAAATATTTAGGTCATTAAAGACTTTGAGAAGACAATTTCAGAAATGTAGTGGGGACAGAAATTACACGAAGGAGTTAAAGTTAATAGTTCTAAAATGGAGGAGACAGAACACTAATCCTGACAAAGTGAAAGTCACTCAGTTGTGTCTGATTCTTTGTGACCCCATGGGCTATACAAATACAGTCCATGGAATTCTCTGGGCCAGAATACTGGAATGGGTAGCTTTTCCCTTCTCCAGGGGATCTTCCCAACACAGGGACTGAATCCAGGTCTCCCACATTGCAGACAGATTCTATACCAGCTATACCACCACAGAAGCCCAAGAATACTGGAGTGGGTAGCCTATCCCTTCTCCAGTGGATCGTCCCAACCCAGGAATCGAACCGGGGTCTCGTGCATTGTAGGCAGATTCTTTACCAGTTGAGCCAATAGGGAAGCCCTAATTCTGACTAGTCTGGCGTTAAAAGAAAGGAGGACAGAGAAATGGATCAAAGTGATCAAAAGGGCCAAAAGCGATGTTTCTTCCACCATAGGTAACTTAACTAGAGTTCTCAGATCTGGTCTTTGTTCTTCCACTAAGTAACCACATGCTCTTGTGCAAGCTGAGCCAGAAGAAGGCAGCAGAGACAGAGACACAGAGGAAGACACCGGACAGACTTGATGGAGAAAGGGCTTAAATGAGGTGGAAGGAATCAACGTACAGGCAGAAAAATTATCCAAGGTGGGTAACAAATGAAAGGACATGTCTTCCCTCTGATGTGAAAGGCAAAGGAAAGAGAAGTTGAAAACTACAGTCTTGAATTAATTAAAGGGAAGGTGGAAAGGTGGGAGAGGAGATCTGAGAGTGGGAGGAGGCCTAGGCCAATCGCTCTGAAAAATTCAAAAGAGAATCGACAGGGGAGAACAGACCAGCTGCTAAAGACAAACGCTGATATTATCATGGTGACTGAGGTGACAGGTTGAAGACCTGAACTAGGCAGTGGAAGGATGAACATTTTTCTTAAAAAGAGAAAAGCGGTGGGAGCAGGAAACATTTCATCTTTTTTATAATATTTCTAAGAAGAACAAGACCCCTGAAGTAAGCCAACCCAGTCGAAAGGAACAAAGCGCCTCACAGATCTACAAAGCGCTTCAGGGAGCCGCTCCATCAGCTGGCCTGCCTTAACAGTCACACACGTGCGTCTCAGGCTCACCTGGAGTATTCGAGCAGCTTTTTGCTTGTAGTCAGCTAATTCTTGCTTAGAGGAGTCCAGGCTGGACTTCAGCACTTTGACTTGCTGCTGTAGCTCATCCACTCTCTTCTTCTCATCTGAATGTTTTCTTTCTGCCAGCGTAACTGCTTCTGCCAAATTCTGACGTTCCACTTCCATTTTATTAAGGCGTGCAGCAAACTCACTCTGTGGCAAATTTTTATATCATACTTATTATCATTTTGCTTTTAGAGAGTTTACAACCATCCATTCAGATATATTATGGGATTTATTAGCTCAGCCCATAAAATAGGAAGGTAAAAAAAAATAAAGTTCTTCATTTGTTAGGAAGTGAAGCACTGGAACTCTAAGGCTGTGGTTCCCAAACATGGCAATGCATCAACATCAATGAGGAAGTCTGTTAAAAATACAGCCAAAAATAAGAAACAGCCAACCAAGGTCTCCCCTGGACTCAACTGAACTGAAATTTCCAAGACTGGGCTTAGAAATCTGTTTTTAATCAGAAATTCCCAGGTGAATCTGATCACTTGAATACCAGATCTGATCTGATACTAACTGATCAATGAATAAAGGTCTACAGAAAACTAGAAAGTCTATTAGAAAACAAACGGAAGACACAGGTACACAGCTACATCTTGTCTAATATCATGGCTAACGTTTTTCCTTTATTTCAAACTGTCTACTAAACTTGTCAATGTAATTTTTTTTAGCACAAGAAACCTTAAAAGCACACTTTAAAGAACACAAGGTCTGTCCCTTACTAGCCTAAATTTAGTTCCGAGAATTATTTATATTTTATCCTTATTTTCAAAAGCTGTGTGTGTGTGTGTTAATTGCTTAGTCATGTCTAACTCTTTGTAACCCCGTGGACTGTAGCCTGCCAGGTTCCTCTGTCCATGGGATTCTCCAGGCAAAAATACTGGAGTGGGTTGCCATTTCCTTCTCCAGGGGATCTTCCCAACACAGGGATCAAACCTTGGTCTCCTGACTCAGGGCTGAAAAATCACTAAACTAGATGCAAAAATTCACTTCAGAGTATAATTCTAAATAAATATGCTGTATAATTTTCTCTTACAATAACAGAATCAGATTAATTTGGAATCAGAAAAAGCTTAAATAAAAAGAATAAATGAGATGCCTCAAATTAGCTTTTAATCAAATAATGGTAATGCTTGTTGCACAATCAAATTAAATGAAAAGATGTATGCATCTAATGATCACTAAGTGTTTTAAATTTTCAACATATAAAAGTAAATACATTTAGCAAGGATCAAGATAAATATCCATATACTTAGTTTTTTGTCACAGAAAAAAAAATTTCTGAAATACACTGTAGAATTTTATTATAGTACATGTGCTGTGAATGGTATAAAATGATCCCTCCCCATTCAGATGATAAGATAGCCATGGGGCTTCCCTGATGGTCCATCGGCTAAGACTCTCCACTCCCAATACAGGGGGCCCAGGTTCAATTCCGTGTCATGGAACTAGCTCCCACACGCCACATTTAAAGATCTCACATGTCACAGCTAAGACCTAGTGCAGCCAAACAAATAAGTAAATAAAAATAAATATTAAAAAAGAAAACAGAGCCCCGCTGTCCCCTTTCTAACCTGCATCTGTTTGTAGCTCTCCTGTTCTCTCTTCAGAGTGGCATCTGCTTCATGCAGTCTCTCCTGAAGAGTTTGCAAAGCTTGATTCTGCAGGCTACTACCCTCACTGTGATCCTGTATTATTCTAAAGGAAAATACATCACTTGAAATAACTTATTTCCACAGTATACAAGCGAAAAGGTAGAATAATTTCTAGAGCATCAGCAAATTAGCATGCACAAAAAGATGGTTTTGACTAAAACATTCTTTGAGAAGTCTTTTCCCTTTTAATGGACTGTAATCTACATTTTTAGGCATCCAAATACAAGCACATATCACATGTTATGTATGTCAAAAGATTAATGATACTGCTCCTCAAGTATTTCAAAACTCAGAATTTGCTAACAGTGCATCTCAAGATTTAAATACCATTTTTTAATCACACATTCCAGCATTAACCAAAAGCTACATTTTCCCCTCTTGCAAATTTCCAAAGTGAAAATTTCACAAGATGGTATGGTATGACTACCATGTTTATCATTATGTGCCCTGATAAATATTCCAGCTCTTTTTTTCATTATTAACAGAATTAGCTACCGTGATTTTTCACTCTGTAAGGCTTCCAGTGCTTCTGTGCGAGTATTCAGCAGCTGGTCAGCTTCCTGGAGTCTCACTTTCAATACAGCCAGCTGGGAATCCTTTGCAGCCACCGCTTCAGTCAGGTCATCGACTTGGGCTCGAAGTTCCCGAGTTATTCGATCAGTCTTTGAATGGTCAACATTCCACTTCTCAACTCTTGCTCTTGCTCTGTTTAATTCTATTTAAAAAGCAAACAAACAAAGAAATGAAAAGAAAAAAAGGAAATGTCTCCATATAAGTAAATATGTCTTTCTCAGAGCACACAAAGATTCTCCTTTAAATCCCTTTATTACCTATTGCCAAAATTAGGAGCTTACAAATATATTTGAATTTTTTGCTCCAAGACGGCTCTCCATTTTTAAAGGCCAATACTCATATCTTATATTACAGTTAGTTGGTTAGAAAGGGGCATGAAGTTAGCTGCTTTTCTACAAATGTTTTTTTCGTAAAGCATTTGGAAGCCAAACAGTAGACAGTAGAGAGCTCACAAGACTAAAACAGTCAGTGGATTTTTGGAGTTCTGCTATAGATATGAAAGAATGCAAATCCAAATCAAGGGTGGACAATGTATACCCCGATAGGATCAAAAGAAACAAAAAATCTGAAGATAAACACTGGAAAAGAATCTGTTTCTTTCCATTACTGTGGCCAAAAAAAAAAAAAAAAAGTGCTTTGAATCTAGAAAACTGGTGGTGCAGAAAGAGCAATGCAATATAGATCTCCATACCCTATATACATCATCTGTAATTGTAAGCCTAACAGCAAAAAATCACTTTGTTTTAAATACAGAAGCAAACTGTACAGGGTCTCTGGGAAATATTTCTATGCCTAAATTAGTCTGGGAAAAAGTGAAGCTTCTGAAGTCAGTTTAACAAGTCTTAATACATCTTCCTATTCACAGTTCTAAAGGATGACCAAATAAACCAGTGTTCTGTTTCAGGTGAATAACACGTAGCATTTCCAAATCTGGGCTATTTCCATGAAAATACTATTCTACAAGTCTCATCCAAGATATTTCTAACAGTTTAAATGCAATCAAGGTTTTAGTATATTTTTGAAATGCTACATTCCTAACCCTGGATAATTTAGATAAGGCTCTACCTTCTTGAGTTTCCTTGGACCTTTGAAGTAACGAGGCCATTTCTTGATTTAAATTCTGAACTTCATTCCTCAACAACTGGTTCTCCAGGCGAAGGTTAGACAGTTCATGTGATCTGCCATCATCATTAGGCACTGGGTTGGGATCAGTACAGGCAGCATTTGATAATACATTTTCCTTTGAAGACTCTTCGTGGACCTCATGGCCAGAATCTGAATCATGAGAGGCTGCTGTAAGAAAGCAAACACATCTTTGTAACATTGGAACACTCCTTACATATGCATTCGTAGCTTACTGTGGTAGAACATCTTCTGGTTCAAGTTAACTGCTACACTAAAACACCATAAAAAAATCAACTTAAATTCTTAAGAGACTTCCCTCTGATGAAATTTCATTCTCACACATAGTCTTTATATTTCTAAGGACCCTCAGTGGATACAATGAATGAATAGTGACAAAGAACAGATAGAAGAATATAGTTCTGGGAAAGGGAAAAGCAGAGATAATTTATGTACTGGGGTTTAGGTAAAAACGGTTTTGGTCTTTTTCTATGAATCATTTTTGAAAACAAGGATGAAGTTTCAACACTGAAAAATAATGGAAAGGAATACAAGCAGAGCTGTGGCTTTCAAGGCAGTGAGTAATAACAGGTCAGGACAATCTGTTACACACCAAACTGGCTACATTGCCTTACCCAAAGATACACTCGTTAATTCAGATATTCATTGTTTTGGATTTATCTTGTTTCTAATTTGTTGCTAAACATGATGCAAATACACTTTTCACTTGCTCCCCTAAAATTAAGTACGTGCTAAAAAAATGAACGATATCTAAATGAAAAATTTTCTCAGCATCTTTAGTGATCAGAGACATGCAAATTAAAACCACAACAAGAACCAATACACACCTGCTAGAAGGCTAGAATTAAGACAACACAAAATGCTGGTGAAGACATGGACCAACTGGAACTCAGACTGACTGTTGACGGCAGTATAAGCAACAGGCTGGGGAAAAAGGGAAAAGTTTCCCCAGCTTCTTATTAAACACGTGCCTACCACCTGACCCAGTAATTCCACTCCTGAGTATTTATTGAAGAGAAATAAAAACGTTTTCCCACAAAGAGAAGGACAAAAATGTTCACAGCCACCTTTATTCACAAAAACCAAAAACTGGAAACTACCACAATGTCCAAAAAGGAATGGATGAACCGTGGTGTATCCATACTACAGTAAAATACCACACAATTAAAAAAATTAATATACTCAATCACATGAGTGACTCTCACTTACACGTTCAATAAAAGAAGTCAGGTAAAAAAGTATGCACACTATATGACCTCGCTTTTTGCTGGCAAAGATACGAAGTTTTAGAAGAGGCAAAAAGTAATCTAAGGTGAAAGAAACGGTAACAGTGGGTACTTGAGGGATGGGTGGGGAGATTAACTAGAAAAGGACATGAGGCACTCTCTGTGGCAAAGGAAATGTTGTTTATCACAGTAAAGGTATGAGTTCCATAGGTATAGCTATTTGTATTAATACAACTAAGATTTGCATATTCCAGTATATGCAAAAATGATGAGACAAAGGAAACCTGAATACTGACTAGGTATTAGAGGATACTAAGGAATTATTGGGGCTTCCCTGGTAGCCAAGATGATAAAGAATCCACCTGTTATGCAGGAAACCCGGGTTCTATCCCTGGGTCAGAAAAATCCCCTGGAGAAGAGAATGGCATTCTTGCCTGGAGTATTTCATGGACAGAGGAGCCTGGTGGGCTACAGTTCATGGGGTTACAAAGAGTCAGACATGACCGAGTGACTAACACACATACAAGAAATTATTACATTTTTATGGTGATAATGGTGTGAATGTTTTTAAAACATACTTTTAGAGTTAATAAAATATTTATAGAAGAAATGATATGAGATCTGTGATTTACTTCAAAATAATTCTGTGGAGGGTAGAAGTAAAGAAAGACATTGAAAATGAGAGGGTATAAATTAAACCAAAATGGCTACAAGCTATTGATTATCATCATGGGATAAACTGTTGTATGGGGGTGGAGGGGAATGATCAATCTCTACTTTGATATATTTGAAATCTCCAAAATAAAGATATTTTTAATGAATAAAAAATGAGAGAGTTTTAAAAGTTACTTTCAATTTTATAAGATTTTAAAAAGATATAAAGTATATATCCAAGCCTATAAGATATATCTAAACCAGTATTTAGAAGGACATTTATAGCCTTAAATATTTATATTAAAAATGAAAAAAGGAATTAATGAGTTATGCACCCATAAGAATTAAACAGCAAAATAAACCTAAAGAAAGCAGAAATTAACAATAAAGACCAGAAATTAACAAAACAGAAAAGAAACATACTAGAGAGGCTTGACATCATCAAAAACGATTTTCTGAAACACTATAAACTACATTGTCAATACATTTTTAAATCTACATGATGTTGAAACCCATCAAACTGTACACTTTAAAAATGTGTAATTTATTCTACATCAGTTATACTTCGTTAGCACTGTTTAAAAAAATAAGCATTTAGCACAGTGCCAGATATTGGTATTCCTCAGGTAGTATTTGTGCTCAAGCTTTAATTTCTGCAAGGTTATTATAAATGATTAGTGTCTGTGTAAAAATTTCAGCTGTGACCACGTTATTTTCCTAAAATTCAATAAATATAATCCTCCCCAAAGTATATGAAATAGACAAATTCTTAGGAAAAAAATGTAACTTACCAAAAACATTTAAAAAGAAATGGAAGATCACTTGAATCAATAATTAAATCTTTCACTAAGAACAGCCTAGACCTTAATAGTTTCATTAGTGAGTTTCAGCAAACATTTACTGAAAGTTAAGTTTGGTTTTAGGTTTAAATAAAATAAACCAACTGATCTGTATACTGTATCAGTATTAAGGAGAAAGATTGTGATATCTCAATACTTACAGGAAAAACTGCTAAAATTCAACATAAAAACTCAAACTAGAAATACAGAAAGACATCCTTGACCTGATAAAAAGTACCTAAGAAAAACCTAACACAGACTGAAACAGTGAATGCATTCAAGACAAGGAACAAGACACACACAGTTGGTTTTCAAGTACTCACCAATGTAATAAGACAAGAAAAGATTTTTTTTAAAGATAAAATGGTTAAGCAGAAAAGTCATTATCCACAGATGATATTATTATGTTGCTGAAAATTTAAATGAATGTACAGAAAAATATGAAACCTAAGAGGTGTCTAGGTTGCTGCGTATGTGTGGATGCATGTGTGCATATTTACATAAACCGATATATAGCAACCAACAGAAAGTAAAAAAATTTAAAACATACTATTTATAAGCATTTTAAAAAATATAAACTACTCAGGAATAAAACTAACAAAACTATGCAAGACCATTATGGAAGAAACAAAACAATCAAAGACATCTAAAAAATAATTATACCACGTTAATAAGTTAGAAGATTCTACATTGTAAAAATGCTGATTCTCACCAAACTATCTATGTAGAAGCAATGGACTCTCAATAAAAAGACCACAGAACTTTTGTGGAACTTGGCAAGTTCTAAGATGCATATGGAAGTACAAAAGTCCCAAGAATAGCCTATGTCAAGAACTTCTATTCACTGAGTCATAGAAAGAGGAAAAACATATGATAAAACTGGAGGAGAAGAAAGAACTGTCATATACCTTCATATATAAAGAGTATCTATGAAGCAATAAGAAAAAAGACAATGCTTCCACAAACTGCTGCATTTACTACACTACATGTAGATTATCTGTGTACAAGTGTATCTCATCTAATAAACTATAACTATAACCCATTCAATTCTGTATCCTGGCTCATTAGGGTCTCAATTAGCATTTGTAAAATTAATCAAAAAATAGTTGAGAAGAAATTTAGGACTACTTGTACTTAAATCTGCCAACAAAGGTCCGTCTAGTCAAGGCTATGGTTTTTCCAGTGGTCATGTATGGATGTGAGAGTTGGACTGTGAAGAAAGCTGAGCACTGAAGAACTGATGCTTTTGAACTGTGGTGTTGGAGAAGACTCTTGAGAGTCCCTTGGACTGCAAGGAGATCCAACCAGTCCATCCTAAAGGAGATCAGTCCTGGGTGTTCATTGGAAGGACTGATGCTGAAGCTGAAGCTCCAATACTTTGGCCACCTCATGCGAAGAGTTGACTCACTGGAAAAGACTTTGATGCTGGGAGGGATTGGGGGCAGGAGGAGAAGGGGACGACAGAGGATGAAATGGCTGGATGGCATCACTGACTCGATGGACGTGAGTTTGAGTGAACTCTAGGAGTTAATGATGGACAGGGAGGCCTGGAGAGTCGGACACGACTGAGCAACTGAACTGAACTGAACTTAAATCAACTGCCAGTGCATGTGTCTGTCTTGAAAGCCCAAAACCCATCACTTTTTTGTCTTGAAATACAAGAAACATTTTGTTCACTAAGAGCCAAGACTATGTGGTAGCGGTTTAGCTGCTAAGTTGTATCCAACTCGAGACCCCACCACTGCAGACCGCCAGACTCCTCTGTCCATAGGATTCTCCAGGCAAGAATACTGGAGTGGGTTGCCATTTCCTTCTCCAGGGGATCTTCCCGACCCAGGAATCAAACCCAGATTTCCTGCACTACAGGCAGATTCTTTACCAACTGAGCTACAAGGGAAGCCCAAGGCTGTGTAAGAAGCTTTAACATTTAAGAACACAAGATGCTACCATGAATTATCAGCTCTATAAAGAATCCCTGCAAGAACTTATCATGTTCATCGTTGTTTTAAAATGTCTCCTACGTATACAATTAGCCAAATCATCATGTAAATATCATTTCTGCAGGTGAGAAGGTGTACATTTTGAGGTAATTTCATAGCAAATGAAACAACTGAAAACCAGAATTCTAAGTTTTTAGTTCACTACTAGGTCAATGCTTTCACTCTCCAACTTGGATCAAAGTTCAGTTTCTTACGCTTTACTTTCAGGGAAGGCAGGGGAAAAACACACCAAAAAACTCACAATACAGAATGTAAGTGAAGTACAGCCTCCTGTCATTTTTATAATACAAATGACAAAGAGAAATGAATTGGAGATTCCAAATCCAAAATTACACGTATTCTTCCAGATTTCAAAATGTTCTGGGTAAAGTTACCCACAGACAACATTTGAAAGTCCCTTCTATAACAGTATATTGACTAACAGTGTTCCATGCTGTCTCCCTTGTTCATGCCACACATTTCAGACAGCCTGCCCTTCTACCAACAGGGAGGTAACAAGTGCCTCCCGTCATCCTCCCAGATGATGACAAATGCTGCCAGAACATTTTAAGCTATAACAACACATCCAGTTTGGTTAATTCTAAAACAAACAGAGGCCTGATTAACTACCGTGGCTTTGGCTCCCAGAAAGATTTTCTTCAACAGCTTTGACGGTGGTTACACTGGTGTTCACAGAACTGATGCTGGATGTCTGAGAACTCTGCAAGACAGGGGTTTTGGCCCTTTCTTTTTTGATTTCCACTTTCCCGGTAGGCTCCTTCTGGGAACTATTAAGAAAATCAAACAGCAGCTCATCATCAGGTTCTGACTTTTTCTTCGAACAAATTGGGATGAAGGCCTAGGAGTAGATGCATTTTCAACAGGATGTGAAGTCTCCCCTAAAGTCCTAGATCCTACTTTTACATTTGCAGTCCCAGCTAAGATGGTAGCTTTTTGATTTCTAATGTTATCAGCTGCTGAGGAAATATAAGTAGTTTTAGATCCCGTCTGGTAAGTCAAGTCCGTATTTTGTTGGTGAAGTTCAGAATAGTCAGTATTTTTGCTATAAATGATGTTGCTGGTGTTCTCTTTTCTACTGAGAGCTGTAGCAGCCCCTTGATCAACTCTGTTTAAAAGATCTTCTGCCTTTCCAGCTAGATCAGCAAACCAGGACATGATGGGAGCAGAATAATCCTGTTGGTGAACCTGTAAAAGGATGTAAAAGGATCAGTGTGGCAGAACACAGAGGCTAAGACCAGCCTCTGGAGTCAAGACAGTCCCGAGTTGGAAAGCCTAACCTGTTTCCTACTACGTAACTCCGAGCAAACTATTTAACTGAAACACTTCACCTAGAAAATGAGGAAAATAAGTGTACTTATACTATTGGATGGTTTTCAGATGGAACAATACACTAAAAAACATTTTGAAAATGCCGAGCACATAGTAGGCGCTCATTTTAGTAGTTGTTGTTACTACAATTACAACTACCACTACTACCATCATTCCTATTTCAACGATGTGTAAATCTTGATGTAAAAAAGCCACTGAATGTCAAATAATATGGCAAAATCCCAAGACAACCAAATAAAAATAATTTTCTGAAGTTTGTTGACAAGTGCTAAAACTTGAAGAAACTTCTGATTAATACAAAAGCTACTTCGGTGTTAAACTGCAACACTATCATGGATAATTTAGGTGTGCATATACACATTTAAAACACACCTCCAATAATTTGGATTCTCTGTATCTACCATATTGCACATTAGGCTAAGTTCCAAATAAAACAAGATGATTGCATAGCCATTCATTTTGATACATATACTTGGGTACTTAACCAGTACTGCAATGAATCAAAATAATGAAATAACTAGCTTCCATGACATAGGAGAGTAGTATATAAAAAGCCAACAACCATCTCTTGAATGTGCACACTGTTTCTTTGGCCTACGGTGCTGACATTCTTTCACAATTAACTCTTTCGTTCTTGGTCTTCACCCAAATGTCATCTGCTTCAAAACCAGCTCTTTCTTCCCATCTTAATTAGGTTCTATCATTGTCTGTACACACATCATTCTCTTCTCTGACAGCCCTTCATATTTTATATGTATTTTCCCCCTCTCTTGGGGAAGGAGAGGAAAAGAGTGGGTAGATAAGGCCATGTCTTTTGCTCACCAGTGAATTCTCAGCATACCGTAAGCACCATAAATACTGCTGAATGGAATTAATTTTTGTTAGATGCCCTGCAAACATTATCTTTAGCACACATAATTTTCACAACCACATTCTCTGTTAAGAAGCAGTACCCCCCTTTTTCCTCCATTAAAAAAAGGTGGGGAGAAGGTTGAGAAAGATCCCAGAGTTTAGACAGCAGCTCAGACAGGCAAATCTAAGTCAGCCAAACCCACTTTTAACCCCTGCCTTCTCAATCTAGCCTACCAGTATCTGAATAACCTCAAGAAGAAACTCACCCCCTAAACCTGTTCCTTACAAAATGGGATGATTACATGACCATGTATTTCCAGAGTTCATGTAAATCAAATGAAAATGGAAGTGACATGCTCCCAAACGTAAAACTCCTTACAAAGTATTTATTATTCCCAAGTAAACACTGGTGGTAATTAGGGGACAAATTATCTCTCCTGACAAGGCGATCAAAACATAATAATTTCTTCCATCTTGCCTCTCATCTTAAAGTTTTAAAGGACTTTCAAACAAAAGCCTGTGCCTTAGGACTGAGTACCCAATTAAAGGTTAAGACGGGCCCTGGGCATTTCCTCCATGGACAAGAGAAAAACTCTAGCAGACTTCCGAGGTAGAATTCTGAGGTCATTCTGCCCAGTAAATAAACGGCACACACCGAGGTGAAGAAACAGGGAGAGAGGGCGTGGGACGGGGACAACTCGGCCGACGGCGGGGGCAGGGCCTGCTCGTCGGCCAGGTGTCAACACGGAGGAAGGGAGGCTGGGGGTCAGCTGGTCGGTCCCCTTGAGTCTGTTGTCGGGATCTCAGGTAGGCGAGTCCAGACCCCCAACTTTGCTTCCCACCCACTTCGTTGAGCCTCCAGAGGGGAAAGAGGGGCCAAACTAGGCTGAGGTCGCGGAGGCAGGGAAGGGGAGGGCACCAAGAAACGTCCGTGGAGATTCAGGGGGCTCCTCTGCCCTCTTCTTGAGCCCCCTAGCAGGGCGGAGAGACCAGGATCTCTGCCAAGGGGGCTGCCGCCCCCGCCTCTAAGGCCGTTAACGCCCCAAAGGAACCCATCGGGCCGTAGGGCCCCGCGGCCGCCTCACCTGAGGGCTCTGCAGCGGCTGCACCGCGGCCAGATCACCCTCCCGGGCCGCCCTTCCTCAGCAGCGGGCCGGGAGAGGGCTCTGGTTGAGTAGACCCGGTCCCGGACCTGCCACGGCCCAGCTACTCTTCCGGGAGACGTGGAAGAGCAGTGAGGACCCCAAAACAGAGTGCCTTCCGAGCTGCCTGAGCGGCCAGGAACCTAGAGCGGCCACCTGGAGGCGACTCAGGCGGCAGCGCCGCCAGCTGCGGGGTCCTCGCGCCTGGCCACGCCCTTTCTCCGCCTGTGGCGAGAAAGGAAAGGGGCAGGGCTTGCGTGCGTGTGACGTTACTCGCCTCCTTGGGACCACGGCCCGCACGCGGCCGACACAACATTGGAGGCCACGCCCACGAGGGGGCGGTCCCCTCTGCGGGCCTCATTGATGGCGGGGGCGGTTCGCCGCCGTGGAGTTAATAGGACCGAGATGCTGGTGTCCCTGCTGCCGTTTAGTTTTACCGGTTCTTCCTCTGCCTGCCTAGATTTGCGAAAGACACTGTTGAGCAGGAGGTGGGAGTAAAGAAAATAAGTTTCAGAGCTTTACCAGAGCTGTAAAGACAAGATGATGAGAAGTGACTGGTGGTAAGAGAAGCGCTTTAAATGAGAAGCGCTTTAAATGATGTGGTCAGGGACGGTCTTACTCTGAGGAGGAAACATTTGAGCTGAGACCCAAAAGATAGAAATGGCCAGTAAAGAATTTTTCGTACAGGTGTATTGTAGTTATCTTATTCAAGCTGCTCACTGAATATCTGAATTAAGTCTAAAATTTTAGTAATTCAACAAATACTCAGCACTTTGTACATAAAGTGAAAGTGAAATCGCTCAGTCGTACCCGACTCTTTGCCACCCCGTGGACTGTAGCCTATCGGGCTCCTCCGTCCATGGGATTTTCCAGGCAAGAATACCGGAGTGGGTTGCCATTTTCTTCCCTAGGAGGATCTTCCTGACCCAGGGATCGAACATTGGTCTCCCACATTTTTGGCAGACGCTTTACCATCTGAACTACCGGGGAAGTCACGTTGTACATAGGATTTGGCTAATTTGGCCTAATTACAAGTCTATAACATAGTCCAAAGGACCCTAGAGATTAAATAACTTGTTTAAGATCCGTGTGCTCCGTATTAAGTAGCCCACATTACTATAAAGTATGTGCCCTTAGACTCAATGTTTTATTGTCTCCGAATTAAATATTGGGAGTTATTATAGCTCCTTCTTTTCTTCTTGTCAGGATTAGTCCAGTCCAGTAAACAGAAAATTTTCAGCATCAGGAAATAATAATAATAGCCTGTAATAGTAACTGTGCCCTTACTAAGCTTGTTGTTCATTCACTAAGTTGTGTCTGACTCTCTGCAATCCCATGGACTGCAGCATCCCTGACTCCTCTGTCCCTCTCTGTCTCCTGGAGTTTGCTGAAATTCGTATCTATTGAGTTGGTGATGCTGTCTACCCATCTCATCCTCTGCCACTGCCTTCTCCATTTGTCTTCAGTCTTTCCAGCATCAGGGTCTTTTCCAGTGAGCTCACACTTTGCATCAAGTGGCCAAAGTAGTGGAGCTTTCCAATGAATATTCAGGGTTTATTTCCTTTAGGGCTAACTGGTTTGATCTCCTTGTAGTCCAAGGGACTCTCAAGAGTCTTCTCCAGCACCACAATTTGAAAGCATCAGTTTTCAGTGCTCAGTCTTCTTTATGGTCCAACTCTTACATCTGTACATGAAGACTGACAAAACCATAGTTTGACTATATGGTTGTCAGCAAAGTACTTGGGTTCAGTCCCTGGGTTGTCAAGATCCCCTGGAGAAGGAAATGGCAACCCACTCCAGTATACTTATCTGGGAAATCCCATGGAAAGAGGAGCCTGGCAGGCTACAGTTCATGGGATCTCGAAGAGTTGGACACAACTTAGCAACTAAACAAAAACATATTTTTACCTACTCCAGTATTCTTGCTGGGAAAGCCCATGGACACAGTAAGCTAACAGGCTATGTACAGTCCATAGGGTTGCAAAGAGTTGGACGTGACT
Organism: Nanger dama; assembly: GCA_917880005.1. NCBI lineage: Eukaryota > Metazoa > Chordata > Mammalia > Artiodactyla > Bovidae > Nanger > Nanger dama. Next base: position 12,606,568 of record CAKJTW010000063.1, read on the forward strand.
AAGTGACTGAGCATGCCCTTGTTAAGTTATTGTGCCCTTATAGCACAGTATACTCTGTTAAGCATTGGACATCCTTCACCTCATTTAATTTTCACAACTGCCGTAAGAAAGGAATTGTTATTATTCTGTGGTAGGCGACTTCAGCCATGAAATGAAGCTTGCTCCTTGGGAATAAAGCTATGACAAACTTAGACAGCATATTAAAAAGCAAAGACATTACTGACAAAGGTCCGTCTAGTCAAAGCTACCTGATGCAGAGCCAGCTCATTGGAGAAGACCCTGATGCTGGAAAGATGGAAGGCATGAGGAGAAGGGGATGACAGAGTTTGACATAGTTAAATGGCATCCACCGACTTGATGCACATGAGTCTGAGCAAGCTCCAGGAGTTGGTGATGGACAGGGAAACCTGGAGTGCTGCAGTCCATGGGGTTGCAAAGAGTGGAACTGAGCGACTGAACTGAACTCAGGTGGCATTGTTGTTCCCAGCTTTTAAGTGAGTGTTAAAGATGTGAAAAATTAAGAAACAAAAGCCTGTTAAGAATGTAAAAATTAAGAGAAACAGAAACCTGAATTAAATAGAGTTGGGAGACCAGAGAGGGAGCTCTCCCCAAGCCATGACCTAGCACAGCCCAAGAACAAATAGAAAGATCCCTTGCCCTGACAACAACTCAGCGAATGAAAAGGTGTTTGTTTACTATAGCCCTCCAACTTTTCTTTCCTTTTCTATAAAAGTATTCTTCCCTTGGGGACTAGCAAGTGGCTCACCATGGTTGTAGACCCCACATTGTAATTCTCTATGGATCCCAAATAAACCCATCTTTGCTGGAGAACTACCTGGTAGTCTAGTTTCAGGTCAACAAGGATTATACATCATCACCTGTTGCTATGTGGCTGCAATGCATCCTGTAGGAAGAATGTCCTTTCCAGCCTTACGAATGTCAGGCTTGATCATGTGATTTGCTTTGGCCAATAGAATGTGACTAAAAGTATCTTTCACCATATCCGAGCAGTTGTGTTAGGAGCCATTATGTATTTCTACTAGCACTCTTGATCTTTTCTTCTCTCATGGGTATGCCCTGTCCCAGATGGAGCTGCTTCCTCAGCCTGGGTTCTGGTAGGAAAGACATGTGAAGCCCAATGAGTCACATGAGCAAAAAAAGAAAACTTTGCTTTTAAAGATTTGAAATGGTTTCTTACACAGCCTTACCTAGTGAAATCTGATGAATACACACCCCATTTAACAAATGGTGACCCTGAGATTCAGAGAGGTTTAGTAATTTTCCTGAAGTCACACAGGGAGTTGGTAGTACATCTCAGTTTCAAACCTGTATCAGTGTGACTCCAGGAACAATATTGTTAATCATTGAAGGGATAAGGATGATTCAAATGAAATTCAAGTCAGATCACCTATATGAAAAAAATTGGCAGTGGGCAGGCTACCCCACTGTTTGAAGAATTCCCACCCATACTTCCTAAGAGTCAGCGTATACAGAACTACCACCCAGAAGTTACTGGGACTGGGCTACGTTAGCTAGAGAAATAGCACAACCAACAGAAAGAGGTTACAACTTTGCCTTGTATAAGACACATGCTAAAAAACACTAAACACAGAAGAAAAGACTGCAATTTGGACTTTGTTAAAATTAATAATTTCTTTCCATCAAAAAAAGCAAAAGCAACAACAACAAAAACCAAGAAAACATTAAGAGAATGAAAGGCAAGTCAAAATTGGTAGAACATGTTTACAATACATATATCTGACAAAGGATTTGTATTCAGAATATATAAAGCTCTCTGAGAAATCAATAAGAAAGACCAATCAACCCAACCAAAATGGACCAATATCTTAAATAAATACTTCACAAGAGAAAATATCCAATTAGTCAAAGCACAGGATTGCCGCCATTCTGACTGGTGTGAAATGGTACCTCAGTGTGGTTTTGGTTTGCATTTCTCTGATAATGAGTGATGTTGAGCATCTTTTCATGTGTTTGTTAGCAATCTGTATGTCTCCTTTGGAGAAATGTTTGTTTAGTTCTTTGGCCCATTTTTTGATTGGGTCATTTATTTTTCTGGAATTGAGCTGCAGGTGTTGCTTATATATTTTTGAGATTAATTCTTTGTCAGTTGCTTCATTTGCTATTACTTTCTCCCATTCTGAAGGCTGTCTTTTCACCTTGCTTATAGTTTCCTATGTTGTGCAGAAGTTTTTAATTTTAATTAGATCCCATTTATTTATTTTTGCTTTTATTTCCAATATTCCTGGAAGTGGGTCATAGAGGATCCTGCTGTGATTTATGTCGGAGAGTGTTTTGCCTATGTTCTCCTCTTGGAGTTTTATAGTTTCTTGTCTTACATTTAGATCTTTAATCCATTTTGAGTTTACTTTTCTGTATGGTGTTAGAAAGTGTTCTAGTTTCATTCTCTTACAAGTGGTTAACCAGTTTTCCCAGCACCACTTGTTAAAGAGATGTCTTTTCTCCATTACATATTCTTGCCTCCTTTGTCAAAGGTAAAGTGTCCATAGGTGGTTGGATTTATCTCTGGGCTTTCTATTTTGTTCCATTGATCTATATTTCTTCTTTGTGCCAATACCATACTGTCTTGATGACTGTGGCTTTGTAGTAGAGCCTGAAGACAGGCAGGTTGATTCCTCCAGTTCCATTCTTCTTTCTCAAGATTGCTTTGGCTATTTTTAGGTAGATATATTCCTAAGTATTTTATTCTTTTTGTTGCAATGGTGAATGGAATTGTATCCTTAATTTATCTTTATATTTTCTCATTTTTAGTGTATAGGAATGCAAGGGATTTCTGTGTGTTGATTTTATATCCTGCAACTTTACTATATTCATTGATTAGCTCTAGTAATTTTCTGGTGGAGTCTTTAGGGTTTTCTATGTAGAAGCTGAAGTGGAAACTCCAATACTTTGGCCACCTGATGCAAAGGACTGACTCATTTGAAAAGACCCTAATGCTGTGAAAGATTGAAGGTGGGACGAGAAGGGGTTGACAATGGATGAGATACTTGGATGGCATCACCGACTCAATGGACATGAATTTGAGTAAACTCCGAGAGTTGGTGATGGACAGGGATGCCTGGCGTGCTGCAGTCCATGGGGTTGCAAAGAGTCAGACACAACTGAGTGACTGAACTGAACTGAACTGAAGGATACAGGAAGAGCTCCAGGATCTTAACAACACATGATGTTTTTAAAAAAACAAAAACAAGTTTAAAAAAATGGTGTTTGTATGCTATCATTTGTATAGAAATATCTTTTATGAGTATAATCTGTTTCTTTGCCTCCTTGGAAAAGTTGGCTGGGCAACACATGGGAGAGGGTGGTTTTTTCTTCAATGAATCCTCTTTGGTAAGCATCCTTTGAACGCTGTACCATAAGAATGTATTTTTTTAATATTAAAACAATTCTTAACCTTGAACATGCTTGGAGGCCTAATGCACTCCCCATGTCTTCATAGCCCTGCCTCTCAGTACCACCTGACACCCTTCATTTATGTGTCCTGCCCAGCCCTGCAGGCTTTCTCCAGAGATTCTGTGACCCTCATTAGAAGGTTCCTATATTCCTTCAACTCCAGGTTTTTATGATTCTACTCCTTGTTAAGCAGCTCTGAAGGATGAAATTGTGAACCTCTCTGTGCATTTCTGTCTTCCAGCAGCAGGAGGCACTTAATACTTAAAAATATGTACATGCATATTATATTTGGATTAACAGGTAAAATGAGGATTGGTGGACTGTTTTGTTATAGAGCACAGAATGTAATATTTCCATGAATCAGCCCTAAATGACACCCAGGAATTTCATATTCCTGTACCTGTTTGGGAGTTCCTCCAGCTTGACTGGCCATTCCTGGTGATTTCCATGTCATCTGGAATGCTAAGATGCTCCTGGAGATGAGTCCCTCTGCCATGGCACTCCTGCTGAAACCTCTTAGGCCCCCATTTACCCCACATTCTCAGCATGTCATAAGCATTTTCTGCCCAGAGGCCTCCCACCCCCATTTGACCCCATGTGGGCAGCAGGGCTGGTTGGAGAAGAGGCTTTGAATTTTCCTGGAAATAACACATGCCTGAGAGTCAACAAACAGCACTCTGTGCCTTGCTTTGGTGTCATAACAACTTCCTTTCTCTCTCAGGGCCTCAGTTTCCTCATCTGTAAAATGGGTGGTTAGTGGTTTTGAAGGTGTATGTGAGTGATTTTTATATGATGGTATTCTTTCTTTAAAGGATATCTTATGTCTATGCCTCATACATAAAGTGCATACAAGTGAAGCACTCCTGATTAAAGACTGTAGATGAAGAGGGTGAAGATGGGGAAGAGGATGTGCAGATCCCCTTCCAGTGTTTCCCCGTGCCCCACCAAGAAGCTCCTGATGTAGCTCCTAGGGAGTTCAAAATGTCTCTGCACCTGTACTGGGTGTTTTGGGGGTTTTTTTTGGCCATGCTGTAAGGCTTGTGGGATCTTAGTTCCCTGACCAGGGACTGAACCCGATCTGGCAGTGAGAGTGTCAAGTCTCAACCACTGGACCACTAAGGGGTTCCCTGTGAGAGGGTAACAGGCAGGAAGGCCGAGGGTCTCCAAACGGAGGAAATAGCCTGCAAGTGTCAGACATTTTTATCTCTCTTAAGCAGCAGGAGGAAACAAACTAGCGATATTTTTTCCTTCTCTATACAAATTTAAAAGGAGGTTTCTCTTAAAATTCTGTGTTGCCATAATGACACCTGGTTTCACCTGAAGTTAACCAACGCCTTTTCCTTATGGAAATGTTTATCTTAAGCTATGCTAGTGTACTATGCATTTACCCCAAACTCTGTCTTCCAGTGGGTTCCGCCTTTTGGCTCAGAACCTACTTGATAAATCAGTATGTTATACTCCGATATTGTTCTTCTAATCTATGAAAATGAAACTATTTGTATGGTGATCTGCCCTTCTTCAAGGTTCAAGTTAATCATTTTATGGCCCGAGATAAATCATTTGGTGCCAAGATTATCCCAAAATACATCTTATGGGTGAGGGGCCTGGTGCCATTCTGAGTTTTGAGACATTCCTTTCTTTCATTAACAGACTGCTTGTGACTATATGACATCCAGCTGAAGACTAGCAGGGGGGTACTCTTTCTGCCCCTTTCTGATGCCTATGTCAGAAGCTTTCTCTATCTCCTTTATACTTTAATAAAACTGTATTACACAAAAGCTCTGAGCGATCAAGCCTCATCTTTGGCCCCGGATTAAATTCTTCTCCGGGGGCCAAAAATCCCAGCGTCGTAATTCAACAACCTTTCATAGTGTGTCTTCTTTAAGCCCTGGGGATCAAATCTATCCCAGTTTTTCAGGATACAGTTCAAAGGAGTGAGGCTGGAATTGTTAGCTCCCATCTATAAGAGAAAAAAAAGCGACCAGCGCCATTTTTCTACCGGAGGCATCCCTCCCTGCTCTAGATGAGGGTGTAGACAGATTTTACACCGAAAGCTTCCTGGTCGGACTTAGTCTGTCCCTTACCGACGCAGGTGCTGTCTTCGACCCTCCCGGTTCTACCACCGAGATGGGGTGGGGATGTACTGTTGGGACCTAACAAATGCCATGATAGGCTTCAGGGACTGAGATAGGCCTCACGAGAAAAGCTTAATCATTGACCAGTGAGGTCATCCCTGCAGATGCCAGGACTTGTCTAATCAGCATACTCCTCGTAACCTGGTTTGAGTTTATTAGGACATAAAAGACATCCCCCTGCAGCCAATAAAGATTAGCCAATCAGCCCTTGCCAATTCCCTGTAAACCTATAAATACTGCTGTAAATATGGGCTCGGGGCTCTCTTGCTCCACTCCACCGTATTGGATGTGGCGGGAGAGCCCTAACTCGAGTTAGTCAATAAAACCTCTTCATGCTTTTGCATTACTGTGGTTGACTTGTTGATTCGGTCAAATCGGAGACTTGGACTCAGAGCATAACATTTGGGGGCTCGTCTGGGATCTCCTTTTGACTGGATAGAGCAACTCTCCTGGTAGAAGGGGGACCTCGCTAGGAGGTCTGAACACTGGTGTTAGTTCGGGAGATATCTAGTTTAAGACCGGGGCTCGGTATGGTACTGAGGAGGCAGCTAGGTGTGAGTATTGGAATAAGTCCAGTTTGAGACCGGGGCTCGGTATTGTACCGAGGAGGCAACTGGCTCTGGAATCCTGCAGGTAAGGGTGAAGAGAGAGCCCAGAAAGATCTAGTGCTGGGTGCTTGTGGCCATTTTGTGCTTCTCTTGATCCCAAATCTGGTGGGCGGTGGACGCCCTTCAGTAAGGTAACCTCGAGGGATAAGAAGGTTCAGGCGCCCTAGGAAGACCTAGTACTGTGTTCTTGGCCGATACTTGTCTGTCTTCTGTTCGTTGCATCTTTGTGTGTGCCGGCATTGTCTTTGCTCTGTGTGTTTTTCTCGTCTCCTGTGTTTTACTCTGTAATATTTTACTAGTACTAGTCGAGAGGTGAAATCTATAATTTTGTCCTCATTTACCTTTTTACTCATAATCCCATTTGGGATAATAGTCAGCAGCTGTTACAGGTGCTCTTCATTACAGAGGAACACGATCAGATCTTGTCAGAAGCGCGGAAAAACGTTCCATGGATGGACGGAAGACCTACCACGCAGCCTAATCCAATTGATGAGGGATTTCCTTTGGTGCGACCAAACTGGGATTTTGAACGTGCTGAAGGTAGGGAGCGTCTCCGAGTGTACCGCCAGACTCTGATGGCTGGCCTCCGGGCAGCCGCCAGGAAACCAATGAAATTGTCTAAGGTAAATTTGATAGGGCAGGAGCCAAACAAGAGCCCGGCAGCCTTTTTAGAGAGGTTAATGGAGGCTTTCAGGACCTCCCATTGAACCCTCAGGCTGATGAGTCACGTGCAGCAGTCTTGCTAGTCTTTGTTAATCAGGCAGCTCCGGATATCAGGAGGAAGTTACAGAGGATAGAGAGGCTGGGAGAACAGTCAATACGGGATCTGGTGAGGGCAGCTGAGAAAGTGTTTAATAATAGAGAGACCCCTGAGGAAAGGGAGGAACAAATTAGACGGGAGGAAAGGGAATTTAGAGCCAGGGAAAACCAAAGAAATCAGAAAGAATTGGCTCAAATTTTCTTTGCGGGGATGAGACCAGGAAGACTCGAGACACCCAGCTTAAAGGGAGATACCAGCCAGACCGACCCTAAAGAGAGACCAGTGCGCCTACTGTAAAGAGGAGGGGCACTGGAAAATGAGTGCCCCAAGAGAGACCTGAAAAAAAGAGGACTGTGAGAAGTCTCCCTCGGGTACTTGAGACACCCAGCCGAAAGGAAGTACAGAAAATAAGAACTGGACTTGGACTGAGCCAATGAGGCGGGCGTTTCAGGAACTCTGGCGGGCATTGCTAGAAGCCCTGGCCCTAGCTCTCCCTGACCCGGCTAAGCCATTTCAACTGTTTGTGGATGAAGAGCAGGGAGTGGGAAAGGGAGTCCTGACACAGCAATGGGGACCTTGGAGGCGGCCTGTGGCATACCTCTCTAAACGGCTGGACCCAGTAGCTGCTGGATGGCCGCCCTGTCTCCGTACTCTTCGCAGCGGTCCACTTGCCCCAGGTGGTATCCATAGTACAAGTTTCAGGACACCAGAAAGAAGATATCAAGGCCCGAGGCAACCGTGCTGCCGATGCAGCGGCCCGCAAGGTGGCCGCTGGAGACTGCCAAGCTCATGTGCTGGCTGTAGGATTACCACCACCAGGGATGGGGACTCTCCCCCCAAGCCCCATATACTCCCCCTCCGATTTAAGCTGGATGCGGGATAATACCAACCATCCTGCGGACGAGGACAGATGGTATCAGGACCAGGATGACAACCTGTTGCTTACTGCCGACCTGGGCAGACATCTCTGTACCCATTTACATCAGACCACCCATTTGGGAGAGAAAGACTTTGACGCTTCTACAAGCAGCACAGCTGCGGTTTCCCCGACAAAAGAAAACCATACAGGACATAGTCCGCACCTGCAAGGCCTGTCAGATGATGAGACCGGGAAAAGGACAGCACACGGGTGTAAGATACCGGGAGGAAAGGCTGGGACAGCATTGGGAGATAGATTTTACAGAGGTAAGGCCAGGCAAGTATGGCTATTGTTACCTGTTAGTTTTGGTTGATACATTTTCTGGGTGGTAGAAGCTTAACCCACTAAAAAGGAGACAGCAGTAACAGTGGCTAAAAGATAGTGCCTAGGTCTGGGCTGCCGGCATCTATTGGCTCTGATAATGGACCTGCATTTGTGAGCAAAATTGTTAAACGACTGGTCTCAGCCCTGGGGACCAAATGGAAGCTACATTGCGAGTATAGTCCCCAGAGCTCAGGACAAGTAGAAAGAATGAATTGGACCCTAAAAACTTTTAATAAGGCTGGCAATAGAGACTGGCGGCGACTGGGTGACCCTCCTTCCCTTTTATGCTTTTTCGGACACGCAATACCCCCCTATAAACTAGGTTTGACTCCCTTTGAAATTGTATATGGAAGTCCACCCCCATTTGTCCAGCGTTTGAGGGAAAGACTAAACCGTCTCTCTTGCTACGCACGTTTCAACAAGAGATGCTGGCTTTAAGAAAAGTGCATAAACATATCTGGTCACTGATACAAGAAGTTCATGAGGGCCAGAGTAAAGGAACAATCCCGTCCCATGATATGGGCCTGGGAGATTGGGTCTGGGTTAAGAGACACCAGCCAAAAACTTTAGAGCCAAGATGGAAGGGCCCCTATGTTCTCCTTACCACCCCCACTGCCCTAAAGGTGGACGGAATATGACCCTGGGTACACTGCAACCATGTGCGTCATGCCACCCCGGAGGAACAAGAAAAGGCCAAAAAAGAATGGAAGGCGACGCTGCATCCCACCAACCCCTTAAAAATGAAGCTCATCCGCCAGCTGGCCCCAGATGAATCCCCCTGACTCTCCTGTTGGTGACCCTCCTTCTCCACTTCGGAACTGCTAGTGCTAACACACACTAACCTGCTAAGATCACCTGGATGCTTCGTAAAGGACTAGCCCATGAGGTACTCGATTCGACTACTAGACCCCCCAATATTTGGTGGTCAGATTTATCCTTCGACCTTGGACCTTTGTAAAAGAACATCAGTACAGTTCAAGTAATGATGCTGAGACAACAATATCAGGCAATGTCTCAGAATGAAGAGGAGGATTCCTCTCCATGATCAAAGGACGGGGGGTGGGGGTGGGGTGGGGGGGTGGGGTGGGGGGAATGTTGGGACCTAACAAATGCCATGATAGGCTTCAGGGACTGAGATAGGCCTCTTGAGAAAAGCTTAGTCATTGACCAGTGAGGTCATCCCTGCAGATGCCAGGACTTGTCTAATCAGCATACTCCTCGTAACCTGGTTTGAGTTTATTAGGACATAAAAGACATCCCCCTGCAGCCAATAAAGATTAGCCAATCAGCCCTTGCTAATTCCCTGTAAACCTATAAATACTGCTGTAAATATGGGCTTGGGGCTCTCTTGCTCCACTCCACTGCATTGGATGTGGCGGGAGAGCCAACTCGAGTTAGTCAATAAAACTCCTTCATGCTTTTGCATTACCGTGATTGACTTGTTGATTCGGTCAAATCGGAGACTTGGGCTCGGAGCATAACATGTACTAGGGGTAGACCTGATAGCATCTCTACCTGACATCCAGCTCTTCACCTTTAACCTTACTTGCCTCTGCCACCTAGGGTGCAGAGTAACCTTCCGGAATGTCTCCCAAGTTAAGACTGATGGGGGAAGCATTTGTCACCTGAGTGCCTGTGCACTACCCTAAGTATATTTCTGACCATAATAAGACTGATACGAACATAAAGCTAAGATGTTCTTTTCAAGCATCACAACACCAGTATGAGAGCCTCCTCTGGTCCACTAAGAGCCAGCGTCACCAAAGGAAAAAACCCATTGCAGTCCCAATCTGAGTAACATTTAACCTCAGATGTTTGGGGGCTAGAGCTCTATCTAGTTTTTGAACTTTTGATTTATAGCGAGGCTAGGCGCTTTCTTGACTACCAATCTAAGTTTGGGACCTAAGCCACAGTACATAGTAACAGTATACATCACAAGTCCCTTGAAAGTCTAAGATCTGATTAGGTTAGTACTTCTAATTTTTAAGGAGTTATAAAATGGTCAAAGACTGAAAAGTTTGACCAAGAAAGGAGAGTTCGGTCCACACGCTTTGCCCATTTCTGGTCAGTTCCCAAAGGAGACATTGGGTGCCTCTTGGCATTGGCAGGTCGGTATAAACCTGCCATAAGCCGTATGAGATAACCGTGGAACCCCAGAGCAGGGCTCCTTACTTGCTTCACGCAGGGCATGTCATTTATTCATACGAGCACACCGTAGAGTTAGTAAAGCACAGCAGAAAATGTGTTTCCTAAGAAAGAAATAGAGCTCCAAGCATTCTTACCTTGTCCTGAAGGATCCCAGATGAGGCCCCGAGATGAAAGGTTGTTGTTGAATTATGACGCCGGGATTTTGGCCCCCGGAGAAGAATTTAATCCGGGGCCAAAGACGAGGCTTGATCGCTCAGAGCTTTTGTGTAATACAGTTTTACTAAAGTATAAAGGAGATAGAGAAAGCTTCTGACATAGGCATCAGAAAGGGGCAGAAAGAGTACCCCCCTGCTAGTCTTCAGCTGGATGTCATATAGTCACAAGCAGCCTGTTAATGAAAGAAAGGAATGTCTCAAAACTCAGAATGGCACCAGGCCCCTCACCCATAAGATGTATTTTGGGATAATCTTGGCACCAAATGATTTATCTCGGGCCATAAAATGATTAACTTGAACCTTGAAGAAGGGCAGATCACCATACAAATAATTTCATTTACATAGATTAGAGAAACAATATCGGAGTATAACATACTGGTTTATCAAGTAGGTTCTGAGCCAAAAGGCGGAACCCACTGGAAGACAGAGTTTGGGGTAAATGCATAGTACACTAGCATAGCTTAAGATAAACATTTCCATAAGAAAAAGGCATTGGTTAACTTCAGGTGAAACCAGGTGTCATTGTGGCAACACAATTTTAAGAGAAACCTCCTTTTAAATTTGTATAGAGAAGGAAAAAATATCGCTAGTTTGTTTCCTCCTGACGCTTAGAGTTCTGATTTCAGTTGCTCAGTCGTGTCCGACTCTTTGCGACCCCATGAATGGCAGCACGCCAGGCCTCCCTGTCCACCACCATCTCCCGGAGTTCACTCAGACTCACGTCCATTGAGTCAGTGATGCCATCCAGCGATCTCATCCTCAGTCATCCCCTTCTCCTGCCCCCAACCCCTCCCAGCATTAGAGTCTTTTCCAATGAGTTAACTCTTCGCATGAGGTGGCCAAAGTACTGGAGTTTCAGCTTTAGCATCATTCCTTCCAAAGAAATCCCAGGGTTGATTTCCTTCAGAATGGACTGGTTGGATCTCCTTGCAGTCCAAGGGACTCTCAAGAGTCTTCTCCATCACCATGGTTCAAAAGCATCCATTCTTCGGCGCTCAGCCTTCTTCACAGTCCAACACTCACATCCATACATGGCCACAGGAAAAACCATAGCCTTGACTAGACGGACCTTACTTGGCAAAGTAATGTCTCTGCTTTTGAATATACTATCTAGGTTGCTCATAACTTGTCTTCCAAGGAGTAAGCGTCTTTTAATTTCATGGCTGCAGTCACCATCTGCAGTGATTTTGGAGCCCCCCAAATAAAGTCTGACACTGTTTCCACGGTTTCCCCATTTCCCATGAAGTGATGGGACCGGATGCCATGATCTTTGTTTTTCTGAATGTTGAGCTTTAGGCCAACTTTCTCGCTCTCCTCTTTCACTTTCATCAAGAGGCTTTTAGCTCCTCTTCACTTTCTGCCATAAGGGTGGTGTCATCTGCATATCTGAGGCTATTGATCTTTCTCCCGGCAATCTTGATTCCGGCTTGTGTTTCTTCCAGTCCAGCGTTGCTCATGATGTACTCTGCATAGAAGTTAAATAAGCAGGGTGACAATATACAGCCTTGATGTACTCCTTCTCCTATTTGGAACCAGTCTGTTGTTCCATGTCCAGTTCTAGCTGTTGCTTCCTGACCTGCATACAGATTTCTCAAGAGGCAGATCGGGTGGTCGGATATTCCTATCTCTTTCAGATTTTCCACAGTTTATTGTGATCCACACAGTCAAAGGCTTTGGCATAGTCAATAAAGCAGAAATAGATGTTTTTCTGGAACCCTCTTGCTTTTTCCATGATCCAGCAGATGTTGGCAATTTGATCTCTGGTTCCTGTGCCTTTTCTAAAACACCGAAATCAGATTGATTATATTCTATGCAGCCAAAGATGGAGAAGCTCTATACAGTCAACAAAAACAAGACCAGGAGCTGACTGTGGCTCAGATCATGAACTCCTTATTACCAAATTCAGATTTAAACTAGCCACTAGACTATTCAGGTATGACCTAAATCAAATCCCTTTTGATTATACAGTGGAAGTGAGAAATAGATTTAAGGGCCTAGATATGATAGATGGAGTACCTGATGAACTATGGAATGAGGTTCGTGACATTGTATGGGACACAGGGATCAAGACCATCCTCATAGAAAAGAAATGCAAAAAAGCAAAATGACTGTTTGGGGAGGCCTTACAAATAGCTGTGAAAAGAAGAGAGGCGAAAAGCAAAGGAGAAAAGGAACGATATAAGCATCTGAATGCAGAGTTCCAAAGAATAGCAAGAAGAGATAAGAAAGCCTTCTTCAGCGATCAATGCAAAGAAATAGAGGAAAAGAACAGAATGGGAAAGACTAGAGATCTCTTCAAGAAAATTAGAGATACCAAGGGAACATTTGATGCAAAGATGGGCTCAATAAAGGACAGAAATGATATGGACCTAACAGAAGCAGAAGATATTAAGAAGAAGTGGCAAGAATACACGGAAGAACTGTACAAAAAGAGCTTCACGACCCAGATAGTCATGATGATGCAATCACTAATCTAGAACCAGACATCTTGGAATGTGAAGTCAAGTGGGTCTTAGAAAGCATCTCTACGAACAAAGCTAGTGGAGGTGATGGAATTCCAGTGGAGCTGTTTCAAATCCTGAAAGATGATGCTGTGAAAGTGCTGCCCTCAATATGCCAGCAAACTTGGAAAACTCAGCAGTGGCCACAGGACTGGAAAAGGTCAGTTTTCATTCCAGTCCCAAAGAAAGGCAATGCCAAAGAATGCTCAAACTACCGCACAATTGCACTCATCTCACATGCTAATAAAGTAATGCTCAAAATTCTCCAAGCCAGGCTTCAGCAATACGTGAACCTGTCGCTTAAGAGAGATAAAAATGTCTTGACACTTGCAGGCTATTTTCTCCATTTGGAGACCTATGGAGGAGCTCGAAGGCTTTAAGCAAATACTGAGACTGTTTGCTCCACTCATGATGAAGGTTGGAAGCAGGGATGAGCATAACAAAGGGTTTGAGCGTTCACCCAGTGCCCAAGGCTGGGAACAGATGACGAAGGGTCATACGCCGGGCCTTGAGGCATTCAAAGGCTTCCTTCTGATCACCTGTTTCTGAGAGCAAGGACTGTTGTTTCATGATAAGACTCCCTTTAGAGTTTCGCCAAAGCTATGTTATGGCTTGGGCGGTGGGAACTGTATTTTATGCTTGAATGCTTTGATGTTTTATCGAGAAAGGCTACCTGCAGGTCTGCTTTATGCTCTGCTCCCTGACACCATGTATCTATGAAGGTGAAGGTGAAGGTGAAGTCGCTCAGTCGTATCCAACTCTTTGTGACCCCGTGGACTGTAACCTACTAGGCTTCTCCGTCCATGGGATTCTCCAGGCAAGAATACCGGAGTGGATTGCCATTTCCTTCTCCAGGGGATCTTCCTGACCCAGGGATCGAACCCGGGTTTCCCGCATTGGAGGCAGACGCTTTAACCTCTGAGCCTTATCTATGAAAGCTGGATAATAAAATTTGTCAGTCCACTAGAGGCTGTCCCTGAATGTCCTTTATAGAGCGCAGTTCTCCGAGCCCTACAGAGACCCCTGGCCTTCCTGCCTGTTACCCTCTCACCTGGGTGTTCTTTAGGAGCCTCACTTTGAGGTTCTGGGGGTTCTGTGGAAGACTAGTCCTGCTTGGGTGCAGGGAAGGGACCTACAACTTATCTTCTTTGTGCCATGAACCCTTTTGCAGAATTGTGTGGCTCTTTGTTTGTAATATTTTTTTCTATTTAAAAATTTTTATTATTTATAATTGAGGGCAGGAGGAGAAGAGGGCAACAGAGGATAAGAATGTTGGATAGCCTCACCGACTCAATGGACATGAGTTTGAGGAAACTCTGGGAGATGGTGAAGGACAGGGAAGCCTGGTGTGCTGCAGTCCATGGGGTCGCAGAATCATACACGACTTAGCAACTGGGCAACAACAATGGCTGTGCTGAGTCTTTGTTGCTGCACACAAGAGGGCCTTCTCTGGTGGTGAGTGGGAAATACTCTGTAGTTGCAGCGTGCAGGCTTTTCCTTGCAGTGGTGTCTCTTGTCGTGGAGCACAGAATCTGGGGTGCGTGAGATTCAGTAGTTGTGGCACATGGATTTAGATGTGCAGCATGTGGAATCTTCCCAGACCAGGGGTTGAACCCATATCCCCTGCATTGGCAGGAGGATTTTCAACTACTGGACCACCAGGGAAGCCTTCGTTGTTTCACTTTTAACAAGTTCATCATTTAAGAAGTCTGAATTCATTTTCATCACATGACATTATGGAGAGTCATCTGCTAAAACAATTCTTTTTAACAGATCACAGTTTTTAAAAGTCATGGGTATTGTAAGTTCTGTATAAACTAGTGGATAGTAAGTTGGTTCCTTTGTTTTGATTTATAAGCCTCAACTTCACTATAGAATAAAGAAAGTAAAGCAAAGAAAGCATGATTGGTCACTTGCTTAGAACAGCATTATTTCCATAATTTGAAGCTTTCTAAATGGACGGGTTCAGACCTGATGTAACAGGATTACTTAATGAATAGGCTATAGTGAAATTGTAAAAAAGGTTATTAACTTCAATCATTAATAGCTTAAGGAGCACTATGTTATTAATTGCTATGCAAATTCAAAAACTTGTTTTTGAATCCTCAGGAAGTAGCATGTGTACACAATTAAGCCACCTTATACTCAGAGGAGTGTCAATATATAGACACTCAATGTTCAACAAAAGCTTTGGCTTTAGGGAAGACAGAAACATTTAAAATAATGACTTTAATCGTCATTTTAAGTATATGATAGGGCTTCCCTGGTGGCTCAGAGGTTAAAGCATCTGCCTCCAATGTGGGAGACCCGGGTTCGATCCCTGGGTCGGGAAGATCCCCTGGAGAAGGAAATGGCAATCCATTCCAGTATTCTTGCCTGGAGAATCCCATGGACAGAGAAACCTAGTAGGTTACAGTCCACGGGGTCGCAAAGAGTCGGACACGACTGAGCGACTTCACCTTCACCTTCACCTTCACCTTAAGTATATGATAGGGCTTCCCTGGTAGCTCAGTGGTAAAGAATCTGCCTGCAGGATCTGCATGCAGGACATGCGGGTTTGATTCCTGGGTTGGGAAGATTCCCTGGAGAAGGAAATGACAACGCACTTCAGTATTCTTGCCTGGAAAATCCCATGGACAGAGGAATCTGGTGGGCTACAGTCCATGGGGTCGCAAAAGAGCTGGACATGACTTAGCAACTAATCCACAACAACAAGGGAAAGTGTGCTTTAATTAAATACATATCATACCAGTGATGCTGGCAAGGTTGAGAGTTGCTCCCAACTTGGACAGCTATAAAAATGTGTGTACATGATAACACAGTAAGATAAAAAGCAACCCTTTAAAAATATTGTGTTCATAGTGGTTTGTATCAACAGTATGCATTTTATGATGATAACCTGTACAGATTGAGCACCCTAGGGCTCTCTTTATATCCTAAAGAAAACGAACATTCACATTATTCATGGGTTGTAGTGAATTTAAAACAGATCTGTTGTACACTTACCTCCTAGACGGGATAAACTGTCCCGAGACTTTCAGCTCTAACACCATCATTATAGTTGTTTGCAAAAGGAACAGAGAATTAAAAAACAAAGCAAAACTAAAAAAACAAAAATTTTTTTCCTGGGTGTGGAGAGTTTTCTATTTGCTGTTATAACAAGCAAATATCATTCATTAAGTCAAAAATGGAAGGAGCAGGCTCACCAACACTATTTGAGCAAGCTGAACAATCCACATAATTTAAAAGATGAAGGTCATATACTCTATATCACAAGTCCCAATTAAGCAGTGTCAAAATAACACCTATTTCTTTGCTTGCTTTGTGATTACACCCCTTGGAGATATTAATGGATCTCCTGGCATTTGGCTTCTTTTTCTCTGCAAGTTTTGAAAGCTGAAAAAGACTTTGTCTACACTTAGCATGGTATCTCCATTGTCAAACTCTCCACGATAATTGGGTGCAGACAACAGAGTGATCAAACGCTTCTTGGCAAAAAATTCATACCCATCTTCTACCACTTTATAGGCTCTACATATAAGATCCAAATCATACTTAGGGAGAAATTTGACAACCACTTCTGCACCAAGTGTGAAAGACACTCCTCTGTCATTTTTATCCTAAGACAACTTTACCCAGGTCACACCACAAAAGGTCGCAAAGAAGACCTTGATCTGGTCCATCAGAGGGTCACATAGCTTTCCAAATCTGCGCCATAGATTGATGTTCTGCTGACAGACCTCCAGGACAGCAGAGTATTTTCTTGACCACGAAGGCTGCTACTGGTAAACAGTTAAAGCAGTCTGCAAAACATGTTTTCCATAGTGTAACATTTTATCTTTTACGTTCATCACAAAATCCATACATTCTATTGATACTGGCACATTTGTGGTTCCTTCTGAGAAGAAAAAAAGTCTCTGGATAATCAATTTTTTTCTTTAGCCAATAAAAGGCAGATAGTCTCCAAAGTCTGTGTCCCCCACTATAGTTTGCTTTCTAGTGGGAAACCACCATACTCCAAAAGTTGAGACAAATCCAAGTATTGCCTGTGGGTATCATCACTATTTTGAGCAGTGCTTCAAGTTCTAGTAGGATGGGCTGACTGAGAAAGTTTTGGCAGTTCTCTTTTTTCGTTCTCCTTGTGGCCAGACATCCTTGTGCGTCTTCTCATTTGCAGCAGTCATTGGTTGAGGCTGTTGATGTTGAGTTTATCTGTATCTGCCATCACCTACTCACAGTTGACCCTCCTGCAGGCGTGGGCTCACACCTGGGGATTTATACCTCCTTTCCCAGGGCCAGGAGCACAGAGGTGGCCGTGGTGGTGGTGGAGGTGATGACTGAAGACATAGTGGGTCCCCTCCTGTGGCCACATTCCCTGCATCCTCTTTCTCTCCCAGTTGGAATCCTGAGGCAGAATTGTGTTTTTCGATGCACAGGATGATAAAAGAAACTAGATTGGAAATAATGGAAATATAGTTATCAAACTATTTTTAGATTATGTGATTCAATAATCTATGTACTTTTAAAATCAACACATCAAATAACAGTGTGTAAAATGAAACCCAGCCTCCCTACTCTGGCCCACAAGATGTTCCTGAAAATCTCGGCTCTCTATGCACCCATGCCAAATAGAAGTATGGAGACAGAGGTTTGGAGGAAAGAGAAGGTGCAGCTTTATTTCTTTGCCAGGCAAAGAGGCAACACAGTAGGCTAGTGGTTCCAGAACTGTGCCTACCCTGGAGGATTTAGCGAGAAATTTTATAGTCAGGGCTTGCCATCTGGAGAAGGAAATAAGGCTCCAAGGCAGTGACAGGCTTGCATTCTTTCTTTTGCAAAATTTCAAAACAGCCACAGCTGGCATCAGGCATAACTGAGGTTGGTCCTCTCTGCGGTGATCTGTTCCTGACGTTCCTTCTGAAATGAAGAATGTTTCAAGGTAATGTTACAAAGGAGGGTGTGGGGGAAAAGAATGCCAAGTGCAGGATAGAATCCACATAGACTCAGAGAGTGATTAGCTTGGTGAAGGATGAGTCTAGCTACATGTGTTTGTTAGCAGTAACAGCTAAAGAGTAACCAAGGTTGCTTAACTCTTTCGGTCCTGTTTAAGCTGTTTCTCCAGCCTGTTCATTGTTCTCTTATTTCCCTTATTTATGAGAAAAGTCTCATTTCTATTTCTGCTGCAGCAAAGGCCTTGCAGGATCTGGCCCAAGCTGCCCTTGCCAGCTCCATCTGGAACTGCTCTTCCTTAGACTCACAGCATCCGGCCATGCCACCCTCAAGAACATTGGCCTTGATGTTCCCGCTGCCTGGAAGTTTCCTCTCCACTTGTCCCCTGTTCTCCCACTACCCACAGTTACCACTTCATATCGCCAGTTTCTTCCCATCCTTCAGGTCTTGGTATAAAATTCTCCCCTTCTGGAGGCTTCCCTGGCCACTAGGAGTCAGCTAGCTGCTGTTCTTCTCCACATGGTACCTCATTCTTTCCCTTTATTATATTTATGCTAATTTCATTTTGTATAATTTGTACAGTTATGATTATGCAAATTTATAAAAATTTGTATAGTGTGTATATATGTCCAGTTGTTTATTTCCTTAGTGTCCATCTCGCCTCCGTGAAGGCGTAGACCACGTCTGTCTTTCTCTGTGTACCTAATATCTGGGACAGGGCTTTCTGCTTGGTAGATGCTTCTCTCTGCTCAGTGTGTGCATGCTCAGTCGTGGCTGACTCTTTGCAACCCCGTGGACTGTAGCCCGCCAGGCTCCTCTGTCCATGGGATTTCCTAGGCAAGAATACCAGAGTGGGCTGCCATTTCCTTCTCCAGGGAATCCCCTGACCCATGGATCAAACCCATGTCTCTTGTGTCTCAAGCAGGAAGAGCATCGGCAGGCAAATTCTCTACCACTGTGCCACCCAGAAAGTCCTTGGTAGGTGTTTACATATTAAGTGAGTGAATGCAGTGGTCCCACCCTGTAGATTAGGGGAGCTGTTTTCATGAGATAGGCAGGTATCTCAGAAAGATCTATTGCATATATAAGCATCCAGTATAATACCTGGTACACAACAGGGGCTTAATAAATGATAAGCATGATATTTATATCCTTCTGAGTTTTCCCCTGCATGACCTTCTGCTTATTCTTCTCCATTCACAGTCCACATCTAAAGTCCTAGTTCTATCCAGAATGAAGATGTGGGCCTTGCCATGGTCTCCCTGTACCCCTCTATGCCAGCCTGCCTAAACCACAAGGCCTATCTACCCCCCTTCCTCCCCAAACTCATCTCAAGTAGCTACCCTACTTGGTTTTCCAGGACCCCAGGGACATGGAGGTGGTACCTTCTGCTGCAGTGCTGGAGGCATTCCTGACGCATAGAAAAGCCTGGTGGAGTTCTTCAGGTCTGAGAGGAGGAGTCTTCACCACTCAGCGGGGAGACATCGCCTTTGCAATTGAGTGTTGATTTGGTGGCTTGAGCAAGGGGCAGGGCTAGCGCAGCCCCCTCGCCTCAGGAGCCAGGAGGCTGAGAAGGTGGTAACGGTCTCAGGATGGAGGGACAGTGAGTGGGGCTCCCTGGTCACAGAGGGCAGAGGAGGAGAGGATGCCTGAGCCTCATGACGGTGCCCAGGAAGGGGCATGGCCGGTCCTTGACATCATTCCCTTGTAAACTGACTGTTAATCATGATTTGGGGATTTGCCATCTGAATGCAAGTGTGGTAGCCAAATAAATGTGTGCTTGTTTCAACTCATGTCCCTCTCAACTGGCTTACTCTCCTATAATTAGGGAACTCAGCAGCCTCGCAGGGACTCAGTGCCCAGATTCACTCACCCAATGGTATTTCCCCAGTAGATACCCTCTGCTCTATCCAGACAGGTGTCCCCACCATTCTGAAGACAAGCCTTGTGAACTCCCCAGCTTCTGGCCTTCTTTCACTGTGCCCACTGTCTTTCATTCACCCCCCATTCCATCTTTGTTGAGTTGTCTAGTCTATGCCAGGCACAGCGAGGCATTAAGGAGACTTGGCATCTGCTCTCAAGGAGCTCAGAGTCTGTGTGGATAGATAAGGTAACTGACAGTTATGAGCAGGGAGACCTGAGGAATGAATAGACTGGTGAGTTAATGAGTAAGTCTGGGTGTGTGAACACAGCTCAGTCTACTCAGTCCTGTGGCCCCCACTGCACTGTGTTGTCAGGAGAAATACTGACTGAAACCGCCTGCCCTGGCCAGGCATGATAGTAACCACTTGCATGACTTATCTTACAACAGGAGGTCCTGGGTAAGAATGCAGATCTAACAGCCAGAAGAATTTGGGAAGGGTCTCAAGGAGAAGGGAGACACAGACAGCAGTTGATATGTCCTACCAACCTCCCAGAATCCTCCTCGCTGGAATCCATCTTGGCTGAGAGATGCTTGCGCCACCAGGAAAGACCCGAGTCAGAATGATTGGCCAGAGACAACCTGGAAATGAATCCCATCACCATAAAACCCAAGACTGCAAGCCACATGGCAGAGCAGTTCTGGCCTCCCTTACCCTGCTGGTTTCCACCCCAGGGGCCGCTTCCCAGCAAAGTTGCTTGTCAGCACATGGGTCTCCATGGACAATTCATCCCTGAGTGTTAGACTAGAGTCCACTCTTGGACCCTAGGAAAGGTTTCCCTTCCTGCAACAGTGTGACCAGTCTTATGTCCATCTTATCAGTGGGTAGGAGCACACACAGGTCTGGGACTGAATTCACAAGATCGTGCCACTCTCTTATAAGAATACATGTGGGATTTCTAAGGCAGAGACTTAGAAGTGGAATTCTTAAAAGTTTCTCCTTTCTATGAACAATAAGAAATTTTTCTCTTGGTCAGTACAAGCTCCTTTTCTTTCTTGAAACTAGCTTTTGGAAAATTCATTCACTGACTGATTCAACAAATATTTATTGAGCATTAAGGGAGACCAACCCTGAATTTCACTGGAAGGCCTGATGCTAAAGCTGAAGCTCCAGTATTTTGGTCTTCTGATGCACACAGACGACTCATTGGTAAAGTCTCTGATGCTCAGAAAGATCAAGGGCAGAAGGAGAAGAGGGAGTCAGAGGGTGAGATGGCTGGGTGGCATCACTGATGCAACAAACATGAACTTGGGCAAACTCCGGGACATGGTGAGGGACAGGGAGGCCCTAGCATGCTGCAGTCCATAGCGTCGCAGAGTCAGACATGACTGAAGTGACTAACATTCTCACATGCGCTTAGTACAGATCTAGTTACTGGGGACAGGAACCAAAGGGACCAAGGTTATATTCTAATGAGAGAAGACAGAAAAAGTCAAATTCTGGCATCTGAGACAGTGGTAAGTTCTGTGGAGGAATACAGAGCAGGGAAGGAGGGGTGGTGTTTGGAACAGAAGTTGCAGTTTTGAATAGGATGGTCAGGGAAGGCTGAGTGAGATGACAGCTCCGTAAAGACCTGAAGGAGATAAAGAAGTGAGCCCAGAGGACGTGGGCTGGGCAAAAGAAGAGTGTTGCAGCCAGAAGAGAGAGTGAGTGTCAAGACATGGGTCAGGGGCAAAGGGAGCCAGGACTGCAGGGGCATAAGGGGCAAAGAGGCTGGAGGTGAGGGTGGAGAGCAGGCAGGGCTCAGATAATACAGGTCCCTCTAGGCCATGTGAGAATTTTGCATTTTATCTTAAAAGCATTAGGAAGCCCTTAGGGAATCTTGAGAAGTGCTTTAAATTGTCTAGCAATTCAGTGTGCATTTTATGTGTCCACGTGTCTGGGTCAGGGCACGCCCTGATACCTGGCTCAGTGTCAGGTCTGAGTGTGTCTGGGAGGGTGTTTCCAGATGCAATTAGCATTTGAAAAGCTAACTGACTTTCCTGGGTCTCAACTTGAAGACAACCGATCATGGCATTTCGAGCCTTCATAACTGCATGAATTAATTCCACATCTTTATTATACATACATACGTACTGTTTCCCTGGAGAACTCTGACCAGTACAACCAGGGTCCCTCTGGATGATGTGTTGAGAATGGATTGACATGGACCAAGGACAGGGGCAGGACAACAGTTTCTGGGTAACTGTAACAACCCTGGTGAGAACAGAAAGCGCCCACCCCAGAGTGATAGCTGTGTGGGGGTGACGAGAAGTGGTCAGATTCTAGAGCTGTTCTGAAGAGAATCAGTAGGATTTTGCTGACAGATCATGTAGGGAATAAAAAAGAAGGGACTTCTCTTTCTGGGGGTCCAGTGGTTAACAATCCACAGGCTAATGCAGGGGATACAGGTTTGATCCCTGATCTGGGAAGATCCCACATGCCACGGAGCTACTAAGCCCGTCTGCCTTGAGCCAGGGGTCAGCAACAAGAGAAGCCGCTGCGGTGAGAAGCCCATGCACCAAACGAAGAGTAGCCCTGCTCGCTGCAACTAGAGAAACCCATGCACAGCGTCAAAGACCCAGCACAGCCTAAATAAATAAACGGTACACATTTTTTAAGGAAAGAAAGAGAAGTGTCAAGGATGAAGGCTGTAAGGTTTTCTGCTGGAGGACTTCGAAGGAGGACTTGAGATGAATCAGGAAGAGCAGGCTTGGTGGGGAGGGTCATGGGCTCAGTCTTGATCTGGACAAGTATGACAGGCCAAGTGGAGAGGTGTCAAGTAGACAACAGGATGTGTGAGTATGGAGTTCTGTGGAGAGTCCTGGCTGGAGAGACAAGCTTGGGGTCATCAGCGCATGGAGGGAACTTAAAACCACGATGAGTCAGAGACTAAGTAGAGGTATAGGAGAGAAGGAGAGGTATAGGACTGGGCCCTGGACCTCCAATGTTCAGGGTAAGGAAAACCAGGAAGTGTGGGGATCCTAGAAGCCTCATGAAGAAGATGTTTAAAGGAAGAGGAAGTGATCAGCTGCATCAAATTGTGGGGAAAGGGCATGACTGCGTATATACAAAATATGCAGAGCGGGTAAATAGGTAAAGACACAGAGCAGATGGGTGGGGAGTGGGAGTGAGCATTTGATTTGGGTAGAGGGCTTTGTTTTGGGGTGGTGAAAATGTCTTAAAACTCAACAGAGATGTGCTTGCACAACATTGTGTGTATTAAATGCCATGAACTTTACCTTAAAATTATTAGTTTTATGTTATGTGAGTTTCACATCGAAAGAATTTCTGTGAGCAATGATAAGCATGATAAGATAAGAAGTCAAGCGTGATAGGTCTTGAAAATGACTAGTAGATTTAGAAGTATGGAGGTCTCTGGTGATCTGGACAGAAGTTGCTTTGGGCAAGGGGGATGCACAGAGCCAAAACTGTAAGGCGGCCCCTTGAGGGCTGCCCCAGGCTGCAGTTCTCCCAGGAGCTTTTACTTCTCCGCCCAAGCATGTTTTCTTTCTGGCAGTTTTAGTCATTAACCTCAAGGCTCATTTGCCTCTGGAATCTGGTTTTGACCTTGCCATCAGCAGATTTCTTACACTTTTTAAACTTTTCTTTCTACCTCCTTTTGCATTTAAAATGATGGTTTTGTCCAACCTCACAAATTTTGTCAACTTGGCAGGTGTCTAATGGTGCCTTCCTGTGGTTTTCATTATGTGAACATGTATTGTATGTGTACATCTTGATACTGTCAATTACAAGTTGGCACTTGCCATGGGCACTTGCTGTCTACTTCCGTAAGGATTAAATCGTGTGCTGCTGCAGCTGCTGACTTTCAACACCCCCTGAAAGGAGTTCAGGCCAGAAAATAAGGCACTCTGCGCTCAGGGAGAAAAACTAGGGGGACAGATCTTCAGATAGATATTTTCAGGGGATGATTTTAGGAGTCCCAATTCTTGTATTTCTTCATATCTAGAAAAACGCTGAAATCCTTCATGGTGATGTCCACTCCTTGTGACTAGCAGGAACTTACACAAGAAGGCCCTGTGGGAACTTCCTAGATATAAAAGCCGCCCCTCTGTGTGCCCTCTTTCTTGTTTGTATAAAAAGGGCATAGTCTTCTAGGCCTTTCTTGAGTTCCAAAGAGCAGACTTAAGCAGTTACTAATTAGGGAAGTGAAAGGATGCAGAAACAAAGGGAAAACAATCAAGAAGCAATAGTTCAGCAATAGCAATGCGCCAGTGTTAGTTCCTCCTCAAGGGATACGTATATAAAACAATCTGACACGTATCTTTGAGCTGTTCTGCAGAAATGAAGCGCTCACCCCACCACACCCCACCCCCTCTTCCCCTGTTCAACATACTGATGGTAACCACATGCTGACCACAGCATGTTGACCCCAGACTGGTTTGAACCAGGAGGTGGATGATTAAGATTTTTGCAACACCACCCTCACCACCCCCAATCAGAAAAACATCATACACCCTGCAGCCCTCACCCCAAAAGTTGCCTTTAAAACCCCTTCCCTGGAAGCCACGGAGGAGTTTGAGTCTTTCAAGCATGAGCTTGGCCCTGGGCCCTGCAATAAATGCTGACTTTCCTTCACTATAACCTGGTGTCAGTCAGTACACAGGCCATGCTGCATAGTGGGCAAGCAGATCCAAGTTAGGTTTGGTAATACCATATGCAGTTCTCCATCTGCTTTTCCTGAGTTGCACCCTTTCACAATCAACTAGTGATCTAGTAAGTAACATGTCTCTCTGTGAGCCGTTCTGTTAGGGGAAAACACTGCCTGAAGTTGCCCACCATGGCCAGGCACCATAGTAACTGTTTGCATGATTTTGAGACAGGAGGTTTCCAGGAGCCGCCATGGGAGATCCCACCCATGACAAATTCACGTGGAAGAGAACTCTTAAGCAAGGCTTCACAACTCAAGGGGCTCCCTAGGCTTTCTCGAGCATCTACCCCTAAACCAGAATCTGTCTGTTTTACTGTTTCATGACTTTCACCAACTCCTCTGACATTAACAGGGGCTAACCTGACCACCTTTCTCTGGAGAAAATCAACTTAGGGCGATAGCTAATAAGTCTCATGGACATGAGAGGAATATTTCAAATCAAACCCCCTCTGTTAGCATTCTAGCTTGCTTGGCAGATATATCCAGACTCTTACAGCTACGCATGTGATTATTTACAGCCTCCCAACTGTGAGAGGCATAGAAAGCCCTAAAACATAGAGCCTTTGAAAGAGTTGAAAGTTATTAGAGTAGTGCTAGTGCTGATGTAGGATTTCATTATTGGGCCAATGCTTGTTGCTAAGTTCCCATATCTCTTATCCACTGTGCACCTGGGAATGCATTAGTTAACATAGTGAGAATGTAAGAAAAACAAGTGTAGCCTTGAATTTAACCATATCAGACTTTTGTGCTAACTGGTTCTTTCTTGTAACTCACTGCACCTTTGCTCTGTGAAGAACGTAACTCTGGCATTTTCTGAGGCTGACATAGATTAGAAATATAAAGAAAAAACACTTTGAGGGAAAATAAGTTTTCTGGTTGAGCAGCCTTTATCAAAAGAGGGTCATAAAATGTTCAC
This sequence comes from Nanger dama, assembly GCA_917880005.1. NCBI lineage: Eukaryota > Metazoa > Chordata > Mammalia > Artiodactyla > Bovidae > Nanger > Nanger dama. Next base: position 12,632,046 of record CAKJTW010000063.1, read on the forward strand.
AGGCCTCCAAGGCCAGAAGATACTGTATACAACATCATTTGTGGGAAAGGTATGCAGAAAAATACTGGTTTCCATAAAGGCAAAACTGCTGGAATGTTTGGGCTGACTCTGTATGACCTTGCATCTTTCATTTCCCTCTATGTATAAGGCAAGGTATAAAAGTACCTTTAGAAAAATAAAGCTTTTGGGCCTCGCAGAAGCTTGGTCACCCCGTGTTTTTCTTCTCTCTATCTTTCTTTCTCTCTCTCTCTTTCCCTCTCCCTCTCTTTTTCAGGCTGATCCCTTGGAGCATGGGGGCTCCCTGCGTTCACTTATCTGCCTGGGTTTCTAAGACCTGAATGGGAAGATGTTCTGCGTCTTCACTCCCTCGGGAGACCGGAAGGGCAGCTGTGGCCTCCGAGAACAGGGCAAACTTCTTGTCTTGAAGTTTTATTGGTTCTCTATGTAAACCAAGAAATATCAGCCTCTTTTCTTCTCTCCTCTATTTTCTTATTTACAACATTCTTATCTATCTCTCTCTCTAAATCAATCGCCGACGCCGTTTCTCCTTCAGGTTTCCCTGGATTCTGCGGGGGCTGGACCCGGCGGGAGGTCCTGGTAAGGAACACAGAATCAACAAGCTACCACCAACCAGAAGAACTTGTGAAAGGTCAAAAGGAGACACAGGGCTTCCTCAGTGGCTCAGATGATAGAGTCTGCCCACAGTGCGGGAGACCCAACCCAGGTGTGATCTCTGGGTCTGGAAGATTCCCTGGAAAAGGAAAGAGCAGCCCACTCTAGTACCTTTGCCTGGAAAATCCCATGGATGGAGGAGCCTGGCAGGCTACAGTCCATGGGGTCTCAAAGAGTCAGACAGGACTGAGCAAATTTACTTTCACTTTCTTTCTTTCAAAAGAAGATACCAGTCCATATGTCCTACCAACATCTCAGAATTCTTCTTGCTGGAATCCATCTTGGCTGAGCAATGCATACGCAACCAGGGAGGACCCTGAGTCAGAGTGATTGGTCAGAGACAACACAGAAAACTAATCCCATCACCATAAAACCCAAGGGTGTGAGCCACACAGCAGAGTAGTTCTCCTGGGCTCCTCTACCCTGAAAAACGAACAAAGACTGTCACCCATCCTCCAGTTATACAAAGAGTTAATTCACAGCCCACTGCAAGAACTCGCTGACTGTGCACCCTGGAGGGGAATCAGAATGGATAAGCAGGTGAGGCATCCAAGGCTTTAGATAAACAGGATGAGGTTCCAGATACATAAAAACAGGCCCTTTGTGTAGTCAAGACACATAGCTCAGGAAGAATTTCAGTGACCCCAGATTCTTGCATCTTCTCATACATAGAAAAGCACTGAAATCATTAACTTGAGATTCCTGTTCTTTTGTGATGAGCAGTAATCCTTCACCAAGATGTTCACTTGACTTTGTGTTTTTCCTAGACAAAAAAATCATACATACACTGGACCCTACCTTTTCAGAGCAGATCCTCAGAGATATCAAGAGGGTGTTTCTCAGGCTACCATCCTCAGTGAAACCCTGAATAAAATCCAGCTCACAGCTCTTAGGTTGTGTGTGTGTGTGTGTTTTCCATAGGCACTGGAAATTGGGTCTCAGAACACTAAAGAAAGGTCTATCCCCTGTCACCTACAAATTGGCACTGGCCATCTACCCTCTCAAGGATTAAAATTACGAGCCTCTGCAGCTGCTGACTTTCAGGACGTCCCGAAATGAGTTCAAGGTAAGAACAAAAATGAGGCACTCTGTCTTTTAGAAACGGAGAAGGCGATGGCACCCCACTCCAGTACTCTAGCCTGGCAAATCCCATGCACAGAGGAGCCTGGTAGGCTGCAGTCCATGGAGTCGTGAAGAGTCGGACACGACTGAGCAACTTCACTTTCACTTTTCACCTTCATGCATTGGAGAAGGAAATGGCAACCTACTCCAGTGTTCTTGCCTGGAGAATCCCAGGGACAGGGGATCCTGGTGGGCTGCCGTCTTTGGGGGTCGCACAGAGTCGGACACGACTGAAGCGACTTAGTAACAGTCTTATAGAAAAAACTAGCAGAACAGGTCTTCAGATTGATATTTTCAGATATTTCAATTTTATTAATTAATATGAACCAAGTTTTCTCAAAATTGTCTCAAATATGGGGCAATTTTATTATTACGAGCCTGATTCTTATACCTCCTCATATCTAGAAAAGCACTGAAATCCTTCATGGTGACGTCTGCTCCTTGTGACTAGCAGAACCTCCTGCAAAAAACATGTACTTGCTTGCATGTACTTCCCCTTCACCCAAATCACATGCATACTGACCTTCCCCTGTTTCTCTTTGGAGAAGTTTCTCAGAGCTATCTGAAATGCTGCCTCACAGGCTATAGTCATCCTTTGCCCCCAAATAAAACTTAATTCATAACTTGCACACTGTGGGTTTTTTTAAGTTGGCACCCTTAAATTTGCATTGCTATACCACTCAAAATTCTCCACGCCAGGCTTGAGCAATACGTGAACCGTGAACTCCCTGACGTTCAAGTTGGTTTTAGAAAAGGCAGAGGAACAAGAGATCAAATGACCAACACCCACTGGATCACTGAAAAAGCAAAAGAGTTCCAGAAAAACATCTATTTCTGCTTTATTGACTATGCCAAATCCTTTGACTGTGTAGATCACAACAAACTGTGGAAAATTCTGAAAGAGATGGAAATACCAGACCACTTGACCTGCCTCTTGAGAAACCTATATGCAGGTCAGAAGGCAACGGTTAGAACTGGACATGGAACAACAGACTGGTTCCAAATAGGAAAAGGAGTACATCAAGGCTGTATATTGTCACCCTGCTTATTTAATTTATATACAGAGTACATCATGAGAAACATTGGGCTGGAAGAAGCACAAGCTGGAATCAAGATTGCTAGGAGAAATGTCAATAACCTCAGATATGCAGATGACACCACCCTTATGGCAGAAAGTGAAGAAGAACTAAAAAACCTCCTGATACAAGTGAAACAGGAGAGTGAAAAAGTTGGCTTAAAGCTCAACATTCAGAAAACTAAAATCATGGCATCTGTTTGCATCACTTCATGAGAAATAGATGGAGAAACAGTGGAAACAGTATCAGACTTTATTTTGGGGGACTCCAAAAGGCTTCCCTGGTGGCTCAGAGGTTAAAGCATCTGCCTGGGATGCAGGAAACCCGGGTTCGATCCCCTGGGTCACCAAAATCCCCTGGAGAAGGAAATGGCAACCCACTCAAGCACTCTTGCCTGGAGAATCCCATGGAGGGAGGAGTCTTGTAGGCTACAGTCCATGAGGTCCCAAAGAGTTGGACACGACTGAGCGACTTCACTTCACTTAAAATCACTGCAGATGGTAATTGCAGCCATGAAATTAAAAGACACTTACTCCTTGGAAGGCAAGTTATGACCAACCTAGATAGCATATTCAAAAGCAGAGACATTACTTTGCCAACAACGGTCCATCTAGTCAAGGCTATGGTTTTTCCAGTGGTCATGTATAGATGTGAAAGTTGGACTGTGAAGAAAGCTGAGCACCAAAGAATTGATGCTTGTGCACTGTAGTGTTGGAGAAGACTCTGGAGCGTCCCTTGGACTGCAAGGAGATCCAACCAGTCCATTCTAAAGGAGATCAGTCCTGGGTGTTCTTTGGAAGGGCTGATGTTGAGGCTGAAACTCCAGTACTTTGGCCACCTGATGCAGAGAGTTGACTCATTGGAAAAGACCCTGATGCTGGGAGGGATTGGGGACAGGAGGAGAAGGGGACGACAGAGGATGAGATGGCTGGATGGCATCACTGACTCGATGGACATGAGTTTTGAGTGAACTCCGGGAGTTGGTTATGGACAGGGAGGCCTGGGTGCTGCAGTTCATGGTGTAGCAAAGGGTCAGACACGACTGAGTGACTGAACTGAACTGAACCATCTAGTTTAATTTTGTCTGTTTATGACCTTTATATCCACGGAGTCTTTGTGTATGTTTTCTCCTGTATCTGGCTCATTTTGTCAATGTAATGTGTAATATTTAGCCTCATTGTTGCATGAGGAAATTTCATTGTTTTATGGTATTCCATTATACCTATCTATTATCTACCTATCTAGAGAGAAAGAGGGGGATCATGGGAAATTGGAAAGAGTGAGTCAGATCATTCTTCTAAGGAATTTTGTTGTCAAGGAAAAGAAAAATGGGCAGCTTCTAGAGAAGATGGTGGGGTCAAGAGATGATTTTTTTTTCTTTCCCTGCTTCTCTTTTTTTAAAGATTGGAGAAAAAACAGATCTTTCTCTTTTTCAAGAAAACTCCAAAGGAGGAAGAAAAAATGATAATCCAAAAGAGAGAGGGAAGTTGAAGCCATGCCCTTGAGAGCTGTAACACTGATTTGCCTAAGAGTTGTAACACGGTTTGTCCAAGACCTGAGAGCTGTGATGCGCCGAGGGCTCTAATGTCCGTTGCTCCAAATCTTTGTTGTGACGAGACAAAGAACCGGGGAACATACACTCGCGTGACAGTTGCAAGCCAGAAGGAATGCTTTCACCAGAAAACAAATCAGTTGGTACCTTGATCTCGAATTTCTAGCCTTCAGAACTTTGAGAAAATAAACTCTTATTGCTTAAACTACTCTGCATACGGTATTTTGTTACAGCAGCTTGAGCAGACTGATTTGCTGGTAATGACACGATCTGCTTTAGGATATGACATAGAAATATGGGTTCAGGATGTTGGAAGGACTAGCAATGTACCCATGGAATTATTGAGAATCATGACAGGCATTGTGCAGGAGAAACTGACAAGGAGTCAGGAGCAAGGAGTTTGGTTCCGATGTCAGTAAAGACCGTAATGGGGAGAGACGGTGGTTGTTGACTCAGTGATAGATGTTGTTAGTGGACATAAGGCAGAACACGAAGGCTCTAAAGCCAAATTGTAGAGTAGAAATCTCATCCAAACCCTGGTTGAAATCCCAGTGCAGACCCAGCTCTGTCTCTTATTCCCTGGGTCTCCTGCCTTCCCAGGCTTGCTGAAGGGGGTGAGTGAGTCAGTGCTGGGGAAAGAATTCTGAGCATGCTGGAGGAATCGTAATCTTGGCTGAGGAGCCACAGGACAGGGATTGAGCAGACAAGAAGCATCTTGTTCACTTTCTGAAGGGTCCGGTTTCATCCCTGGAGGGTTTGTGAAATCCCGTGAAAATGCACTTGGTGAAGGGAGCTCTTCAAGGAAAAATGTACTAGATCCACAGGCTGCAAGCAACCTCCACTAATAGCAGAGCCTCAGCTGATTTCATTGCCTCTTCCATAGAGGAGAGTACAGTACAAAGTTCACTCCCACCCCAGGGTCTTTGCATTTGTTCTCTCTGTCTGGAGATGTTCACAGAATCCGCTGACTTCATTCAGCCTCCCTATCCTGAAGGTTCAATCACCAATCATTCACCATTCCCTTATTCTGCTATTTCCTTGTCAACACTAGAAAGCAAGCCCCAAGGCAGCAAGAAATTTGTTTTCTTATTCATTTCCAAACTCAAAAGCGCCTAGAGCAATGTAAATTAAAAAAAAAAAAAAGAATCATCTTAATCCTAAACAAAGTTATCTGGGTGGGGTCCTGAAGTCAAATTACCTCCCATAAAAACAATGCCCAGAGAAAAATACAAAAGGAGATATATGCAAGAATATTCATTGCAAATTATTTAGGATAGGAAAAGATTGCAAACCACTGAAAGGGCCATCAGCGGGATAGCTGAGAAAGTTGTGCTCCATTCTCATAGTGAAAGACAATGTTCTCTGCTAAGAGTCTCCATCATGAAGTTACTTGTTTTTCCTTTAGAAGAAATAAATCTTTTGTGGGGAGGTACTTCAAGACCTGTATGCAGGTCAGGAAGCAACAGTTAGAACGGGACATGGAACAACAGACTTGTTCCAAATAGGAAGAGGACTACGTCAAGGCTGTATATTGTCACCCTGCTTCAGTTCAATTCAGATCAGTCCTTCAGTCGTGTCTGACTCTTTGCGACCCCATGAATCGCAGCACGCCAGGCCTCCCTGTTCATCACCATCTCCCGGAGTTCACTCAGACTCACGTCCATCGAGTCCGTGATGCCATCCAGCCATCTCATCCTCTGTCATACCCTTCTCCTCCTGCCCCCAATCCCTCCCAGCATCAGAGTCTTTTCCAATGAGTCAACTCTTCCATGAGGTGGCCAAAGTACTGGAGTTTCAGGTTTAGCATCATTCCTTCCAAAGAAATCCCAGGGCTGATCTCCTTCAGAATGGACTGGTTGGATCTCCTAGCAGTCCAAGGGACTCTCAAGAGTCTTCTCCAACACCACAGTTCAAAAGCATCCATTCTTCGGCGCTCAGCCTTCTTCACAATCTAACTCTCATATCCATACATGACCACTGGAAAAACCATAGCCTTGACTAGACAGACCGTAGTCGGCAAAGTAATGTCTCTGCTTTTGAATATGCTATCTAGGTTGGTCATAACTTTTCTTCCAAGGAGTAAGCATCTTTTAATTTCATGGCTGCAGTCACCATCTGCAGTGATTTTGGATATGCAGAGTACATCATGAGCAACGCTGGACTGGAAGAAACACAAGCTGGAATCAAGATTGCCAGGAGAAAGATCAATAACCTCAGATATGCAGATGACACCACCCTTATGGCAGAAAGTGAAGGGGAACTAAAAAGCCTCTTGATGAAAGTGAAAGAGGAGAGTGAAAAAGTTGGCTTAAAGCTCAACATTCAGAAAACAAAGATCATGGCATCCGGTCCAATCACTTCATGGGAAATAGATGGGGAAACCATGGAAACAGTGTCAGACTTTATTTTGGGGGCTCCAAAATCACTGCAGATGGTGACTGCAGCCATGAAATTAGAAGACGCTTACTCCTTGGAAGAAAAGTTATGACCAACTTACATAGTATATTCAAAAGCAGAGACATTACTTTGCCGACTAAGGTCTGTCTAGTCAAGGCTATGGTTTTTCCTGTGGTCGTGTATGGATGTGAGAGTTGGACTGTGAAGAAGGCTGAGCGCCGAAGAATGGATGCTTTTGAAGTGTGGTGTTGGAGCAGACTCTTGAGAGTCCCTTGGACTGCAAGGAGATCCAAACAGTCCATTCTGAAGGAGATCCAACCAGTCCATTCTGAAGGAGATCAGCCCTGGGATTTCTTTGGAAGGAATGACGCTAAAGCTGAAACTCCAGTACTTTGGCTACCTCATGCAAAGAGTTCACTCATTGGAAAAGACTCTGCTGGGAGGGATTGGGGGGCAGGAGGAGAAGGGGTCGACAGAGGATGAGATGGCTGAGTGGCATCACGGACTCAATGGATGTGAGTCTGAGTGAACTCCGGGAGTTGGTGATGGACAGGGAGGCTTGGCATGCTGCAATTCATGGGGTCGCAAAGAATCCAGACACGACTGAGTGACTGAACTGAACTGAACTTCAAGACTATGTAAATATCCTATGTACATTTCTCAACCTATGTTCATCTGCTAGATTTAACATTCATTGATGTATCTTACCTAAAATTGATTATTGCTATTGCTGCTGTTTACTCGCTATGCTGTGTCCAAGTCTTTTGCAACCCCATGGACCATAGTCTGCCAGGCTCCTCTGTTCATGGAATCTCCCAGGAGAGAATATGGGGTGCCACTGCTGCTGCTAAGTCGCTTCCAGTCGTGTCTGACTCTGTGCGACCCCATAGCCAGCAGCCCACCAGGCTCCCCCATTCCTGGGATTCTCCAGGCAAGAACACTGGAGTGGGTTGCCATTTCCTTCTCCATTGCATGAAAGTGGAAAGTGAAAGTGAAGTCGCTCGGTCTTTTCCAACTCTTAGTGACCCCATGGACGGCAGCCTACCAGGCTCCTCTGTCCATGGGATTTTCCAGGCAAGAGTACTGGAGTGGGGTGCCACTGCCTTCTCCAGGAATACGGGAGTGAGTAGCAATTTCCTTCTCCAGAGGATCTTCCCCAACCGTGTCTCCTGCTTGGGAGGCAGATTATTTACTACTGAACCACCTGGGAAGCCCCAATTATTGCTATGATGATTGCCAAATAACGATTTTCTGATTATTCCCTTATTCCTTCTACACTTAATAGTTAGCATTCTATTGCAAGTAAGTGCTTTCTTTTCACTTCATTCTTTTATTGATATCAATGTAGATGCATAGAGTCCTGTTTTAGTCAATGTAATATAATCTGCTACTCTTACTAACTGTATTGATATTCAAATTGGTCAAGAATCTGACTTTTTGTCCTTTGCAATGTCTCTATAAGAGCATCTCTTTTCTTTCTGGAGCCACAAAATGTTTCAGGCTCATCTTATACTCTCTGCGCCCTTCTAAAATCAATAATTTTTCATTTTGCTAGAAAAAAATAGGATTTAGAAACCAAGATCTGGGGATTAGATGTGTTCATTGTTACTTGCTATTTACTTCTACATCTTTGTATTTTGAGAACCATCAGTTGACACCAAGACCTCCAATTCCAATCCATCAGCATAACGTTCATTCTAAATTTCCCATTTTCATATTTCTAATTCTCCCCTCTGACAATAAGAAATCTGACTTCCCTAATCTATTATCCTTAATATACTTATGTATTTGCTCAATCCCACTGTACATAAGTAATCTCCCAACCCTGCTTTGTCACTGCCCAGTTCTGCCACTTTCTTTGCCAAAGACTCCACTGCCAGGTTACTGACCTGCTGGGCCTATAATCTTTTAAAATATATTTATTCATTCATTTGGCTGCATGAAGTCTTGGTCTCAGCACAAGGGATCTTTGTTGCATCATGCGATCTTTCGTTGCAATGCATGGATTCTCTGCTTGTGCTGTGTGGGCTCTGGAGCAAGCAGGCTCAGGAGTTGTGGTGTGTGGGCTTAGGTGCCCCGACGCATGTGGGATCTCAGTTATCCAACCATGGATCCAACCTACATCCCCTGCATTGCAAGCAGATTTTTAACCACTGGGCTACCAGGGAAGTCCTGGGCCTATAGTCTTGTATGAACCCTGATCACTGTTCAGGCACCTCCAAACTTGGCTCCCTTCCTCACTTGGACCTGTTCAGTCACTTCTCAGCTGGGTTATTAAGTAAGGGAGCAAAGAAGATAGGCAGGAAGTCCATATGAATATTTCACATAAATATAAAACAAAATTGTTCAAAAATAAATTCCCCACATCAAAGGAAAAAAAAATACATCTATACATTGAGTTGTGGCATAAGCATTCAAACAGAAACTATTTCAAGTCACTTTAATGCAAAGTAATTTGACAGCACATTCCCACAGATATATACACTAAGAACAAAAATAAGCTACAAGAGGGAATTCCTTGGAGGTCCAGTGGTTAGAACTCTACATTCTCGTTACCCATGGTCCAAGTGCATTCCCTGGTTGGGGAACTAAGATTATGCAAGCCATATATATGGAGCAGTCAGAAAGAAAAAAAAAAAAGAACAGGCTACAAGAAAACTAAATGGATTTCAATAATAACCCAGAAATTCCACTCCTCAGTGTATAAATAAGAGTAATGAAAATGTGTGTCTACAAACAAACTTGTACATGACTGTTCATCACAGCATTACCTATAAGAGACAAGTGGAAACAACCAAAACATCCATCAACCGTTGAAGCGCTTTTAAAAATGTGGCATATCCATGCAATTGAATATTATTCAGCCATAATAATGAATACAGTACAAATACACGCTACATGGGAAGGAACCTTGACAATATGCTGCATGCTTAAAGAATCCAGTCAAAAAGAACACATATTGCATGATTCCATATATGATGTATACAGGCAATTTTACAGAGACAGTAAGCAGATTCAGTTCAGTTCAATTAAGTTCAGTTACTCAGTCGTGTCAGACTCTTTGTGACCCCATAGACTGCAGCACACCAGGCCTCCCTGTCCATCACCAACTCCCAGAGTTCACTCAGACTCATGTCCATTGAGTTGGTGATGGCATCCAATCATCTCATCTTCTGTCGTCCCCTTCTCCTCCTGCCTTCAATCTTTAACAGCATCAGGGTCTTTTCAAATGAGTCAACTCTTTGCATCAGGTGGCTAAAATATTGGAGTTTCAGCTTCAACATCAGTCCCTCCAATGAATATTCAGCACTGATTTCTTTAGGATGGACTGGTTGGATCTCCTTGCAGTCCAAGGGACTCTCAAGAGTCTTTCCCAACACCACAGTTCAAAAGCATCAATTCTTCAGTGCTCAGCTTTCTTCACAGTCCAACTCTCACATCCATACATGACTACTGGAAAAACCATAGCCTTGACTAGATGGACCTTTGCTGGCAAAGTAATGTCTCTGCTTTTAATACGCTATCTAGGTTGGTCATAACTTTCCTTCCAAGGAGCAAGTGTCTTTTAATTTCATCACTGCAGTCACCATCTTCAGTGATTCTGGAGCTGAAAAAAATAAAGTCTGCCATTGTTTTCACTGTTTTCCCACCTATATGCCATGAAGTGATGGGACCGGATGCCATGATCTTTGTTTTCTGAATGTTGAGTTCCAAGCCAACTTTTTCACTCTCCTCTTTCACTTTCATCAAGAGGCTCTTTAGTTCTTCTTCACTTTCTGCCATAAGTGTGGTATCACCTGCATATCTGAGGTTATTGATATTTCTCCTGGCAATCTTCATTCCAGCTTGTGCTTCTTCCAGTCCGACATTTCTCATGATGTGCCGGGAGCCAGAGTGAGGAACTCTGCTCATGGCAAAGGTCATGAGGAAGGACACTTGGCATACGCAAAGGCGTGATCAAGCCTCAGGAAACCCCCTGTTCCTGAGCATCTACCCCCAAACCAGAGTACTTTACAGGGGGCTCTCCCCCATAACCATTTCTCTCGGAGAGGGTAAACGTGCAGCTCCAAGGTAATAGAAATTCCTGGGTGTGACTAGAGTGTTTCAACTTAGGGGACTTCTCTGAAGGTTATCTAGCCTGCCTGTATAGGTTCCTCCAGCCACATATGATTGTTTACAAATTCTTTTGGGAAGTTAGAAATTATTAGTATAGTGGGTTGGTTAGGAATTATATTGGTAAAGGGTTTTTTCATTTGTTTTGTCAATAATTGCTGCTAATTCCCTACCCTAGGTGGGACAAGGGCGTCTCAGGTCAAACCTCTCTGCTGACAGACTAGCTTGTGTGACAGGATTATCCATACTCCTGCCACTACAGCAGGATTGTTTGCTACCTCTCAACAATCAACAGCACAGGGAGTTTGGAGTATTAGCATAGGGCTTTTCTCATTTGATTGCCGCCAGGCCTCCATGTCCTTAGGCACCTGGGAATATATTAATCAATGTATTTGGAATATAGAAAAGGAAATATAGTAGTTTTTAAGGTTAGCAATACTAGACTTTTGAGTTAATGAATTTTCTCTTTTGTTATAGATCACTGTACTTTGTTATAAATCACTCTGTCCTTGCTGTGTAAAAATGTAACTTTATCACTATCTTAAGACTAAGTAGATCTTAAGGAGAACATTGGTGAAATGATTTTCATTTGTTGCGCTGATGTTTTGCTGCTAAATCTCCATATTCCCTGCCTTTATAATGAATATAACTAGCATATGGGAGAATAAGTATTAACCTTTAAGCATACAGGAGAAATAAGTATTAACCTTTAAACATATAGGAGAAATAAGTATTAACCTTTAAGATTGATCATGTTAACCTTGGGTTAAATAAATTCCTTTCTTGATTGTAATTCACTACACCCTCACCCTATAGGAATGCAACTTTATTTGGAGGGTGGTGCCTGGTTTAAGAAAAACACCCTTGGAAAAAATGTTTTTGGTTATCAGAAAGAAAGGGTTGTAAATGTCAGTAGGCAGAAATGGCTTGAAGATGATATAAAACCCCTAAGACCTTTTTTTATGTAAAGCACCTGATTTTGATAAAGGTCAGGACTGCTGACCCACACGTGACTCTGTATTCATCCCTATGTGTAACAAAAGGTATATAAGAAAACCTGAAAAATAAAGAAATGGGATCAGTTCCTGGAAAGACTGACTCCCCCATGTCGTTCCTTCTTGCTGCCCGTTTTCCTGGCTGAATTCCCATCTGGAGCATGGATGCTACTCCATGTAACTCAAATTATTCAGCCTCTTTTTCTCCACTAATTTTCCTACTACACTATCCGTTTCTAATCTCTCTATATATCTGTAATTAAATATGTATTTTTCCAAGGACGCTGACACCGTCTCCACCTTCGAATCACCCTGGATCCACCGGGGCTGGACCACGGCATTGATGTACTCTGCATAGAAGTTAAATAATCAGGGTGACAATATACAGCCTTGATGTACTCCTTCTCCTGTTTGGAACCAGTCTGTTGTTCCATGTCCAGTTCTAACTGTTGCTTCCTGACCTGCATACAGATTTCTCAAGAGGCAGATCAGGAGGTTGGGTATTCCTATCTCTTTCAGAATTTCCCACAGTTTATTGTGATCCACACAGTCAAAGGCTTTGGTATAGTCAATAAAGCAGAAATAGATGTTTTTCTGGAACTCTCTTGCTTTTTCAGTGATCCAGCAGATGTTGGCAATTTGATCTCTGGTTCCTCTGCCTTTTCTAAAGCCAGCTTGAATATCTGGAAGTTCACGGTTCACGTATTGCGGAAGCCTGGCTTGGAGAATTTGTGTATTACTTTGCTAGCATGTGAGATGAGTGCGACTGTAGTAGTCTGAGTATTCTTTGGCATTGCCTTTCTTTGGGATTGGAATGAAAACTGACTTTTTCCAGTCTTGTGGCCACAGTTGAGATTTCCAAATTTGCTGACATATTGAGTGCAGCACTTTGACAGCATCATCTTTCAGGATTTGAAATAGCTCAACTGGAATTCCATCACCTCCACTAGCTTTGTTCATAGTGATGCTTTCTAAGGCCCACTTGACTTCGCATGCCGGAGTGTCTGGCTCTAGGTGAGTGATCACACCCTCGTGATTATCTGGGTTGTGAAGATCTTTTCTGTATAGTTCTTCTGTGTATTCTTGTCACCTCTTCTTGATATCTTCTGGTTCTGTTAGGTCCATATTGGTGTGTAACTGCCATGCAATGTGTTAAGTTTGTGCTGTGCAACAAAGTGAATCAGTTACATACAAACATACGTCCCTTCTCTCCTTCCCTTCCTGCCTCCCGAGAAACCTGTGTGCGGGTCTAGAAGTAACAGTTAGAACCAACTGGTTCAAAGACTGGTTCAGCAGACTGGTTCAAATCTGCAAAAGGAGTGCGTCAAGGTTGTGTATTGTCATCTTGTTTATTTAAATTATATGCAGAGTACATCATGCAAAACGCCAGGCTGGCTGAAGCACAAGCTGGAATCAAGATTGTTGAGAGAAATATCAATAACCTCAGATATGCAGATGACACCACTCTTATGGCAGAAAGCAAAGAGGAACTAAAGAGCCTCTTGATGAAGGTGAAAGAGGAGAATGAAAAACCTGGCTTAAAACTCAACATTCAAAAAACAAAGATCATGGCGTCGGGTCCCATCATTTCATGGTAAGTAGTTGGGGAAACAATGGAAACAGTGAGACACTTTATTTTCTTGGGCTCCAAAATCACTGCAGATGGTGACTGCAGCCATGAAATTAAAAGATGCTTTCTCTTTGGAAGTGAAGCTATGACAAATCTAGACAGTGTATTAAAAAGCAGAGACATTACTCTGCTGACAAAGGTCAAAGCTATGGTTTTTCCGGTAGTTGTGTATGGATGTAAGAATTGGACCATAAAGAAGGCTTAGCTCTGAAGAATTGATGCTTTTGAACTGTAGTGTTGAGAAGACTCTTGAGAATCCCTTGGACTGCAAGGAGATCAAACCAGTCAATCCTAAAGGAAATCAACTCTGAATGTTCATTGGAAAGACCAATGCTAAAGCTGAAACTGCAATGCTTTGGCTATCTGATGTGAAGCACTGACTCATTAGAAAAGTCCCTGATGCTGGGAATGATTGCAGGAGGAGAAGGGGACCACACAGAAAGAGATGGTTGGATGGCATCACCGACTCAATGGACATGAGTTTGAGCAAGCTCCAGGAGATGGTAAAGGACTTGGAAGCCTGGCATGCTGCAGTCCATAGGGTTGCAAAGAATTGGACATGACTGAACGACTGGACAACAATCCCCTCCCTCCCGAGCCTCCCTCCCACTGCACCCCCACTGCACCCCCACTGCACCCCCACTGCACCCCCACTGCATCCATCAAGGTCACTGCAGAGCACTGAGCTGGTTTCCTGCAAATGATACATATATACAATGGAATATTACTCAGCCATCAAAAGGAATGAATTTGAGTCTTTTGTAAAAAGACTACTATCTTTTTAGAGCAGTTTTAGGTTTACAACAACATTGAGAGGAAGGCACAGACATTTCCCATATACCCCTGTCCCTATTCATACATAACTTCCACCATTATCAGTATCAGTCACCAGAAGAGTAAATTTTTTATCAAGGATGAACCTACACTGACACATCATAATCACTGAAAATCTATAGTTCACCATAGGATTCACTTTTGTTGTATATTCTATGGATTTGAACAAAAGTATAATGACTGCAGCCATGAAATTAAAAGACGCTTACTCCTTGGAAGAAAAGTTATGATCAACCTAGATAGCATATTCAAAAGCAGAGACATTACTTTGCCGACTAAGGTCCGTCTAGTCAAGGCTATGGTTTTTCCAGTGGTCATGTATGGATGTGAGAGTTGGACTGTGAAGAGGCTGAGTGCTGAAGAATTGATGCTTTTGAACTGTGGTGTTGGAGAAGACTCTTGAGAGTCCCTTGGACTGCAAGGAGATCCAACCAGTCCATTCTGAAGGAGATCAGCCCTGGGATTTCTTTGGAAGGAATGATGCTAAAGCTGAAACTCCAGTACTTTGGCCACCTCATGCGAAGAGTTGACTCATTGTAAAAGATTTTGATGCTGGGAGGGATTGGGGGAGGAGAAGAAGGGGTTGACAGAGGATGAGATGGCTGGATGGCATCACTGACTTGATGGATGTGAGTCTGAGTGAACTCCGGGAGTTGGTGATGGACAGGGAGGTCTGGTGTGCTGTGATTCATGGGGTCGCAAAGAGTCGGATACGACTGAGCGACTGAACTGAATTGAACTGATAATGACATAAAACCATTATACAATATCATACAGAGTATTTTTCTGCCTTAAAAAATCCTCTATGCTCTGCATTTTCACCTCTCCCAACCCCACCCTGGCAACCATTGATCTTTTGATTGTCTCCATATCTGTTTTTTTTCCAGAATGACTTGTGATAGCTCAGTCAGTAAAGAACTTGCCTGCAGTGCAGGAGACCCAGCTTTGATCCCTGGGTTGGGAAGATACCCTGGAGAAGGAAACAGCAAACTACTCCAGTATTGTTGCCTGGAAAATCCCATGGACAGAGGAGCCTAACAGGCTACTGTCCATGGAATTGCCAGAGTTGGACACGATTTATGGACTAAACCACAGAATGTCTTATAGTTAAAATCATACAGTATGTAGACATTTCAGTTTGGCTGGTTTCACTTAATCTGTGTTTGTTTTCTCCATTCTTTTAATTGTACTTTTTATGGATATATACATGCCTACAAGAGTATAAAAGTTTACAGAAATAAAAAGATTAAGTTATAACAGTAGTTACTTCTGGGCTAAGGAAGCAGGGACAGAGGTGCCTTCAGATACAAGTTTTTTTAAGAGTCAGAACAAATATGACATCATGTTATAATTCATCAAGGCTGGAATGTGGATATATGGGTATTTGTTATTGTACAGTCTTGTTTTACATTTGGAATATTTCAAAATAACAAAGTGAATTATGTTTTCAAAAAGCCAGGATACTCACTGCTATTTAATATTGTACTAAAGTTCCTAGTCAGTGTAACTAAATAAGATTCAAATATATGCCAGAATGCTTGAAATAGAGAGATCTTTGAGTGGACTTGGGTAAAGAATTTTTTTTTTTTTGTAACAAAAGAGCATTTGTTCAGGAGCAGGACTAGTATGAAGATACCAGAAGTCTTTCTCTGAATGGTTAAAGGAAGGGCTTCCCTGGTAGCTCAGTGGTAAAGAATCTGCCAGCCAAGCAGGTTATGTGGGTTCGATCCCTGAGTCAGGAAGATCCTCTGAGGAAGGAAACAGCAATTCACTCCAGTATTCTTGCCTGGGAAATCCCATAGACAGACAGGCTATAGTCCATAGGGTCTCAAAGAATTAGACACAACTTAGCAACTAAACAGGAAGCAGCCCTGCGCGTTTATGAACATAAAGCATCCCTAAGCAGATGAGTGTTGAATTTACTCACAAATGTGTAAAACTTTTCATCGATTCAGGTTCTGTTCACTCATTTATGAAAGCATGAACTTGTTTGGCAGTCTTTTGTTGAGTACAAAACTTTGTTAGCCATTTACTGCTTCTTTTTAATTTCCTCACTCAGCAATCTCACTTTTAACCAAGTGCTTTGTTATAGAGAAAGAAGAAAAAGAGGAACTCTGCTTAACTAGCTTTACTTTTGAAGCCACGTTACTTACTATCTGTGTGCTTTGCTGAACCTCACAAGCAGGGCTCACTATTTATGCAATCCATCCTTAGTTTGGGGAAATCATGAGTTCTGGGATACAGGCCAAAGACAATAGTGACTTTTGCCAATGTCTTTTCATGCTCATTGGGACTGTATAAAGAAAGAGTAAGGAGAGAAAATATTGATAGCATTTCTTTTATTTACTGAACACCAAAATTGGAGAAGAATTTTTATTTGGGAAAGAAAGTATAAGAAAATGAGACACTATGATACCAGGAACTTGATTTAACAAGTGGTTTTCAGGGCGGGCTGGAGATCAGCCCAGATTCAGACCCAAATCTTATACTCTTTGATGTATAACATCTGGAGGGGCGTCTGGGCTAGAAACCAGAACAGCTATGTTCAAGACTGCTTTGCAGCTAACCTGCTGTACGATCTTAGCTGCCATGTTTCCTTTAGAATCTTCACTGGCAAAATCAAGGCCCTGGGCTTTATCACCACCAGAGCTATTCTACATCCAAAAGTCAGAAAGGGATTTCACTTATTCTAGAAAGAATTTCACCAGAAGTAGAAACCATAGTGTTCTTCTGGGCAACTCTCACGCATTCATTTGGTATTCAGCCAACATTTGCAAACTGCTTACAAAGTTTTGAGGGACTGGATAAAAACACATAACAACTAGTTGTCCGTGGACCAAGTAGGGATTTCTGAGCGAGATGTGGTGGAGGGAACCAGCTCTGCCAAGAACATCTTGGCAGAACGTCATTGTCTTCTTCAGTTAGGAGGCTGGACAAAGCTGTCTCAAAAATAATTTTCCAGGGAGGGGACTTTCTTGAAACTACTCTCTTCGCTCTAGGGGAAACCTGATCTTAAGAACTTTGAGGTTTTGGTGCGGGGGAGACAGTTTTTTGAAAGGTTTAAGCAAATTTTTGGTTCCATTTCTGGGACAGGCTATAGCTGGTCCTTTGTTCTGGGAAGACAATGGAAATAATGATAATAGTAAATAATTCTGTTATTACCATATACCAGGTACCGTACTAAGCCCCAGTCATTTACTCCTCATAACAGACTGTAAGAAAGGCGCTTTTATTGACCTCACTTTATAGATGGGGAAACTGGGGCAAAGGAAAGTTGAGAAAACTCACTCTAGATTACATACAGTGGTGATTCCCTGGTGGCTCAGTGGTAAAGAATCCACCTGCCAATATAGGAGGCACAGGTTTGATCCCTGATCTGTGAAGATCCCACATGCTGCAGAGGAGCTAAGCCTGTGCACACAACTATTTAGCCGGTGCTCTAGAGCCTGGGAACCGCACTTCCTGAGCCCACGTGCGGCGACTGCTGAAGCCCGCTCGCCCTAGAGCTCGTGCTCCACAACAAGAGAAGCCACTGCAATGAGAAACCCGCGCACAGCCAGAGAGTAGCCCCTGCTCTCCGCAACTAGGGAAAAAGCCTGTGAAGCAACAAGACTCTGCACAGCCAAAACTAACTAACTAAATAAATTAAATTGTATTATGTTTTAAAAAGATCATATCAAGTAAGTAGTCGAGTTGGAATCTGAACCCATGCATCTGGCAAATCGCGCTCTTAATTCCAGCCACCAATATCTCCCTGCTGCTGCTGCTGCTGCTGCAGTCACTTCTGTCTAGTCCGACTCTGTGTGACCTCATAGACAGCAGCCCACCAGGCTTCCCTGTCCCTGGGATTCTCCAGGCAAGAACACTGGAGTGGGTTGCCATTTCCTCCTCCAATGCATGAAAGTGAAAAATGAAAGTGAAGTCACTCAGTCGTGTTTGACTCTTAGTGACCCCACAGACTGCAGCCCACCGGGCTCATCTGTCCCTGGGATTTTCCAGGCAAGAGTACCGGAGTGGGATGCCATCGCCTTCTCCGAATATCTCCCTAAATTGGTCTGTTAATGATGTAAAACTAGAGCTATGCTATGCTTAGTCATTTAATTGTGTCCGACTCTTTGCAACCCCGTGGACTGTAGCCCTCCAGGCTCCTCTGCCCGTGGGGATTCTCCAGGCAAGAACACTGGAGTGGGTAGCCATGCCCTCCTCCAGGGCAGCTTCCCAACCCAGAGATTGAACCCAGGTCTCCCGCATTGCAGGCGGATTCTTTACCGTCTGAGCCATCAGGAAAGCCCAAAACTAGAGCTAGGATTAGCTGATGACCTACCGTATTAGTTTCCTGAGGCTGCTGTAACAAATTACCACTAACTTTGTAGCTTAAAACAACACAAATATATTCTTTTATAGTCCTGGTGGTCAGAAGTCCAAAACAGGACTCACTTATCTAAAACCAAGGTGTTGCCAGGGTTACATTCCTTCTGGAGCCTCTAGGGGTGATCTGTTTCCTTGATTTTTCAGAGGCTGCCTGCCTTTCTTGGGTTGTGGACTCTTCCATCTTCAAAGTTAGCCACGGCCAGATGAGTCTTCTGTATGCTACATCACTCTGACACTGTCTCTTTTACCTCCCTCTTTCCTTTACAATGACCCTTGTAATTATATTGGGCCCACTTTGATCATCCAAGGTAATTTCCCCATCTCAAGATCCTTCATCACTTCTGTAAAATCTCTTCTGCCATGTAAAGAAACATGTTCACCGGCTCCAGGGATCAGGACATAGACATCTTTGGAGGGCCACTATTCTGCCTATTAAAGCTGAAACTCCAATACTTTGGCCACCTGACATGAAGAACTGACTTATTTGAAAAGACTCTGATGCTGGTAAAGACTGAAGGTGGGAGGAGAAGGGGATGTCAGAGGATGAGATGGTTGGATGGCATCACCAACTCAATGGACATCAGTTTGAGTAAACTCTGGGAGTTGGTGATGGACAGGGAGGCCTGGTGAGCTGCAGTTCATGGGGTCACAAAGAGTCAGATATGACTGAATGACTGAACTGACTGATTCTGCCTGGAGCTTCCCAGGTGGTTCTAGTGGTCAAGAACCCACCTGCCAATGCAGGAGATGTAAGAGACATGGGTTCAGTCCCTGGGCTGGGAAAATCCTCTGGAGGAGGGCATGGAAACCCACTCCAGTATTCTTGCCTGGAGAATCCCATGGACAGAGAGCATGTCAGGCCACAGTCCATGGGGTCATAAAGAACTGGACACGACTGAGCGACTTAGCACCCACGCATGCACTATGCTTATCACATCTAGTAATTCTACTTGGAGGTTTGTTTATACCCAAGAGAACTGCAAACATACGCTCACACAAAAACTCATATACGAATGGTCATAGCAGAATTATTTATAATAACCAACAAGTAGAAACAACCCAATGTCCAAAACTGATAAATGGACAAACAAAATGTGTATATAGCCTTACAACACATATTGTATTATATTATAAAGGAATATTATATTGAGCCACAAAAAACAATGGAGTACTGGGATGTACTACAACATGATGGACTGTTAAAATATTATGTTGAATGAAAGAAGCCAGAAATATCCATAAAAGGCAAATCTATAGAGACAGAAAGTATATTTGTGGTTGCTAGGCCCTGGTCCTGTGAACAGAGAATGACTGCAAATAGGCATAAGGGGTCTTTGGGGGATAATGGAAATGTTCTAAAATTAGATTATGGGGTTGGTTGCACAGCTCTCTACATTTACTGTAAGTTATTGAGTTGTCCATTTAGAATGAATGAATTGTATGACATGTAAATATCTCAATGAAGCTGTTTTTTAAAACAAGAAAGACATAATGAGTACACAGTGCACATGTTGAGGTAAAGCTGTCAATCCCCTTTCTTAACAAAGACTCTTTTATCCTGAGATTATTTCCTTCTCACTATTTTTTTAAATTAATATATCCTGTCTTTCTGGAAGTGATATGATAGAAAATGGCAGTAATAGTAGTTGGTTTTTTTATTGTCCTTCCTTGGTAAGCAATAAGTAAACATCTTGTGTCATTTCTGGAAAGTCTGTGGGAAATGTAATGATCTGTGAAATCCAACAGTTTGGAAATTATATACCAGCTAATCAGTATAGCTGCAAGAGGTCTTAGGGACTCCTGAGTTCAGCCCTCTCATTTTCATGATGAAAAAGTGCTAGAGGCCTATGGCACTGGAACTGTCATTTAAGATTGTCTAGCTAGAGTCCCTTGGACTGCAAGGAGATCCAACCAATCCATCCTAAAGGAGATCAGTCCTGGGCGTTCATTGGAAGGACTGATGCTTCTGAAGCTGAAACTCCAATACTTAGACCATCTGATGCGAAGAGCTGACTCATTTCAAAAGACCCTGATGCTGGGAAAGATCGAAGGCTGGAGGAGAAGCAGACAACAGAGGATGAGACGGTTAGATGGCATCACTGACTCAATGGACATGAGTCTAGGTAGACTCCAGGAGCTGGTGATGGACAGGGAGGCCTGGCATGCTGCGGTTCATGGGGTCACAAAGAGTCAGACTCGATTGAGCGACTGAACTGGACTGAGCTGAACTGAGCCAGTCTCTGGGTAGTTCATTTTGTTTCTACTCTCACTATCTCCTCCAAGGCACCTTCTGATTCTAGGAAGTGAAGAATTTATCTATCTGCCCATCAGTGCAAACCAATGTATGACATTCACAGCAGATCAAAACATTAAGAGGTTTCAACCAGGACAAAGTTCTAGGCGACATGCCTGGCTCCACTGAGCTCAATTAGTCTGGATCAGTAACGTGACCCAGACCAGCCCACGCTGGCGCATGACAGTCAAAGTCAATGAAACACATCTGCCAAATGACTAAGAAGTGCTTATTGGCCATTTGTGCTGGTAAATAAGGGTACTTCCCCAAGACTCAGCTGAGTGAACCTGTGACTTGCAATCCCTAGGGCTGGACCTCAGCACCACAATCTCAGTTTTACTCTTGCTGCTGAAAATATACTGCAAAGGCACTTGTGAAAATGTCCAAACCCTCAAAGATCAAGCACTCAGGGAGTGCAAAGATGAATCAGGCTTTGTCTTTCTTTATTTACGTCTAGTCTTAAGTCCAGAAAGGAGTGAAGGTACCTTTTAAAGATGCATAAAATCAGAGAATGTAAATTAAAAGAGATAGTGGTACAGAAGAAACTGAAGTGTCAGATGAATAGAGAAAGATGTGGGGAGTGTGTGTGTGTGTGTGTGTGTATGCACACACATCTTTGCAGCTAAAGATGGAGAAGCTCTATACAGTTGGCAAAAACAGGACCAGGAGCTGACTGTGGCTCAGATCATGAACTACTTATTGCAAAATTCAGACTTAAATAGGCCATTCAGGTATGCTATATGCTGTGCGTACTCACGCAGTTGTGTCTGACTCTCTGCGACTACATGGAGTGTAGTCCGCCAGGCTCCTCTGTCCAGGGAGTCTCCAGGTAAGAACACCGGAGTGAGTTGCCATGCCCTCCTCCAGGGGATCTTCCCAACCCAGGGATCGAACCCAGGTCTCCGGCATTGCAGGTGGATTCTTTACCATCTGAGCACCAGGGAAGCCCAGGTATGACCAAAATCAAATCCCTTAGAATCATATAGTGGAAGTGAGCCAACGGATTCAAGGGATTTGATCTGATAGACAGAGTGCCTGAAGAACTATGGATGTATATTCGTAACATTTTACAGGAGGCAGTGATCAAAATCATCCCCAAGAAAAGAAACACAAAAAGGCAAAATGGTTGTCTGAGGAGGCCTTACAAATAGCTGAGAAAAGAAGAGAAGTGAAAGACAAAGGAGAAAAGGAAAAGATATACTCATCTGAACGGAGAGTTTCAAAGAATAGCAAGGAGAGATAAGAAAGCCTTAAGTGAAAAATGCAAAGAAATAGTGGAAAACAATAGAATAGGAAAGACTAGAGATCTCTTCAGGAAAAATAGAGATACCAAGGGAACATTTTATGCAAAGATGGGCACAATAAAGGACAGAAATGGTATGGACCTAACAGAAGCAGAAGATATTAAGAAGAGGTGACAAGAATACACAGAAGATCTGTACAAAAAGATCTTAATGACCCAGATAATCATGATGGTGTGATCACTCACCTAGAGCCAACATCCTGGAATGTGAAGTCAAGTGGGCCTTAGGAAGCATCACTACGAACAAAGCTAGTAGAAGTGATGGAATTCAAGCTGAGCTACTTTCAAATCCTAAAAGATGATGCTGTGAAAGTGCTGCACTCAATATGCCAGCAACTTTTGAAGACTCAGCAGTGGTCACAGGACTGGAAAAGGTCAGTTTTCATTCCAGTCCCAAAGACGGGCATTGCCAAAGAATGTTCAAACTACCACACAATTGCACTTATTTCACATGCTAGCAAAGTAATATTCAGAATTCTCCGAGTGAGGCTTCAATGGTACATTAACTGAGAACTTTCAGATGTTCAATCTGGATTTAGAAAAGGCAGAGGACCCAGAGATAAAATTGTCAAAATCTGCTGAATCATAGAAAAAGGAAGAGAATTCCAGAAAAAGCATCTACTTCTGCTTCATTGACTACTCTAAAGCCTTTGACTGTGTGGATCACAACAATCTGTGGAGAATTCTTAAAGAGATGGGACTACCAGACCACTTTACCTCCCTCCTGAGAAACGTGTATGCAGGTCAAGAAGCAATAGTCAGAACCAGACATGAAACAATGGACTGGTTCAAAATTGGGAAAGCAGTACGTCAAGGCTGTATATTGTCACCCTGCTTATTTAGCTTATATGCAGAGTACATCATGCAAAACGCTGGGTTGGATGAAGTACAAGCTGGAATCAAGATGCTGGGAGAAATATCAATAACCTCAGATATGCAAATGACACCACCCATATGGCAGAAAGTGAGGAGGAATTAAAGAGCCTCTTGATGAAGATGAAAGAAGAGAATGAAAAAGCTGGCTTAATACTCAACATTGAAAAAAACCAAGATCAAGGCATCGGTTCCATCACTTCATGAGAAATAGATGGGGAAACAATGAAAACAGTGACAGACTTTATTTTCTTGGGCTCCAAAATCACTGCAGATGGTGATGCAGCCATGAAATTAAAAGATGCTTCCTCCTTGGAAGAAAAGCTAAGACCAACCTAGACAACATATTAAAAAGAAGAGGCATTACTTTGTCGACAAGGTCTATCTAGTCAAAACTATGGTTTTTCCAGTAGTCATATATGGATGTGAGAGTTGGATTATAAAGAAAGCTGAGCAACAAAGATTTGATGCTTTTGAACTGTGGTGTTGGAGGAGACTTGAGAGTCCCTTGGACAGCAAGGAGATCCAACCAGCCATTCCTAAAGGAAATCAATCCTGAATATTCATTGGAAGGACTGATGTTGAAGCTGAAGCACCAATACTCTGGCCACCTGATGCAAAAAGCTGACTCACTGGAAAAGACCCTGACACTGGGAAAGATTGAAGGCAAGAGGAGAAGGGGGCAACAGAGGATGAGATGGTTAGATGGCATCACCAACTCGATGGACATGAGTTTGAGCAACCTCCGGGAGATGGCGAGTGACAGGAAGCCTGGTGTGCTGCAGTCCCTGGAGTCACAAAGAGCTGGACATGACTAAGCAACTAAACAACACACACACACACACACACACACACACACACACACACACATAACATATATAATAAATAACAAAAACAATATATATATATATATATATGGAATACTACTCAACCTTAAAAAGGATGAAATTTTGTCATTTGCAATAACATAGATGGACTCAGAGGGTATTATGCTAAGTGAAATAAATCAGAGAAAGACAAATTCTGTACAATATCACTTACATGTGGAATCTAAAAAAATACAACAAACTAGTGAATATAGCAAAAAGAATGAGACTCACAGATACAGAGAGCAAACTAGTGTTTGCCAGTGGAAAGAAGGAAAGTGAGAGGGGCAGTATAAGGAAAGAGACTAAAAGGTACAAACTATTTTGCATAAAATAAGCTATAAGGATTTACTGTACAGCACAAGGAATCGAGCCAATATTTTATAATAACTATAAATGGGGTATAACCTTCAAAAATTGTGACTCACTATATTGTACACCTATAACGTATATAATATTGTATGTTCTTGCCTGGAAACCCCAGGGACAGAGGAGCCTGCTGGACTCCAGTTCATGGGGTCGCATAGAGTTGGACATGACTGAGTGACTAACACACATCTTATAGTGTACATTTGTCACTTATATAATATTATCCAGCAACTATACTTCAATTTTAAAAAAGTTTAAAAGAGGGAGAGGGACACTAAAGTTATGTAAATATGGCAGTCATGTTCTGACCTGAAACCCAACATTTTGTTACAAATGACTATAAAAATATTCGATTAAAATTTTTATACCTCTTAGGTCTAGAACACGAATTTTTAAAAACTTTATTGTGATATATATCACATATTATAAAATTTACTCTTTTAAACTGTACAATTCAGGGTTTTTTGGTTTTGGTTTGCTTTTGATTTTGGTTTTGGTTGTGCAGTACGCCTAGGAGGATCCTAGCTCCCCAACCAGGCATCGAATCCTTGTCCTCAGCAATGAAGGGGAAGAGTCCTAACCACTGTACTGCCAGGGAATTCCCAAAATTAGATATCTGGTTTTTAAAATTTATTTCTTTGACTGCACAGGGTCTTAGTTGTGGCATGTGGGATCATGTGTCATTCAAACTCTTAGTTGCTGCATGTGGGATCTAGTTCCCTGACCAAGGATTGAACCCTGGCCCCTTGCACTGGGAGCTTGGCATTTTATCCACTGGACCACCTGGGAAGTCCCTCTTTTTTTTTTTTTGGCCATGCCTTATGGCTTGTGGGTCTTATTACTCAACCAGGGATTGACTCCATGACCCCTGCAATGGAAGGGTGGAATTCTAACCACAGGACCACTAGGGAATTCCCTCAGTGGTTTTAATATATTCACAGTTGTGAACCTATCACCAATATCTAATTTAAGAACATTTTTGTCACTCCAAAGAGAAAACTCTGTACCTGTTAGCAGTCCCTCCCCATTCTATTCCAATCCCTGGCTGGGAGAAAATATTTGCAAGAGACATATCTGATAAAGAGGATAATAGTCTTTATCAGATATCTATATAACTCTTTATTAGCATATATATAGAGAGATATAGATATAGTTATAACTTTT
Organism: Nanger dama; assembly: GCA_917880005.1. Lineage (NCBI taxonomy): Eukaryota > Metazoa > Chordata > Mammalia > Artiodactyla > Bovidae > Nanger > Nanger dama. Next base: position 12,657,676 of record CAKJTW010000063.1, read on the forward strand.
AAAGCTTAGCAATAGAAAATTAACAACCCAGTTTTAAAATAGGCAAAACACCTGAACAGACACCGCACCACAGAGGATATAAAGATGACATGTAAATATATGAACAGATGCTCAACATCATATATCAGTAAGAAATTGCAAATTAAAACAACAGTGAGATATCACTACTCACCTATTGGGATGGCCAACATCCCAAACACTGAAGATACCAGAAGTTGGTGAGAATGTAGAATAAGGACTCTTGCTCATCACTGGGGAGAATGCAAAATGGTACAGGCATAGCTACTTTGCAAGACAATTTGGCAGTTTTTCACAAAACTAAACATACCTGTTCCATGGGGTGCTGAAATTACACTCCTTCATATTTATCCAAGTGAGGGAAAACTTATGTCCACACAAAGTCTGCACATGGATGTCTACAGTAGTTTTACTTACAATTGCCAAAATTTGAAAACAACTAAAATGTCCTCCAGTAGATGAACAGATAAATAAACTGTGGTACATTCAGACAATGGAATATTATCCGGTGCTAAAATGAAATGAACTGTCAAGCCATGAAAATATATGGAAAAAAATGCGTATTACTAAGAAACATTGGTTTCTTTCACTACGTAGTGAAAGAAGGCTACATAGTATAGGAATCCAACTAAATGACATTCTAGAAAAGTCAAAACCATGGAGACTATAAAAAGGTCAGTGGTTGCCAAGGGTTGAGGGGAGGGAGAGATGAACAGGCAGAGCACAGAGAACTTTTAGGGCAGTGAAACCATCGTGCATGGTTTCAGTATGATGCTGTAATGGTAGATGGATATCACCATACATATGTCAAAATCCATAGACGGCACAACACCAAGAGTAAACCCTAATGTAAATTATGGACTTTGGGTGATAATGCTGTGTCAATATAGCTTCATTGGTTGTCATAAAGCACTACTCTGGTGCAAGACGTTGATTGTTGGGGTATACAGAATTTTCTGTACTTCTCAATTTTGCTGTGAACCCAAAACTACTTTAAAAAGTAAAGTTTACCAAAAATAACCAAAATAGGGGCTTCCCTGGTGGTTCAGTGGCAAAGAATCCACCTGCCAATGCAGGAGACGTGGGTTCGATCCCTAATCAGGAAAGATCCCACAGGCCACGGAGCAACTAAGCCCACGTGCCACAACTACTGAGCCTGTGCTCCAGGGCGGGTGCGCAGAGCTGCTGACGCCTGTGTGCCTGAGCCTGTGCTCCACAAAAGGAAGCCACCGCGGTGAGAAGGTTGTGTAACGCAACTAGAGAGAAACCTCACTAGCCGCAAGGAGAGAAAATTCCCGTGCAGCCAGGAAGACCCAGCACAGCCAAATACAAGAAAGTAGATAAATATATAATATTTCTTTAAAAAGATACAACAAATTAAAAAAATAAGCCAAATAAATAAGTAAACAGAAGAGCACACCGAGAGACTATCATATCAATTCAGTTCAGTTCAGTTCAGTTCAGTCGCTCAGTCATGTCCGACTCTTTGCGACCGCATGGATCGCAGCACGCCAGGCCTCCCTGTCAGTCACCATCTCTCGGAGTTCACTCAGACTCATGTCCATCGAGTCCGTGATGCCATCCGGCCATCTCATCCTCTGTTGTCCCCTTCTCCTCCTGCCCCCAATCCCTCCCAGCATCAGAGGCTTTTCCAGTGAGTCAACTCTTCGCATGAGGTGGCCAAAGTACTGGAGTTTCAGCTTTAGCATCATTCCTTCCAAAGAAATCCCAGGGCTGATCTCCTTCAGAATGGACTGGTTGGATCTCCTTGCAGTCCAAGGGACTCTCAACAGTCTTCTCCAACACCACACTTCAAAAGCATCCATTCTTCGGCGCTCAGCCTTCTTCACAGTCCAACTCTTACATCCATACATGACCACAGGAAAAACCATAGCCTTGACTAGACGGACCTTAGTCGGCAAAGTAATGTCTCTGCTTTTGAATATGCTATCTAGGTTGGTCATAACTTTTCTTCCAAGGACTAAGCATCTTCTAATTTCATGGCTGCAGTCACCATCTGCAGTGATTTTGGAGCCCCCAAAATAAAGTCAGACACTGTTTCCACTGTTTCCCCATTTATTTCCCATGAAGTGATGGGACCGGATGCCATGACTATCATATATACCTGCCTTAAGTATTATGCATAGGTTGTGACGGTTCCAAGTGTAGGGTTCTTGTTGCCCTGCCCAGGATCCCCTCACTCAGACAATGGACTACCACGTGTTGGCTGCTAAGAACTCACTCTGCATCTTTCTTAGGTTGGTTCCCACTCTGCCTTTGGTGAAGGGAAGCTGTCCCCCATCTGGAGATGCCCAGGAGTTTATACTCCTCTTCATGATCGACAACTGGCCAGTGGGATATAACAGCTCAGCCCTCTCGCCTCTGTGTGGGACAACCTTTCTGGTACCCGGTGTGCTTCAGAGATCCCCATGGGATGAGGCTGAAGATCTTCTCTTCGTGAACCCACATGTCTGCAGAGTTCCTTCCTCTGCCCTGTCCCTTTCCCCTACTCCCCTCAGGTTCCTCCTGAGAACACATCTTCAACAACGCACTTGCACAAGGATCGCCTCTCATGCTTTGCTCTGGGGAACCGATCTATGACAGTTCCTATGGACTGTCCCTGTCTTCGAAGTATATCCTGATTTGTTTTGCAAAATATTTATATGGAAAGTCATCTTAAAAGGCTCAGGTGATTCACTGTCCACAGCATTGCTTTGATACTAAGGACCTTTACATATTTTTTCTGCTCTGGTGGTCTGAGACACATGGCATTGCTCTTGAATCTGACTCCACAAAACCAAGACTTTTCCTCCCATGCACATGGTTTTACATTAAAAGAGTGATTTTAGAGAAAGAAAAAAAAAGTGGAAGTTAAAAAAAAAAAAAAAAGGACTATGGTGGTGACATACAACGTGGCCAGAAATGAATCTGAAAAACTGTGGGTTTCCTTGGATGGGTCACAGATTTCACAATAAGCCTTGCGTTTACTAGCACACATACACGAACATGTTCATTCATATAATTCAGTATTTCCCCCTTAAAGAACCCACTGTATTAAAATCAGTCAGGGGACTTCCCTGGTGGTCCAGTGGCGAAGAATCCCCTGCCAATGCAGGAAATGCGAGTTCACTCCCTGCTGGGTGAACTAAGATCCCACTTGTCAGCATTTAAGCCTGCACACGGCAACTACTGAGCCCATGGGCACAGCTAAGACCTAAGGCAGCCAAAAAAAAAAAAGAACAGTCAGAATTCCTACCTTGTTGCTGTGGTTCAGTTGCTCAGTCATGTCTGACTCTTTGCAACCCCATGGACTGCAGCATGCCAGACTTCCCTGTCCTTCACTATCTCCCAGAGTTTGCTCAGACTCATGTCCATCAAGTTGGTGATGCCATCGAATCATCTCATCCTCTGTTGCCCCCTTCTGCTCCTGCCTTCAATCTTTCCCAGCATCAGGGTCTTTTCCAATGAGTTGGCTCTTCCCATCAGGTGGCCAAAGTATTGGAGCTTCAGCATCAGTCCTTTCAATGAATATTCAGGGTTGATTTCCTTTAGGATTCACTGGCTTGATCTCCTCGCAGCTCAGGGGACTCTCAAGAGTCTTCTCCAACACCACAGTTCAAAAGTATCAATTCTTCGGAGCTCAGCCTTCTTTGCGGTCCAACTCTCACGTCCCTACATTACTACTGGAAAAACCATAGCTTTGACTATAAAAACCTCTGTTCGCAAAGTGACGTCTCTGCTTTTTTAATATGCTGTCTAGGTTTGTCATAGCTCTTCTTCCAAGAAGCAAACGTCTTTTAATTTCATGGCTGCAGTCACTGTCCACAGAGATTTTGGAACCCAAGAAAATAGAGTCTGTCACTATTTCCATTTTTTCCCCATCTATTTGTCATGAAGTGACGGGACTGGATGCTGTGATCTTAGTTTTCTGAATGCTGAGTTTTAAGCCAGCCTGTTCATTCTCCTCTTTCACCTTCATCAAGAGGCATTCCTACCTTGGTCCTTCTGAAAAGCATACCCCACCAGGTAATGAAGATATCCGTGATACATCCTTGTAGGAGAAAAGCCCCAGATTAGCTTGGTTCCTAACCCCTGCTCTCCAGGCTAAACTCCCTTGTAGACTTTGGGCCATTTATTTAATTTTTCTGAGCCTTCACTTTTTCATTTGTAAAATGGAAATAGTTACAGCCTCTACTCCATAGGTTTTATTAGTTAATTAATCCTTTAAAGGGCACTAAATGATAAACCCTGTTAACAGGTCCTGTTGTTGCTGTAAGTTGCTAAATCATGTCCAACTATTTTGCAGCCCCAAGGACATTGCC